>OU964962.1:3502111-3667111 GCA_918808275.2 Dolichovespula sylvestris | reverse complement strand
CGCACAGCTTCCTGCCACCTTCCTGCGCGTATAAGATTAAGAAGAAAGAATGATAATGACGATGACGACGAAGACAATGATGAGAATGATAATGGTGATGATAATAATGATGACGGTGATGATGGCGATGACGATGCAAGACACGCTTGTTACCAACCAATTCGATCGAAAGTTTTTTCCTTTTATTTATTTATTTATTTATTTATTTTTTTACTTATTTCTTTTTCTATCAGTTCGATGAGCTGTATAAATGTATTACTCACTTTTTTATCGGTGCTAACAGTTCCTGAAGTGTCGTGTGTGCTCGTCCCACGAAGAAGCAGGTGAATAAAAATAGAGAGCCAGTTGTTGGTACTGCTGACAATTGTCTTGATTCCAGGGTCGGTGATTCCTCGGCGTCGATACGTTGGAACTCCTCGTTCCGTGGATAAGATTAAACGACGCCGTTACGTTAGATCGGACGGATAAAAACGCACCTTCTTGCAGCACTTCGACGACTGCCGATTTCCCGGCAATCACGAGCTCGCACTTACAGCGAGCTTTCCCTCTGATCGCGTTGCTTCTTCTCCCCCTGATAGCGACGTACTTCTTGTTATACGTTTTCCCTCTTAACTCGCTAACACTGTTGTTGTTGTTGTTGATGCTGCTGCTGCTGCTGCTGCTGCTGCTTCTTCTTCTTCTGTTACTGGTGCTGTTGCTGTTGCTGTTGCTCCTGCTGCTGCTGCTGCTGCTGCTGCTGCTGCTGCTTCTGCTTCTGCTGCTACTGCTGCTGCTGATACTACCTGAATCTCGTTCCGACGAAATGGCCACGAGAAATGACGAACGCGCTGCAGCAGTGCGTGCTATGTCGGGGACCGTCCAACACGAACCAAGATTTTTCATGTCCGACCTATGAAAAGGAGAAAAGATATTTTTCTCTTTTATTTTTTTTTTGTTCTTTTTTTGTTCTTATTTTCACTATCCGTTAAAAATAGAATAGAAATATATACAACTTTTTTTGTTTTTACGTAAATTTCGCAAATAATTTTCCAACTCATTTAATAGGTTTTTAAAAGATATGATTTTTTGTTAAAATGTTTTTTCTATATAACTCGCACGAAACGAGAAAAAGATAAACACAGAGAGAGAGAGAGAGAGAGAGAGAGAGAGAGAGAGGAAGGAGAGAGAAATTTTTAAATCGAATAATTTTGGAATTTTTCCCATTAGATTTTCACATTTACGGAAATAGATGATAACGGAAAAGCTTTTTTTCTTTAATCATTAATATTTATTTCTCTTTTGAAATGTGTCCGAAATATATAAGTATTTCTCAAATTAAATAATTCCCAATTATTTTTAGTAGGAGTGTTCCAACGAAAAAATGTTCTTGTTTATTTTTCATATCGAGTCTCGTGCGAGATACCACGTGGTTAACAATCAAACGATGTCGAGAAAGTTTTACATAAAAGTTACTTCCAAGTATACACCTCATCATTCTTCGAAACTCGTTCACAGCATATATTTACATATATGTATATATGGATACATACATACATCCATACATACGTATGTACGTATGTATATACATTGGATAGCAAACTTCCTACGTCGATTAGCTCGTAAAGCATTAAAACGAACCTAATTGCCAGCTCATCGTTCTTTCGGAACATAGTTGAGTTACGAAGCGAATAGAATGGATAAGTCGCGTATGGAGATGTTCACAAGACTCGTCCGGCGCTTGGAAACATTGATTTTCCCGCGAAACCAAGAGAGAGAAAGAGGGAGAGAGAGAGAGAGAGAGAGAGAGAGAGAGAGAGAGAGAAACTGCATTCTCGCAAGCTCACTAACGAACTTTTTTCATTAATATTTGGTCGGAGAAGCTAAAGAGAATATTTCTGTCGTGATCATAACGATGTTTCATTTATATTTCAACCAAAGAAAAAGAAATATATATATATATATATATATATATATATATATATATATATATATATATATATAAATACTTGTATATAAAATTGGGATTATTCGTATCTCCCTCAGTGTATCCAATATTATATATGTATATGTATATACGCACGTATATCAATTATTTAAATCGATTTTATCAATTGATTTTTTTGTACCCCACCCATTTTTCGTTTTTCTTTGGTTTTCTGCCATCCCGTTTTTTTCTCTTTTTTTCTCTTTCGTATTTATCTACTCACGTGTGAATGAAGCGACGGGTGCGATCAATCCGTTATCCGAAATAACATAGTCTGCTCTTCGTGTCGGTCGATTCTTATCTGCAACACAGAAACGAGGACAGTGGGTTAAAATGCTGACACACCCCGTTCCTCGTGGATACGTCCGCATCTAACGGCCATCTTTCTCCCGCGCGAATCGTCTATTATTTCGAATTTAACCACACGTTACTTTGATATCTCTTTTCTTAATGAACTATCCTATTTCATTATAGATGATTCTTATCGTTAGATTATTACTTTTTCCTATTTATATTTATCATAAAATCGTTGAACTTTTGTCCACTTTTATGACCGTAACAAAATTTTATAAATCTTTCTCGTATATTCATTGCTAACCTAAATGTTTTTCTTATTGATCATGGTCATACATAATTTCAAAAGTTTAAATTACTATGATATTATTTTTTATATCTATCTATCTATCTATCTATCTATCTATCTATCTATCTATCTATCTATTTCTATCTACCTCTCAAAAAAGTTTGAAAGTGAAATTTGTGAAATTGCACGTTCGCACGAAATAAAAAAATTTATGATTAATTATAAAGGCGAGGTGTTTTCGTTCGATTTGTCACATGCAAATGGTAGAAAAAATAATTGCCTACTTTACCGTGTCGCTCGATACCATTCAGGAATCATGGAAACTTTTCTACTTTCGCGAAAGTAGCATGGAACCGTTCCCATGTTTACCGAGCAAGCAATACAGTAGAATCTCGATCGTTCACGTTTTAATGGCAAAGGTAGCTTAATCGGATAATCCACTTTTTTGCGATAAACATAATTTCTTTGTTTACGATACGAGTTTGTGGGATTTGAAAAGACTATAATTAATTCAAAATAATTCATTGGTTTTTCTTTTTCTTTTTTCTTTTTCTTTCTTTTTCTCCTTGATGACAAATAACTTATCAAAGATCGAAATGTATTTCGATCGATATTAATCGACGATCTGATCATCTACTTTTACATCGTCGCATTCGTGAAACTTATTTTCTACGTAGAACCCGAGCTGTTCTAGATTAAAAACTCCACGACCTTGTGCATTCAGGCGACCCACTTGGGCACGACGAACTGGTACACCGCGTTAACATAGAATCGACTGTTCACGCTAAACCGTCTATTACAGGTGCATCGTCAAACACGTTCTAACGTATCTCTCTAAACGTTTTGATGGATCTAACAATGAGAAAGAAAAAAGAGAGAAAAACATAACACAGTTACGATCTGATTGCTGTAATCGTTCGAACGAAAAAGAAAAAAAAATTTATAAGATATCTTTTTCTCTCTCGGTTCATCGCGTCTACACTTTCAATTACAATGATCCAATTAATATTTAAAGAAAGGAGAGAATAAAATAAAAGAATAGAAAGAAAGAAAAATAAACAAATTCCTCATTTCATTTTCTCGTCTTTTTCTCCATTTTTTTCTCTCTTTTGAAAAAAAAAAAAAATTAAGAAAAAAATTATTCTTTCTTCGATTCTTACTTCATTTCTTTCGTTTTTTTTTTTTTTTATCGTAAAATTAAAAAGAAGTATTGGAAAGAAAGTAATGGTAGAAAGTCTCGAACATGAGCGGAGGTAAGGTGTCGGTGGTCTTTGACCGAGTTTCGCGCGGTCGATCATATTCCGGCGGAACTCGGTCACACGCTTATGCATCGGCATCGTCGTCGTCGTTGGTGATGGCGGCGTCGCGGCGCCAAGAGAGAATCCCTCAACGACACGAATCCCTCTACGCAACGCCGTAAATAAAAAGAAAAGAAAATGTATGAAAACGAAAAGAAAAGAAAAAAATAAAAATCGAAGCTTCCCTTCGATATAATCGAATCAACTTGGAAACGAAAAAACACGATCGGTTACGAAAACGGCCGAGTCATAAATTGTCTTCAAATTATATATCCCCACACGTCTCCCATCTTCAACTTTTCCCACACCGACCCTCCATCCTCGCTTCTTCCACTACCACCAACACCAACATCAGCCTCCTCATCGTCTTCCTCTTCCTCCTGTCCACGACTCTGGACGCCTTTTAATTTGATTACTAATCCAATTAGAGTGACATACTCCAAGCGAAGGAAAGACACGGCACGAGTACACTTTCGCCCAGGGACCATCGTCGTCGTCGTCGTTGTCATCATCATCATACAGGTTGAAATACAGGTTGGACCAAAAGTTCCTAGATCGGCCAATACTACATAAATAATTTTGAAAATTAATCCTTTCCAGGAACTGTTTAGGATTGTAGTTAGGTTTGAAGTTTTACAAACCAGCTAGTATTGTGGTTTCGCGATCTGAAGCGGGAAGAGGGGAGGAAATTAGCTTGAAAAGACTCAAAGAAGAGTGGATTGATTTTTAAAATCAACTAGGAACTTTTGATACACCCTGTATATTTCTACCAAGAGTTCTCTTTGTTAATTTGCTCTTTCTCTCTCTCTCTCTCTCTCTCTCTCTCTCTCTCTTATTGTTTTTTCCTTTTATATTTGATTTTGTATATTTTATCTATCTTTAGTTTTCTTTTCTTTATTTTTTTCTTTCCTGTTTATTATTATTTTGTTTTTTATTGACGATCTATCGAAGAATAGTATTAGTAGAAGAAAATGAAATAATATAAAAAAAAAAGAAAAAAGAAGAATAAAGAGTTGTAAGAGAATTGAGAAGCTGCTTGTGACACGACAATCGTATGTAAGTATGGATGTATGTATGTATGCATGTACCTTGCGACGGAAAAAGGAGGTCGCTTGAGGTGGCTCGTCGAGTGAGCGAGCCACGCGTTTACGATCGTTGGTGTGTGTGTGTGTGTGTTTGTGTGTATATTACATATATCATATATCATATATCGTATATCATATATCATATATATATACATATATACATATATATATATATATATATATATATGTGTGACTTTAAAAAAGTTTAAATGCTTTAAGGGAAATCGACCTAAAGAATTTGTTACGCATACAAGTAGAAGAATAAATAAAGTAATAGAAGTTACGCCTCGAAGATAATACGTATAAGAAAGTTTTATATGTATATATACGGATTTATTTACATGTATATATATATATATATATATATATATATATATATATACATATATATATATATATATATATACTCCTTTTAATGTCTTTAGAAAATATTTCATAGAGTAATGCTTTTAGATACGTTTGCCAGTTTCAATGTGGACGATCGATAAACCGCATCAAGGCGTACGTATTAAATCTCGATAAATTTCATGAGAATAAAAATTTCATGAAAATAAAATTTCGCAAACGAAGCGTTCACATTTAATCGTTAGGTTATTTACAGACTGTTATTGAGGTTAACGATCGCGAAAAAGATAAGGTAAAATAAATATTTTTCATGAATTTCAAAATAATGACAGGTTGGTACGTATTAGAATATGTACGTTTCACGAAGTGAAATTGTCACATGTATATTTTGTCAAGATAAAATAACGAAAATTTTTGTAACGCATTGCATTACGATTAATCGGAATATATTCCCGTGTGTGACCTATCCGCCATCTTGATGGAAGCAGAGCGTACGGTGGCTCCACCGGAAGCCACCGATGAAGAAAATCTATCTCTATCTTCTCTCTTTCTCTCTCTCTCTCTCTCTCTCTCTCTCTCTCTCTCTCTCTCTCTCTCTCCCTCCCTCCCTCTTTCTTTCTCTGTCAAGCAAGCGATGTGGCGCGGCGGCGGCTCGATGCCGACGCCGACGTCGCATGACGTCACGAATCAGGCCGGGTACGTTGCGGAAAAACGTTGCCATGACGACGAATCACTGACGCTACCGTCGCCGTTGTCGCCGTCGCCGTCGCCGTCGTCGTCGTCGTCGTAGTCGTCGCTCAACCACAAACATCACTATTATACTACCAAACTAACGCCAACCCACCAATACCACCACCATCACAACTACTAGTACGTCTCGACGTTATGTCTAAACTCTCTTATCGAGAATTTTCAATGACGAAGTGTCCCTCACGTTGAGAAATATACTTACGCGTAGACTCGTCATCGTCGTCGTCATCGTCGTCGTTATCGTCGTCGTCGTCGTCGCCGATCGATTTGAAAAAAAGCCCTTTTTTCTTGTTTGAAAGAAGGAAAGAAAAATATAATATGAAAATGGGAATAAACAACGAATAAAAAAGTATTCAAAGAAACACGACGATGTTAACGTAATCGATCGAATACGTGTTTAACGTCGACTATTGTATAAAGGAAGAGAGAGAGAGAGAGAGAGAGAGAGTCGTTAATGCATTCTGATCGCGGTGACTATTAATTGTCCGACACGAAATTGACTTGTACTACTTCCACACATTTCGTCGTTTTCTTATTTTTTTCCCTTTTCAAACTTATTTTTTTTATGATGATTGAATATTATAACGTATTATGAATAAGATAACGACTCTTTGAGTAGTTAAAAAAGAAAATATATAAGAATACCAAAAGAAACACTCGGGAATAGTGTAATTTCTAAAAGCAACAATTCGATAAAAAAAGACCCTAATGCGTTATGGTAAGTCCGAGTAATCGACTAACCACCAATCATATTAAAATTCATGCCTGTTTTCATGGTAATTTCGATTATAATTAAACGTTCAGGATTAATGCCGCATAGGGTTTTGTCATTAGCCGAAAGGGAATTATTTACAAGCAGTGTACACGGTTAACGATCGTTAATATTTATATATGTATGTATATATGTACCCAACGAACAAATTAAAGCACTATTGGATTGAACGAATCGTTGTGAAAAATATTATTCATCTTTAGAATTATATATATATATATATATATATATATATATATATATATATATATATAATACTTTTTATTTCGTTTACGTTCATAATATAAAATAGAAAGTCAAATAAAAAATATAAAATAGAATTATTCTAAATTCTAACTCTAAATAATAAATAAAATTAATAATAATACAATTACTTTAAACTCTACTACTAAAATAACTCACACGAGAGAGACTATCATTCGTTCCTATTTACTCAATTGCAAAATTGATTATAATATATTTGAAAGAGTTATTACACTTATGAGTTAATAAAATTTATTATTTAATTTTATTATATATGTTCACCGAATGCATCGACTATCACAAACTCCTACTACAGAGAATAATATAAATCAAAGGAAAAGAAAAGTAAAAGAAAACAAAAAGAAAAGAAAGAAAAAGAATAATATAAATGTATAATAAAGGTTAACATCCAAATTGAAAAGCATCACAACAATATATCTATATATAAAAAAAGTGTAATATTGCATGATTAAAAAAAAAAAAAAAGAGAAAGAGAGAAGAAAAAGGAAAAGAAGAAGTAACACTGTCGAAATAGATAAACGAAGTAAGAAAAAAGTCGCGTAAACAACAATCGTAAATGTCTATAAAGCGATCGAGAGAAGAAAAAGTGTACAATAAGTAATAGTTGGTCGAGTTATAAGGTGGGAAAAACGTTTAAAGAAGATTAGCCTACTTGAGATAGTCGAAAAAATCGTGGGGCGGAATGTCTCGCCATCGTTCTCTCTTTTTTTTTTTTCCTTTTCTTTTTTTTCGTATGAGAATAATCGATCGCGTATAAACCCGCACTCTTCGAAGTACGGTCGCACTCGTCCCGGTACACTTGCACTCGAAAGTCAGTACCTAAGCAAGCATGGAGAGCACCTGTTGCTCCCTTTCGTTCGTACATTCGTCCATCCGTCCGTCCGCCCGTCCGTCTATCCATCTATCCGTCCATCCGTACGTCCATTCGTCCGTTCCTTTCTACGTCTTTTCATGGCAAGCCCTTTAAAAAGCCCCACTACCTTACGAACTACTTTCCACCCTTCCTATTTGTTTCCTAACCTTTGTCGTGAGTAACGTAATACTGATATCGTTGTAACGAGAGAGGTAAAGGAAAAATAATTTTTAGTAGAGAAATATGTAAATGATGAAAGAAAAAGGAACAAGATAAAAAATTATATTTTGAGAAAAAAGAAACAATCGAAAGGAAGAGGACACGAATTAAAGTGATTTGACAAATTTACGTTGTTGAGCACCGTGTAGTATTATTTTGGCGCGTTGTATTTCAAAAAAAAAAAAGAAAAAGAAAAAAAATCAAGACAGAAAGAAAGAAAGAAAGAAAGTAAATGCAATATTAATAAATAGCCATTTCACGATGACGCCATATACTTTGCTATATTTTTTCTTTCTTTTTTACAAAAATTCAAAGAGAGGAGAGAGAGAGAGAGAGAGAGAGAGAGACAAAGAGAGAATGAAAGAGAAAGGATAAAAATTCAAACGGGCTGACAAATTACATCTACCACGCTTATTATTGTTCTATTATTATACAAATATTAATAAATAATGATTTCATGATAACAGCGTTATAAATCCTTTCTCATTTTCGAGGTTGCGACAACATAAAAAGATAGAAAAGATTCGAGCGAATTTAAGTCAGTGGAACAGGCAGCGAGCCAAATCTTTGCACTGCCAACGTCAAACCCGATGCTCTTATGTACTTATTCAAAGAAGAAAGATTAAAAAAGGAAAAAAGAAAGAAAAGAAAAAAAGAAGAAAACGTTTCAACGATCTAAAAGATGAATCGCGAATGGTACAAAATAACGAACATCGGGATCGCGTCTTTCATTAATATCCGAAGTTGTTAATAAACAATATCTACGAAGGTGGACATTGAAATTGTGTGTGTGTGTGTGTGCGCGCGCGCGCGCGCGTGTATGTGTGTGTGTGTCAAGAGTATGAATCGAAAGATAAGTTTGTACGTCATACCAGAGAAGAAAGTTCGTGCGAGTCTCTTCAAGAGAAGCAGTACTGGGCATAAATCGGTTCTCGCGACCCCTGACATTACGTGCAAACAAACGATAATTTATTTACCAAAGGAGATAAATTTACTAACTTGTACGGATAAAATAAAAAAAGTCACCAGACTAGTACGAATAGAGAGCGAGCCGATTGATTTTTAGCTAAACTTGATTTCGATAGCAAAAGCCTAGGAGTAGGAGAAGTAAGAGGAGGAGGAAGAGAAGGGGTGGGAACAGTTTATGTTCATCGTTATTTGGAAAAGGAAACAAATTGAAAGGAAAAAGAAATGGATACGGACGAATGTGGCAGAGAATTTGTAAAACACGGGAGTATTTTAAGTAGTATAGCTCAACCATGAGGACGGACGAAACGACATCATATAGTATACATATTTTCTTCGATAAGAGAAAAGAAAAAATAACAAATAAATGGTTTCGACGTTCCAGTAATTGTTAAGCATGCATGTATATACGTATACATATATATATATATAATATACTAATAAAGACATGCAATTGATCTGATCGATCGATGGTTGAGCGTTTGAACGAGTAGACATTGAAATTGATGAACTTTCGCGAGGAGAGAGACAGGCACACGTTATCGTATCACGCCTCTTCTCTTGGAATCCTTCCAAAACAAGCCGAAATCGGTAACTCGGTCGCATTTTTAACGCGCGTCCTTCCTATACAATTCTCTCTTCGGAAATAGTCCTAAGAAAAGAGAGAGAGAGAGAGAGAGAGAGAGAGAGAGAGGAAGAGGGAGAAAGAGAAAGAAACGAATATTGCAAGTCAGACGTGTCCTCAGACTTCTCGTTGCGATATACGCATACCCTAGAAAAGATCCTCACAAATGGTTGGTCTGTAGGAAAACGAAAGAGAGAAAGAAGAGAGACGCGAGGCGCTCGTTGGTGATCGATATCGCTGTTAGACGTTCAAGCAAATCGTGCATTACCCGTATCGATCCCACAATTTTCGCGCGAAGGAAGGTCACCGAGAGCGAGAAACAAGCACGCAACTTGCGCGTATTCACTGGGGAAGTAATTTTCATAAAATGAAGAAGACGAGAGAGAGAGAGAGAGAGAGAGAGAGAGAGAGAGGAAGAGTGAGAGTGAGGACAAAAAATAAAAACTTGGGAAATAATCAAACTAAAATTTTCCATCATACCCTACAATTATCTTCCGTAGTAAAAAAAAATAAAAAAAAAAAGAAGATATGAACAAAAAAATTAGGTTCGTTCGATCCGTAAGCACAACGACGACGTTAATCGATGTATCGCAAAGTCTCTTTTGCGCGAGTGGCGCCTCATGCGATTCGATCGCGCGCGCTCCACTCGAATAAGATGACTCTCTCTAACTCTCTTCTCTCTCTCTCTCTCTCTCTCTCTCTCTCTCTCTCTCTTTCTCTCTCTCTCTCTCTCCCTCTTACTCTTTCTATCTTGGGCTCTCAAGCAGGCGTGCTCTTCTCGAAAGAGGCATGCTTCTCGAGAGTACTCTCTTTCTTCCTCTCTCTCTCTCTCTCTCTCTCTCTCTCTCTCTCTCTCTCTCTCTCTCTCTCTCTCTCTCTCTCTCTCTCTCTCTCTCTCTCTCTCTCTGCTATCTGTCTGTCTGTCTCGGTTCATCTCGTTTCAACGCGCCTATTTGCACGAGACATAACGACGACGACGACGTGGCCGTGGTTGCACGAAGAAGGCTGCCACTGTGTTAGCCAAGCTAGAATAGAGTGATATAGTGGCGCCACCGTCGGGAGGAACACCGCCGCGCCGCCCTACACCACGCGGTTCGACTACTTTCCACCGAGTCGGAGCACACTTGGACGCTACTACTTCAAGTAGTAGAATCAATGACTGGGGGGCTGGCATGCGGATAAACTAGAGAGAAATGCGCGGCGGACGCGTCACCGTGCAAAAAAAAAATTATAGAGAGTTAAAGTGAGAGAAAGAGAGAGAGAGAGACAGACCGACAGAGAGACATAAATGGCACTTACGATCGAAATAAATGCCTTTTTGATCCGTCTTTATCGACAATTATAATATATACCTAGGAATATATAAGCGTATGCATATATAAATGTACGTATATATATTATATATATTATATATATTTATATATTTATATATACGTATATCATGATTTAATGAAAGAGAAAGAGAGAGAGAGAGAGAGAAAGAGAGAAAGAGAGAGAGAGAGAGAGAGAGAGAGAGAGAGAGAGAAAGAGAGAGAAATAGGGATACACATACACACGCAACGTGGCCAATTATAAATGTGCACACTGCGGATATTGTATCCTCGCGTTTATTCTTTTCTCTACCCTCTGTTCTATCTCCTACTTCTCTTCCCTCTCATTTCCTCTCGAAGAAAAGCGATAATAAAGCACAGAGCCGATATGACGATGCACTTGATCCTTTTCTTTTATCTCTTCTCTTTCTCACTAAACACTGTAACTTCCTAACTCCGCCCCCCCCCCCCTCCCATCACCGAGAACGAACACGTTATATTCTCTATATATATCGTTCCCTTTCTTTATCTTCTCTCTATTCCTTTCCACCTTTTTCTTCTCCTTTTTTTTTTTTTTAATCATATCTCTTACGTACCGACTTTGGCTCTAGTTTCACTGTCTTCCTCTCTTTCCTCCAACACACTTCGTCCTTCTTCTCCTCCTCCTTCTCCTCCTCCTCCTCTTCTTCTTCTTCTTCTTCTTCTTCACCAGGTCCTCCTCTTCCTCCTCTTCCAACTCCTTCACCTCCTCCGTTCTTCCTCTGTTCAGCGCAGCGGCAAGAAGGACCCGCCCCGTGTCGCACTACACGAACGTGTAGTGAATGAAGAGAGCATAGAACTTGCTCTGCGACAACATCATTCGGCCTGCCGTTATCGGTACCGCTTTGGCAGCCTCGCCATTTCTTCTTACTTTTCCGTTATTCGCGATGAGACCGTAACGGCCGCGCGCGAGCGGCGCAACCAGCCGGAATTGATCGCGTTGCTGCGCGCGATGATTCCTCTTCTTTTAGCTGGAGGACAAAGAGGAGAAGAAGCCCGCTGGCCTCGATGTCGTCGTCGACGACGGTAGGACGACGACGACGGCGGCGGCAGGACTTAGTGGTGCCGATGACAAAATAGTGCTGCTGATAGTAGTAGTGCTGATGATTACGTGCTTATGACGAAAACGCTGCTGCTGATGGTGGTATTGGTGGTGGTGGTGGTGGTGGTGGTGGTGGTGGTGGTGGTGGTGGTGGTGGTGGTGGTAGTGGTGTTGGTGGTAGAGGTGGTGGAAATTTATAATAGTAGTGGTACTGATGGTGGTAGTAGTATTGGTGGTAGTGGTGATGACTGTAACGATGGTGGTAGTGGTGGTGCCGCTGCTGCTGGCCGCGCCGAGAATCGCACCGAGGACGACAAGGGCGAAGGGTGGTGGGAGCGAAGGGTAGGACGCGCGGTTTGCCCGCTCTAGCCGCACTGCCCTACGTCAGACCGTTTCCTCCGTTGAACCTCCTCTCTCCGCCTCCACTTCCACCGCCTCTTCCACTTCTTCGTCCTCCTCCTCCTCCTCCTCCTCCTCCGCCTCTTCCTTCGCCTTCGCCTCCTCCCCCTCCACCACTCGCACCCTCCTCCGATACACTTTTTATTTTCTCTACACCGACGTTTCCTTCAGAAACGACGACGCACCGATGCTGTCCCTTTGACTCCTTTTCCTTTCTCCTACTCCTCGGTTCTATCCGGCACATACACGGGCGCGCGCGCGCGCGCTACCACTATATCGCTCTCCTTCTCTCGTCCTCTATATCTATCTCTACCTTTCTATCTCTTCCTTTTTGCGTAAATCTCTTATTCTTCTTTTACTCGTCCTCGATTAGCTCCTCCAGTAGTTTCGCACAGAAAAGAAAACGTTCGTCGCTGTTGTCCTTTTTCCTTCTCCTTCTATACGCTCGCTTCTTACACTTCTCCTTTTTATCTGTCTGTCTGTTTCTTTCTTTCTCTCTCTCTCTCTCTCTCTCTCTCTCTCTCTCTCCCTCTCTCTTTCTCTCTCCACACCACTTGTTTTTCGCGACGACAAAAAGCTCGCTCCGGGAGGACTGTCGCGGCACAGACGAACCGAGCGACGCGGACGTTACTGCATCGCCACGCGCCAAACTCGCGCAGCGGACTCCATGAGAACTAGTTCTCGTGGCGCTACCCCTCTCCCCCACCACTCTACCTTTTATAGCCGCACCGTTCGCAACAACCCCCTCTCTTAGACCCGACACTACCCTGCCTGCGCCGAGAAATCTGTTCGAGCTTTTCCAAATCCTCAAAAGTTTTTCCTTTATCTATCTCTCTATCTCCCTCACTCATACTCATTCACACGTGCATTCATTTTACGCATCACACACACACACACACACACATTCGTTTTCTTTCTCTCCCTCTATTTCTCTCTTACCGAGTACTCAATCCTACGAAATTTGTTTCGCTTCTTCTTCTTCTTCTTCCACCAGGTCAGACCTACACATAGCTATACTACTTGCTGAAGATGAAACAAGAATCGAAGAATACGGCGCATCGATATCTTCTCAATGAAGAACGTCAATGAAACGGTGGTGCATCACGGCTGACCAGCCCCTACGTGTTATGTAAATGATCGATCGTACCTGATATGTCTCTTACTTGATTTGCACTAGATATTCTGGGCCGAAAAGATGTCGATGTGAAAAAATACATATCATACTCAACCTAGCCCTTTTACTACGCCACCATGTCTGACTCTCTTTCTCTTTCTTCCACCTCTCTCTCTCTCTCTCTCTCTCTCTCTCTCTCTCTCTCTTACCGTTTTTCACCCTTCAGGATACGTAAGCTCTCGAACTGTTCGCTTCCGTAATACGGACGGATCAATGAATGTGTACCCCACCAAGCAGCAATCCTCACCTCACCCTCCTTGAAGCCGGTGGCATCGAGAAACACGGTACCACACCGCGCCACTCATACTACCTTTACCTGAAAACATTCGGCTACGCTTTTCGAACGTCCGACCATACCCCGATCCCATTAATAAGCTCGCCCACAAACCTACGCCACTAGTCAGAGGAAATATGTATGATGTGAAGAAGAGACGAACGCGGTAGTCTTAGGATACAGCTTGCTTTTATCCTTTCTTGTCCTGTGCGGCGACATCTTGGTGACGAATCGATGGTTTTGTGCTATTATACCCTAAATCCAACGAAATAAAGACGATCCAAATTATCTTTACGATTTTTTACTCGTATTTGTTTTTTGTTCATTTTTTGTTTCTTTTTTGTTTTCTCTTTTTATTTTTAACTTTTTCTCAATTAAGTGCAAAGAAGGAAGAACTCACGTACAAAATTTCTGTTTAAGGTATAGAAACCATACTTGTCTAACAAATGCTCGTACTACATCATCATAAGCGATGGAATATATATACGATTCTTCTGACAAATTTATTAATAAAAAAAAAAAAGAAAAGAAATGGAAGAAAAAAGGAAAAAATTATTAATCTCGTGCGTGGAACAATATTGAAGAGACGCGTAAAGTCTCGTCGCATTGAATCGATGCCTCTCTCTCTCTCTCTCTCTCTCTCTCTCTCTCTCTCTCTCTCATCGCTCGGTCGTGCAACTACGCGCTCGTGTAAAAATATCCATATAAACTTGTTTGTTCGTGTGCTAGTGTGCATAATTGCAGAGAGAAATCTCGGCTTCGATTGTTCATCGGTGGTACAATTAGATATCCTTATAACTATATATACGCATATTGCACATAATACGTGTATATGTATATGTACATCCGTCATGTTTAGTCTAGATGGCCTGATTTCTGGCTGACCTTATTATTCGCTCATCGATTTAAATAAGTGTCAGTGTTTCGCTTGGACATGTTACGAATACACATATACAATCCAGTTAGGAACATAATGATAAAAGGAAGACCAAGTCCGATCGAGATGATCATGATCACTAAATTAGAAAACTGCTCGTCTGGTGGCGTCCCGTATCCAATAATGAAAGTCCTATAAAGAGCGACGACAATTATTAATTATTATATATTTACACAAATCGATCAATTTGAAAGTTTTCATGTCTTACCACGTTGTGTAATGAGTATTTTTATAAAATCCATCTCCTTTTGATCCGATCGAGATCAGGAGCGTTTGAACTAGCATCTCTTTAGCTTCCCCTCCGTAATAACAATAGAGCATAGAGTTCTCGATGGCAACTATACGATCGTTTACATTCGATGGTCGATACTGTACGATTTGCGTTGAACCAGCGATATCTCGATTTGCCGATACATAAGACACTGGTCTCCATTGCAAATATGCACTGTTGCTTTCTACATCATCGGGCATATCGAAGGACGGCGTTTTTACCTCGATTATCTGAGGTCAAACAATCCATAATAATAAAATATCAGAAACGTCGAATATAAATATCGAATTTCAACATGAAAATCTAAATATTTAAAATGTTCACCTCGAATACACCCGGTGTATGTTCGTCGTCCAGATTCTTTTTAGGATCGATGATTATCGATCTATGAGGATCACCACCCCCAACGATCATCAATTCGATGGCAAATCTGCTATTGGAGAAAGACTTGTTCATTTGTATATTGTCCAAAATTATATCTACCAGCGTTGAATTTTCGGTATGCAACATGTGCGGTATTGTATCAGTATGATCCATAAAGTAATATCCTCTTAACTGAAAGAAATATAGAAAATAGATCGTTATCCTCTTTACCTACCGATTTCAATGGATCTACGATCAAAAATTTTCTTTATTTGTTTTTTTTTTCTTTGTTTACTCTCTGTCTACTTCTCTGCCGTCATTTTTTCTCCACTTATTTATTTGATAAAAAAAAATGACATAAGTAACAAAAGTATCAAACTGAAGTTCAAAGAAAAGTTTCTTCATTCGGTCGATTCCTTTGAATTATAATATTTTTGAAATATTCAATATTATTCTTGCGATCTTCCAATGCTGCAAAATACTCTACCGAAAGTTTTATACTCCCGTATCTGGTGATATTCATAGCTTTATCGTTATAAGTGCTACCCTCCATATCCAAACCGAAGCTATCACCGAACATCGAAAGGGATTTGCGCGACCAACGAAAGAATTCTGGCTTTAAGAAGTTTATATTGGCAACGTTGTCTAAATTAATCATTGCTGTATCATTTACATCGTTGAATTCGATAATCTGTAAGAAAAATAATCAAAAAAAAATACTATAATTCGTGACGTAAATCTTGTGTGAAAGAAAAAAGAAATTAAAAGTAACATTTATTTTTCAATTTGAATTATCATAAATTGCATTGGATTTTAATTTTAATTAATATTGATGTTTTAAATAGATAAATTTATGATACTCTAACATTATTTAATATAAATCCAATCGAGTAAGTTGGTTTTTCCGAAAATACGACGGAGTTATTTTTTCTCTGAAGAAAATCTTCGCAAACAATATTCAATGTAGTCGAGAGCGACGTCAGCGCCATTAGTATCGATGGTTTACCGCCAAAATCCCAAAGATAATGTAACGTATCATTCGAACCGTCTGCTCTCAGATACATTGTAGTCCGATTTTTGTTTTTGCATCGTTCCTCGAAGTGTAACTGAAGACAAATATATATATATATATACATATATAATATGATTTTAGAATCTAACAATTTTAATTGTCATCTTATATGAATTTCGTTAAATCTAATCAAAATTTATTTCCACATAAAGTATGAAACGATCGAATAGAGAATGTAATTCACGAGCAAACGTCAAGGACCAATAAAAACTCTGAACACGAAATGGAAGAAAGATGGCGGGCGTAAAAAACGCGCTTTTCGAATTTTCCATTGAAAGATCTACAACCACTAATATTATAAGTAATTAACATGTGAGCAAATCCGTTATATACTGTCGGCTCCGAAAAGAATACAATAATTGCGTAGATAATTTGTTCTACTAAAGTACTTATCCATTGGTAAATGGTTCTAATGACGTAATTCAGATTAGATTAACAAACAAACAGAAAGTGTAATGTCACATATACTACTAATCATATGTCGTTTCATTTCAATTGATGTATTTCACGTTAAACGGAAAATGACAAGAAGGAAAAAGGTTATGGTAGGTAACCGCAGGTATATCGGTAAGGAAAAAAACACAGAACAAATGAAAAGAAATTGGTATATATAAAAATAAATACAATTATGAACGCAAAACTATAAAGAATTTACGATTACGAACGGTTCAAAGTCGTAGGAATGAATCATACAACCTTTGTTTCTGATCGAATATATAACAATGCTTTACGATTAAATCACGTTCCAAAGTAACTTAATAACTTCGTACGTATGTAACTTCTGTAACGAATTAAAGCACGTGAATATTACTCACTTCTCTTTTTGCAGATCCAGCGAGATCCATGGAAATAATAGAAAAAAAGAGAAGTAACGATATTAACGATACACGAGGCATGTTCTTAAAGGAAACAAAAATGATAACGATACACGATGAACACAGTAAAACGTAACAAAAACACACCAACGTCAAGGTAGTAAACGACTGAGGCGCGATCACGCTCGTAGCGACGCACAAGAGATCAATTTCTTCATCATGGCGGTGCCTCGCAGTATTGCCATCTCCCGACGATCGACTATACTGAATGACTACATGGTAAAGAAGATCGCGCTTTTGAAAACATTTATCGACTTACTTACCAGAACCGATGGTACATGTATTTCAATATCAGATGGCAAAAGTTTTCTGTTCGTCAATTTTTTTCCTACTTGATAATCGTGTATACGCGGAGACCGATGAAAATAAATTTCATCTTAAATTTACGTGAAATTATTTCAATTTTAGACGTTCGAAAAAAATGATTATGCATTCGTTTTTAATGAACTTCAATTGATATGTAATATAAGTTTTGTTAAATGTACACAGACAGACAAACGTACTTACCATTATACTTACGTACACCTTTCAAATACTATTTAAACACACACGCACGCACGCACGCACGCACGCAAACACACACACACACACACACACATGTATACTTATATGTACATATTAAAACAACCATAGATACGAAACCATAATTTGCGTAGTTTTCATCGATTTTTCTGAAAAAAACATGGCCACTGGTATACATGCATTTCGCGCCGAGGGACGGAAACTCTTACCCCATTGACTGTCACATTTCGCCAACGGTGGTAGAGTTACCAAATCTCGACGCAGTACGTGCGAGGTCTTCATAGAAAAAAAAAAAAAAATGAAAAGAGAAAATTGCAAACTTGTGAATGAAACAAATATCATTATAAAATTTGTTAAATGTTCATGAATAGATACTTATTAAATAGATTATTAAGAAACAAAAAACAAAAATGAAATTTGGTATCATTTTATATGAGATATCATCGTATTGTCAGTAATATCTTCGTCGACAACGGTCGAATTACTGGTCTCAGTCGGGACACCCTGTAGAAAGCATGGAAAGAGAACGTGCAAAAAGAACGTTAAACGTGCAGACTGCGACCTTGACCGAAGCGTTGTCCGCGCGTGAGGCATACGCCGCGTTTGTACAGGACATGTACAGCGAACGTCCCCGACTAATGCTCCAAGAAGACTAACACGTTCCCTTCCTCGACCCTATGTATACGCCTATACATGCGTGTACGCGCGCGCGCGTATGTGTGTGGTGTATATATATATATATATATACATATATACACACACATACACATAC
Source organism: Dolichovespula sylvestris (assembly GCA_918808275.2). NCBI lineage: Eukaryota > Metazoa > Arthropoda > Insecta > Hymenoptera > Vespidae > Dolichovespula > Dolichovespula sylvestris. The sequence continues at coordinate 3,648,338 of OU964962.1, read as the reverse complement.
ACATACACGCATATATGTACCAGATATATATATATATATATATATATATATATATATATGTATATATATGTATATATATAGACGTATATAATATATATTCTTCGTAAGCGCAGAATTTCGAAATGAACGACAAATTCATCGTTTCGTTCTTTATTTATTCGTTGAAAATTGAAAAAAGAAAAATGACGAACAAATGGCGTTACTTATAAAACGAAAAAAAAATTTCTTCTTTTTATCTTTTCTTGACCAATTTTGATCTCTATTAGTTTTCCTCTATCTTATTTTTCGTTTCTTTTATCTTCTTCCTCTTTTCTTTGTCAAAGGAAAAAAGCATAAAACCGCCACACCGACACGAAGAGTCATGGACGACAGCAAGTCTTCGCGACGTTCGAATGATACGAGTCAATGCCGAAGGTCGTCGCAGGAAGTCGAGATCCGCGGGAGAACGTCGCTATATAACGGGTGGCAAGATGTTTTAAGAAGGAGACCGGCCTTACCTTCATTGTATTCATATGCGAGCAATAATTTCTCTCTGTCTCTCTCTCTCTCTCTCTCTCTCTCTCTTTCTCTTTCTCTCTCTATCGCTATCTCTCTATCTTTCTTGCTCTTTTTCTTAGTCTGTACGATCAAGGCTCTCAAGGTGAGCACTCTCGACGACACCACGAAGGGCAATCGCTTTCCTTCTCTTCTTTATCTTTGATCTAACAATGGCCTTTCTCCTTCCAGACGATCGAATCAACCTTCTCATCAACGTTAGTATTAAATCGAATGGAAATCAAATTTTGCCGCCTTTCCTATATCTAACCTGACTTTCTTTATAAAGACACACACACACATACAACACACACACACACACACACACACACACACACACACACACACATATCTTTCTACAAAAAATTATTTACGCAAAACTACTAACGAAAAAGAAAAAAAAAAAGAGAAAGAGAATACAAAAAAGGAAAGTATACAGACCGATACGTGACTGTATCGTTAATACTTGACGAAATGAGAATTTACATTTTCACGTCTTTCTTCATGATTTAGAAAGTCGATCAGTAAGCCGGTAAGAGATAAGGGAGGGAGGATTCTCTATCCGTCAGACGGAAGAGTCCCCGAAGTACGTACCGAATGAGAAGAGCCTCCGAAAAAATGGTGGGGTGGTATGGTATCGAACACCTTATAGTTTTCTTTTTCCTCAATCGACATCCACGTGGGGGTCTGAGACACTCTGTTCTTACTCTGGTGACAAGCTGTTACGCACTCAAAAGCTACGAAAATAAGCTTGCTTGCTTTCCTTCTTTCTTTCTTTCTTCCTTTTTTTCTTTTATTTTTTTTTTTTTTGGTTCCGTTGACTTCTTTTCCAATTTTATTCGTGAGAACACGATTGTTACAAAAAATAAGTCGGCTTTATTTGGCTTAAATGTCGATGGCTTGCGAGGGCTAGCACGATTATCACCGCCGGTCTGCCGGCTCTGGAGGACTGTGGGATCCCCGACTGCAACGTAAGTCGTTTCTCCTACGAGCCCGCCCGCCACCGTGGCTGAGCAGCCACCGAACGGACGAAAAACGGACAAAGAGTCTTCTCGTAGCGTACTAGCTCGGCCAATGGGAGGACGAATCGACACGATCACGGACCCTCGCCGTTCTCGAGCGTGCCGTTCAACCGGCTGCTGCTGTTGCTGTTGCTGTTGTTACTGCTGAAGCCGGCCGGCCGGCAGGCCGGTCGTCGTCAAGCAATGTACTTGCTGATACCTACTTTCCTACACTTGCTCTACTGATATCACCTATTGTATTTTTAAACCTTTCCTTTTTTTGTAATTGTGTGTAGTCGCTAAATAATGTACTTAACGCTAAATACGTTCATATTCTTAAATTATTGATATCATCTATTGTCTTCCTAAACTTATTTCTTTTTTTGTTCTTTTTTTTTTTATTAACGAGTCATAGTTAAAACTAGATTTGGAAATTTTATTCATTTTTACTTTCAGTTTTTTTCCATTGTTTCTTATCTTCGAAATTGTTCTTATCTTTAGGATTATACATATCAGTGCACAATCGCCAAGTAGTGAACTTGCTAATACGTTCATATTCTTGCTTCACTGATACCACCTATTGTCTTCTTAACCTTCTTTTTTCTTTAGAAATCCAGTCATTGAAACCAGATTCAGAAATTTCTTTCATTCTTATCTGCAACTTTTCTTGGACCCTTTCCTGTCTACAAAATTATTGGAATTCTCTTGTCCTTAGGATTGTACTAGTATACGTTTTCAAGCATTATACTCGGTGATACTTTTCTACACTTGTTCCACTGATATAACTTATTGTCTCTCCTTTTGTAAGAACTCTCTTATGTTTTAGTATAGTTTTACTAGAAAATATATAGACTTATATATATATATATATATATATATATATATATATATATTTGGTAATAAAAAATGTTATAAAATGCAACTCTTAAAAATATCGAGTCAATGACAAAAAATACAGAGATACTTATGAATAACATTGATGTCGTGACTCAGACCCGATATAATAGTTCAATGGATTAATCCTCAATTAGATCAGATTGAACATTTTCATTAATTCTTATCTCGAGATTTTCTATTCTATTGGACTTTATTTTAACTGCAAAATTGTACTATCGAGTTTTGAAAGAATCTGAAACAAGACTATCCAATATACATACATAGATCTAGATTATTATGGGAAAAAATGGTTGGAATTTGTCGTAACTCTCTCCTTTGAACTACAACTCTACTGAGAAATAAATGTAACTATCAAGAATCGTAATAATTATTTAATACCTATTCAGGTTTCCATATACATTCTATCTTTTTAAGACAGCAAATGACCTTATTGTCATAATAACGTTACGAATATCAACGTGACAAAAGAATTGCGTTAAACTTCTTATTACGGTTAGCAGCTATGTCTACATAGCCAGACATGAAGCACGATCATGAGAAAACCAGTCGATGGTATGCGGGAGCAGCTTTGGCTCGAAGGTAAAAGCCGAGATTCAACGCGAGCGATAGACTCGAGCGCGATTCGCTCCGATAGACATTCGTACTCATTACCGAGACCCGTGGCTTAGGAGTGGAGTATTCGTTGTAGCAGGTGGCGTCGTCGAACACATAGGTACACACTAACGTTTTAATATAGAGACGACGCCATAACGTTTTAGTGAAACTGTATGGTACGGTGTTCCTTCGTTTCTAATTTATTTTTCTTGTTCTGTTTCTTTTTTTTTTGTTTATTTTTTTTTTTTTATTTTAAACGTACCCGAAAGCAATGCTTTCTTTCATCTTTTGATGATGTTGTTAACAGGAAAGATTTGGTACAATCGACATAGTTGATCTATTAGAGGTTGCGTCTATCGTTAAAAAAGAAAAGAAAAAAAGAATTCACGATTGAGTTGCATGAACTAGTAAAAAGTCGTGCATCTTTTCTAACGTCAATTTAATTATTAATTAGATTCTTCCTATTAATATAGATCGTATCAAAAAAAAAAAAAAAATACGAAAAAATTAATAATAAATGACTGGTTAAAATTAGTCATTCAAAAACGAACGTAATATTCTCGTAAGGGAAAAGTGTATGGGGTGGTGCGAATGCAACCGATGCAGTTGGACAGGGACTGCGACACGTACGAGAAGATAGAGAGAAGAGAGAGAGGAAGGAGAAGAGTTTGAGAGAAAGAGAGACGACCACACGACACCGCAGAACCGGTTCCATGGGGGTTTCGCGTAGTGACGGGATTTCGATTCGGTTCATTGCAAGTTTTCAATCAAGTCCTCGACTCTTGGAAAATTCTTTACTCTATCCTTCAGAAAACTTAAACGAAACACTTAGAATCCTTTGTTTTCTTTTCCTTTATTATACGATATATTCAAATCTTATCGATGATTTTACGATTAGAAAAAGTTTTCAGGTCGATGTATCGATTTGATCCAAAATCATAATCGATCAAGTATCAAATAGATTTGATAGATATAAAATTTCAGAAATAAAATTATACTTCGTCGAATTTATATCTGACAGGCTAATATAACTCAGCCCACAATCGTTTCTTACGAGGTGTCTTGCTTCGATGCACCATCTACTTACTTACCTACCTACCTACCAACCCACCTACCTACCTACCCACCAACCTACCTTCCAACTTACCTGTTTGCCTGTCTGCCTTCTCGCTCGCTCGCTTACTCGCTCGCTTGCTTGCTTGCCAGCCTGGCTGCATTTTGCCCGCTCACCCGTTTGTACCCACCTATCAACTAGCTTGCCTACCTTCGCGGTCGATTGCCCTGCGAGGATTCCAACTCGCGGAATTCCTCAAGTCGCACATCTTCGTGCATCCTCCACTTGCATTTCGCAAGCATTTCGAATATTTTACTGGCGCTACGTTTAAGCTTCTGAAAATCCTATAAGATTGTTCTATGATGTACAATAGAAATTTTTTATTTATCAGAATGTTATTATAAGAATTCCAACGTTCTATGTACCGAACAAATCTATATTGTTCTAAATAATTCGATTGATAAATAAATTATTATTACTATTATTGTTATTATTATTATTATCGATATGATACGAAAACGTAAAATTCTGAAATAAGTTAAGTCAAATATATTGAATTCCCTGTATTCACAATTTGCATTTAGCGAACATTTCAAATATTTTACTGATGTATTACGTTCTAGCTTCTATAAACACTATAAGATTAATATTTGACGAACAATAAAAAATTTTATTACGATTAGATTTAATTATAAACAATTTTTTAATTTTTTAATATTCTATATACTGAACAAATCTGCTAAATAATACAATTGATAAATTAATTGTTATTATTATTATTATTATTATTATTATTATTATTTCATTATCAATTACGAAGACTCCAAGATTGTTAAAAGTTGTTAGGTTAAATGTTCATATTTCAATATTATAATCTCCCCTTATTAAAATAGAAAAGAATTAATGAATTTCATAATCGTAAAAAACGAAATGGAAATATTCCAATAACTCGCGTGTCTCCGCAATTTGACTTTCCCTTTCCGTTGAACGACATTAGGGGATAAGTAAGTCTCGTTCTGGAGTATACTCGCGTTTTCTGTGCAACACCTTCGTACGTGTTATATCGTGAATTGTGAAAGTACAAATTGACTTAAATGCATTTCCCTGTTCTGCATTAAGGTCGCATGAATATAAAGACTAGCTGGCATCACGTTGCGAAGATCGGGACAGCCTTCTTCGACCCCGGCACTGACCTTGAACGCGAGACTCGAATGGTCTCCCTACTCATCGTAGACAGGAATCGAAGTCAGCCGGATCGTCGTTTCTCTCTCGATCGTCACGAGGATGCTGCACTTTCATTTTTTAAGATTTAACATATAGCTTGTATCTCAACGACATTTATATTTAAACTTTAAAGGGAGCTAAATCAAAAAAAAAATTACAAAATTCATTTTCAATCTGATCTAACATACAAAATAATTCGATGGTTCCTTCGATTCATCGATCATTATGAAAAGAGGATGAAAAGCAATGATCTATAGCAAAGTTTTCTATAGTGTCCAATACTATAATTACTTGTACAGTTCATGTCATGAGAACGAGCGAAACAATTTCTGCTACCTGATGGAAAGTTGGCCTACGTTAGCCGTACCGTAGGAATTTAAAGGGGGATATAAGTATAAGAACGCGGAGACGGGGAGTCGTTCGCGGTAGTGTCAAGCATAAACGCACCGGCACCACACCCAGTGTGCCCACCATTGCGAAACAAGACACGACCATGCGCGTCGCGGTGATCGTGAGTACCTGTAATATCGTTATATTTTATTTATAACCGTTTAACCAGCCCAATTAAAACGGTGCCCTTATTATAACGCGATTCTCGTGTCCCTTCAATGTTCGCCATCTTTGATTTTTTATCCAATCCGCTTGCGTTCATATTGTTTAGATCGGTGTACATACGTTGAGAAGGTATTCAACGTCCAACTCGAAGGAAATTGATCACAACGACGTGAACATTTTTGGAAATCATATACATATATTCGAGTGGATTAGATTGTGTTGGTCTAAAGATGTTAATTACACTGTGAAAACATTTTACAAAGGACACGTTCATTAATTTCTTCTTTTCAAATTTCAAATCTTAAGCATTGATTCTTACAGACAAAAGAGACGATCGAACATAGAAATGAACAAATCGAGCCCTCTTTGATTCTTTGATCCTAGCACCTTACACCAAATAAATTTAAATATTATACGTAGAATTTTCAATGATCTCAACGTCATATTTTTTATCCGAGTTTTTTCATACCATACATTTCTGTTCGCTTTAAATTCTAAAACAAGAAACGTAATATAAAAATTCGCGAATCTGTGTGTGTTGGGTTTTTTTTATGATTCTCCATAACAAAATTTACAAATTAATTTCATATACGTAGGTAAATATGTGTACAAAGAGAAAAAAATCAATATTTAACATATATAGCAATGAGAGAAGGGAATTATTTTCTAAAAAAAATTAGATTTATTCAAATATCATGACGTCTTTTATGGTACCGCCATTTTGTATGATCATATTACGCAACGATAGATCAAATTACCTACGTACGATCGGTGATATAAAAATCATCTAAGGATAAAGCATTGATTTCTAGAAAAATATATTTACTTATAAATGTTATTCTACAAACGTTAGTCTACATGAAAGTGAAAAAGAAAAAGTAACTGGCAGGAATAAAAAAATCAAAACGAGATCGGCCGGTAAGATGCATGCAAGGTTGAACGCTTTCGGCCAATGGACGAAAATGTATGGATGCCGAAGTGAAAGCGTCCGTTAAGAAAGTTGTAAACGGATTTTTTATTAATACCATTACTATACTACGGAAATAGTTAGAGTATACTATGAGTCCGGAAATCTGTATATAGAATCTAAAAAACAAAAGAAAAAAAAAAGAAAAAGATTTCTTATTATATACTGTTAACACACGCTTTGATTTTATGTCCCTCTCACGTTTTGACGTAATACTACGTGACTCAAATTTAAAGAGCCGATTATCTCTTTTCGCGAAACTCAACCTTTCTCTACTTAATTTTCCATGCTTCCCTCGTCGAGCTCTATTTATCAGTTCTATTTAATCACAATGCACACTTTCTCAGTTTGATCCATTTACATTCGAAACCTGAATGTATCTTTTTCAAGGAGAAACGATGAATGCTTGGTTTTTTTTTTTTGGATTGAACTACAAAAGTCAAATTTCGAAATATATATGACTCGAAGAAAGTTAATTGTGTAACAAGTAACGTGATTTGAGGCTGGTTCTTTATCTTGTAATTTTATACGAATTCGATTGATTGTATTAATCTAATAATTTGAAAGTATCGATTATGATATAAAACGTTCAAATCGATTAAGAGACTGTTAGACTCGATAAGAACAAGTTTGTCAATATTTAAATTATACAAGACACATATAAATGTATAATATCAACATTTCTCAACTAATTAAAGGGTCGCGTTAAAATTTGTAATGTGCCACTAGATTAGATCAAAGCGAGGATAGTGATTAATAAACATCTATATTTTTTAATATAATATACAGTAACTCCCATCTATCTGGTTCTTAAAAATATTACATTAATAATATTTGGGCCGTGGTATCATTACAAACAAATGTATTGGACCGCTGTATCATTACAGACAAATCTGCACGGCAAAAGAATTGAGAAACGCTGGACTTTATATCATTCCTTTTTTATTTTTTATTTTCTTCGACCGTCGAAATGCCTTAAATGTAAGAAAAATAATCTTGCAAAGAGCATAATCGATGAGATAAGAGCAAGCACATATCAGGTATCGCAATTATGATGAGAAAGTTTAACGAATATATGAAATGAGCAGTACCATGAAGAAAAGAGAAAGTGATTCGGCTGGTGGGCCAGACGATGTCATGTAACACATGCGTGTATGGCGACGCATTCTCTTTTATACGCGGTTATAGACATTACCGTTTAATCGACTGACATTTAAGTCGATCACTAGTACCTACAACTTCCCGTATAAAACAACTTGTGTAGAAAACCCGTTGATGACTGTGATAGAAAAAAAAAAGAAAAAACTAAAGGAAAAGAAAAGAAAAACTAAAGAAAAAAAAAAGAAAAACACAACAAAAAAAGAAAGTAAACGCACAAAAAATCCGCATGAAAAATGTAAAAGTAAATAAACGTTGCATTAAAAGTACGAGATATATCTAGAATATTTTTTTCTTTTGATGCTGTGTACAGTACTGAGCTATAGCCACCGCATACCTGCAAACTAGATTAACCTGAAATGAATTCTAGCTGCTCGAGGAAATATTTTCTGGAAAAAGAGAAAGAGAAAGAGACAGAGAGAGAGAGAGAGAGAGAGAGAGAGAGAGAGAGAGAGAGAGAGAGAGAGAAATGGAAAAAAATAGTAAGAAAAGCTAACACGAATCGTGTGTGTATTTGTTTTTTTAATTCTCATCTAGTTGTTGGCGTGTGTCGTTGGACTCGCTTCGACACAGTTTACGGATGGAGGAGTTGGTGGTAGCCCACAAAGAGGACAATTTCCACCGACAGCTATACGATCTGCACGATATCAGAGGTTACCGATAGCACGACCGAGTGCACCTTCACAATCAGTTTTCGCAAATCAACGAATACGTCGTCCAATTACGTTCAGGTACCATATATATTAATTAACTTAAGCTGAAACAGAATATTATATATATATAAAATCAATATAAAGAAATGTACAGTTACCGTCGATATTTATTTATTTATTTACTTCTTTTTTTTTAACAGCCTCATATACATTCGTAAGTTATGTTAATAACTTTGAATAAAAAAAAGAAATAGTAGAGGATGAAATCATTATTGATTCTAATTCCTTTTTATCGTCAGACCTAGAGGAGGAGCGGATGATGGCCAAACAACAAGTTCCTTCCCAGCTGCAAGACTCAATAGACCTAGCCTACCAACGATCGCATCAATACCGAATTATCCTCAGCAGATAAAACCTGTGAAAGAGGAGAGCGAAGAGGAAGAGCGTTCACACGAGATATCCCGTGATCAAGAACGTCAAGACGATCATAGCTTGGAACCAGACGAGGATGAAGAAGAAATTAGCGATGAAAATATCTCAAGACCGGCCGGTAATACAGGTCCGAGCGATTCACAGAGACCAAATGGTCCATCGGCAATATCACAATCGTCTGGCCCAGGACGTCCTTATCAATCGGCATCTCCAGTGCCAACTGGTAGAGGTGCACCACCGCAAACTCCTCCTTTCCAATATCGAACAACACCAAAACCAACAAAACCAAGAAAACAACCAATCATTGAAGAGTCACCATTTAGGGATCAAATAAGAGGACCACCTAAACCGTCTAAACCTACACAGATTTATGATTCCCGTGGAAAGAAGCCAGTAGCACAGGTGAGTACTCGTTAATGATTCAACAGGTAATACGTTGACTCTAGATCGTTAAATTTTCTTTACATTATCTTTGTAAATTCGTGATGGTATAGATAATAAGACGGTATCGTAACGACAATGCCGACGGTTCGATCACTTGGGGTTTCGAAAACGACGACGGTTCTTACAAGGAAGAGATTATTGGCACCGATTGCATAACTCGTGGTAAATATGGATACGTCGACCCGGATGGCGTTAGACGGGAATATACCTACGAGACTGGAATTAAGTGTGACGAGGAACAAAAGGAGGAAGAAGAGGAGAACGGCTTTGTTGATTACCAAGAGAACAAATTAGTGCTACCTGATGGCAAAACCATTGATCTTTCTAATATGGGTAAGAAGCAGGCACGTCGTCCTCGACCTACGTACGGGAACTGATGATCCAGTTTCTCATATAAGCTTAAGTCTTCCCACGAAAGACTATTCGAGAGACATAGAAATCTGTATCGTTCAATCAAACGCTTATGAAAATAGTAAGACTCAACTACTTGATCGATTTTCGTAAAAGACTATACTCTCGACTTTTCTTTAAAAATCCAACGTTATAATTCTAGAAGTAACACTATGTATTTTTAAATATATATTACAACATATATACATATATATATATATATATATATATATATATATATATATGTATTTTTATAAAAGCCTCTCTTGCGATCGAAGCATATTAAATCCGTGAGAAGGAAGAGAGAGAATGAATTGTGGTAGGAAAAGAAACGCGAGAGGATGCACATTTACTCCTTTAAATTTAAAAAAGTGTTTTCATTCGATTAATTTTATTTTCGTCGATTTATACCTTCTCTCCCCCCTTCTACACTCCGCTCCGCCATGACGTCGCTGAAGTTTGATAAATTAGTTATTTAGTTTAATATATCGACGACGTATATATATATTTATACATATGATGTACCTGTATCGATTCGATCGAATAAAAAGTAATAAAAATATAGTCTGCAACGCACTCTATGCGCACAATTTTAACGTGATCGTACGAATCACGGTATGAGTAACGTGAAACGATTAAATAATTTATTCATAACAATTACAATATCTATATATATATATATATATATATATATATATATATATATTGGGATTATTTGGTCAACGTTTTTTTTATATATGATTCACATATTTTACGTAAGTACTTACTATAAGGCATTGCCTCTTTTATAAAAAAGCTAAGCGTATTTTAAATAATATTTTCTTGACAAGTCTAAACGATGACTCATCAAGATGCTGATATGATAAGGCATATCGTAAAGCAACATTTAATTCTGGTTGACCTCATAAGCGTAACATTTTACAATATGCGGTGAAACTATTATAATATGTATATATGCATAGATACATATATGCTTGACATTACCCATAGCGCGAAGGAGACATATTTGAAAAAATCTACGTATACGATGAGTATAAAAACAAGGATATGTGTTCGTTTGTACGATATACGTAAATGTTCGATTTTATAGGTATTGCTTTAATAAACAATGAACAACGATCAACTCTGCTGATTTAAATAAACAATATTAAATATCATCTAAACATTAACAATCGATGGTCGATGTTATCGCTAAACTTAATTACTTGTGTTCCCACGCTCAAACGTTTGCGAATAAACGCGAATATCTTTAAAAAAAGAAGTTTGGTCATTGGCTAGTATCAGAAGTATCGTCGCATTTAATAATAATTATTCTTTGTACGACACGCGCGCGTAATCTGAAGGTAAAAAAAAATATATATATTAATAAGACGGATAAGAGTTAGTCTTGGCTATATGATAAGAACACTAAATTCATTCCATTTGTATAATTAATTCTTTTTAAATAGATATTTTAATATTATATGCTATTCTTGAAAACTTTCAAGAAATTAAAGGCTTTAAGCTCGGACATCTTACAACAAATGAAAAGCAGCAAAATAAAGAGCTTTGTGCTTTTATACTCGTTTCAACTATACAGCATCGAACAACGCGTCGTATCATTCTCATCAGATACGACTAAGGAGATTCGAATGAGATAAATAAATGATCGATATAATAATAACTTATTATGGCCTAATATTAATATCGTCTGAAATTGAAGAAACAAAAAAATAATAACCTCTTTTACGTCGATGATGATCATTCGCGAATGATCAATTCAATATAGATCGTCCAAGGAGATTCATGCTAAACCGACTTCATGCTCTTCATTCCTCATCAACTACTACAAATATATTAACATATACCTATAAAAATTAATACGCGGGACTGGTAACGGTTGAAACTTGTTTAGGCATATGTTGACCCTGAGCCAAAGCTCCGCTTCTCGCTGCAGTGAACTTCAACCAAGCGTCATAACCATACGCTACCATGGCACAAAAACCGAAAAACTGTAAATAAGAAAGAAAAAAACAATGAGTAACGTAGAAACAATCTGTTGATTTTTTAAATGCTTTTATATATATATATATATATATATATATATATATATATATATATATATATATATATATTTCTCACCGCTGCAACGGCGAAAGATTCAGAAACCCGGCCATAATCAGCTGCTAAAGAAGCAGCCAGAAGATAGAACACCGTCCAAATCGAACAAAATATGAATTCCTGTGAACAAAGATTGATATGAAGTATATAAAATTAAAAAAGAAAAGGTTATTTTAATTTTATCTATATAAGGAGAAAGAGATCGTCGACCTCTTGAATTATCAAAAGTAAAGTAGAACAATATAATTTATTTTTATTTAAGTTATATAAAAATATAGTATTCTTTCTTTTATTTTAATACAATTGTACGTCTATAAATACTCTTGTTTAAACTTTCCAACGTGCTTTCACTTGAGAGATCACTTTAAGGAGAGAGGGGGGGGGGGAGAGAAAGGAGAGAGAGAGAGAGAGAGAGAGAGAGAGAGAGAGAAAGGGGAGAGAGAGAAAGAGATATAAATATGATTGGTTACGGAACATTTTATACGAAATATTATTTTAGTAAATTCGTAAAGGCATCGATAACCTAAATACTTCGGTATGAATCGTTGTGATGAAATAATGATAACGAAAAGATAACTTTTTCTCTCTTTCCTTTTTTTCTTTTTTACGAATATAAAAGCAATTTTACGAAAGAATTAATGAAATACAAAGCTTACGATTTTTAACCATGGGATTTTGGAGAACTTCTCAACAATATGGAATAAATAAAGAACAAGGAGAACACCGGTGAACCAAAAGCCACCCATAGCCACGGTATTAAACCATCCTCCTCGACTGTGGCTGCTATAAATGGACACTGTGATGCATATGAATCCCAAGAGATTTAATATCTAAAAGAGAGGAAACGGTTAAATGGGCGGAAAGATTTCGCTCGTTCTATGCATACGTAGGCGTATTATACTTACCACTTGAATAATTTTGAGAATACCCGGTAATGTTCTCACATAAGATGGATCAAATCGTACATTAGGTTGAATGGTGGTTGTCGAAGTAGTGACGGTGGTTGTTGTCGTATGTTGACCAGGAAATCCTTGATCCATACTTTCTGTTTAATTTTAATATCTATAAAAAAAAATTTAGGATCGAACAATAATACGTAGAGGAAGTGGCTAGAAAAGGGACAAAGGATTTAATAATATTACATATTGTTGAAAACAAAAAAATAAATATTTTAATGAGGTCAATGATGCAACGTTCACAATTTGTGTTATCGATGAAATAAAATCGTGTGAATTGTTCAACGTGATTATCCTAATCCTATTTACTACGATATGAATTAACGCGTTACGTCACCAATAAGTCCCAAGTGCTACAAGAAATGCAACAGTATATATATATATATATATATATATATATATATATATATATATATATATATATACGAATATATATCAGTTATAATACGTATGTATATGTGTATATATAGGAGTGATCATCACGTAGGTGTCCACCTCCGCACGTTTTAAAATCTAATTGATTTAAAAATGTAAATAAATTATAAAAAATATAAAAATAAAATTGCGTGTATCACTGGGTGAATAAAAAAGAAAAAAAAAATATATATAATAAAATTTTTTTAAATAATTTGTTCAATTCATCACGTTATACGATTTACAGTAGTGTCTATATTTATATAAAGAATAAGACGCCAGTATTAATATATTAACAAAAAAATAAAGAAATAAGAAAGGACTGTCGTTTCTTAGTCGTTCGATATCTCGCTAAGATAAACGTTTGAGAAAAGGCGCGACGTAGAGACGGTCGTATTTGTCGGTCGATAAGTAAGTGAATTAGAAATTAGAAAGAAAAGACTTTTTGAGAATCAATACATCTCGCTCGACCTTTCGTTCGACGTAAGTTACGTATGTATATACATACGTCGATAGGATGGTTCTGATGGCGATCGACGACGAAGGGACACGAGATGAATATGAGAAAACACCGCCCCGATCGATTACGTGCTATCGTACGGGCGTAAAAGGCGTGAACGCGTTTGCGTCGATGAGATAAGGGAAAAGATCAACAATGGAGCGCGTCTGATGAGGTACAGTTAAGTAATCAGTAATTAAATGTTGCTCGAGAAAAAAAGAAAAATAAGAGAGAGAGAGAGCGAAAGGGATGGAGGGAGGAAGAAAGAGAGAAAGAGAGAAAGAGAGTGAGAGAGAGAGAGTAAAGGAAACAAGAAAATGGATAGAACGCTTGAAAGTCGGCCATTTTTTTTCGTTTTCTAACCAAACGTATGACCAACATATTACGCGCCAATTTCGACCAATCAGAATCTCCAATTGATATTTACATCGCTACTAGTCGAAAATAAAAATTTTATCGAAATTTTTTTGTTTTTTTATTGTTTTTTTTTTTTTTCTCACCAACACTACGTTTTCATATATATAATGTTTATGTCTAGTAAAAAAAGATATAAAATAACAAAATAATTTCACGTTGTTATGGTATGAAGTCATATAAGTAAAAAATAAGGAATGACGAGTACTATCTGTGCATCATATTATTGAAAGATTACCGTAACACGTAACTCTATTATATAGACGCACGCACGTACACACACACACATATATATATATATATACATGATATGAGAGACATGCGCATTAACGATGACACTATGATGTATCAAATATAACGTTTGAATGCGCTTAATGATCTTCGATCGATCAATTGTCGTCCAATCGTGGACACTTATTTTGTAGCGTATGTAATTGTAATATTAAGAATAATAAAAAAGAACTTCGAAAATAAGATGAAAATTTGATGTTCATTAAGTTCGTCGATTAAAACTGTGACTCTATTTAAGTCTCATAAAATATTATTGCAAATGATTGTAATACTATTTCTCGCGTGTGCTGCACGCATATTTAAAAAAAAATCGACGACCAAGTCGAGCGCGTTATCTAAACGTGTCACGAAAGAATTTTTTAACGCTCCACGCATAATTTTGAAACGAGTATAATTATGATAACAATGAATAAATGACATTACACCGATAAGGATCATATCGAATTGTATAATAAAATTAAAAAGAAAAGGTTATTTCAATGGACGACGTAAAAATGAAAAATTCAATAAGAATGGCTACTGTCATGTATCGTATGTGGTACAAAAGGAAAAGTATGCGTTTCTAACGAATGGAAAGGAAAGAAAAGAAAAGAAAGGGGGGAAAAAGAAGAGAAACAAATAGAACATGATGCTCAAGACGCACGTCGCCAAGAACATACGAATGAATATTAGAAAGTTATGTCGCGCGTAATAGATTAAGAAAAAGGTTACGACTAAACGAAAAATCAAGAGACGAAAATACATTTGTATGTGACCCTACCCACTGGTAGCGGCCATACGACGACGGTTGAAATAGATCTGTACGCTCGAATAACATTAACTCTTACCTGTGAGACGCGATTCAAAAATCGCTCCTTCGTCTTCTTCGTCCTCGTTTATCGTCCACACTTCCTTTCCTTTCCTTTCCTTTCCTTTCCTCAACGTGGATAATAATAATGATGATGATTATAATGATGATAATAGCGATGACACAGATTTTCTTTCTAAGTCGTAATCTACGATAGAAGTTACAGGCTCAGAAACGGCGTCCTACTCTCTCAACAACTACCTGTTTGCCCGGCGCAGATCTATTGACGACAAATCTATTGAAAATAATACTTCGGAAGTATCCCACCCAACGATGGGTTTTATCGATGGTAGCAGTTTCTATATTTTCAATGTGATTAGATCAAACACCTTATATTCACCTTCGTTTTCTCTCTCTCTCTTTCTCTCTCTCTCTATCCTTCTCTCTTTTTGTGACATCAGCTATTTCGTCGTATATACACGCATACGTTACACACGGCCGAACAAAAGCGAGCTTCTGGTCGCGGTAGGTTTTCGAATCCCGTCGTCTCTTCTTTGCCGTTCTCTCTCTCTCTCTCTCTCTCTCTCTCTCTCTCTCTCTCTCTCTCTCCTTCTAATGTGGCCTCACTTCGTATATACATACACACCACTACTATGCGACGACGCGACTAACGAGTTTCACGAAAGCGCGCAGAGTACCAGGATATAATGCCCCCACTCTTTGCCCTCCTTTTGCGTCTACACCAATTCGCGTTCACACATCTCTCTCTCTCTCTCTCTCTCTCTCTCTCTCTCTCTTTCTCTCTCTCTCTTTCGTTCGCTCGCTCTCTCTCTTTCTCGTTCTCGTTCTCGTTCTCTCTTCCTTTCGTAGCTCTTACGTACTCCGTCGGTAAACACTAAACTATGGCGACTCGAAAAGACGCTCGACTTTTACGAGAACTAATTACACATTATGTTTTTATTTTCTTCGCTTAAGACTGTTCATTGCCACTGGTATTGTAATAATTCACGCCAACAATGAGTATAGACGTAATTCTTGACCGATTTTGATAAACAAAGTCTTATTTCAAAGATTAAAGTTTAAGCTAGAACATGGTTTTTTCGAATATTTGAAGAAACTTTATTTACTTTGAAAAAAATCGTGTAAAAATATTTGTTTTTGTTTTCTACAATAGTGTATGCATAAAAATAAAGTTAAAAAAAAAACTCGTAAAAGTCATGCCCTCGCTTAAACCTTCATCTATAATATGAAATCTTGTTCGTCTAAAACAATCAAAAATTATGCCTGGATACGTTGTTGACATAAACGGTATTTTCAACGTTTTTTGTGAATAAAAGTTTCGTATAGTGGCGCCCCTTGAACTTTACGGCAAAAGAGAAGAAGCTCCTAACAAACTACTGATTTTCATATAAACACTAGAATGATATGCGTTTTGTTTCCGTAAAATAGACGATTGCTTCCTTGTTTGTTGCGTAAATCGATGTTCAGATTGTTAGATCCATTCAAAATTGATCCATTTTCCATGTTCACATTTTAACAAGCTTTCGACTGACAATTCTATAGTAAAAATAAGCAAATACATGTTCAGTCTTTCATGCTAATGAAGGGTCTTAGGTATAATATATAATTCTGGAATAATTTCATAATTATTTTAACAATGTATAATATACACGGAGTACAATAAACTAATAATAACTAAACAATAGTACATTTGTTTAAACATTATTACATAGCTCGTAACATACGTTAAGTATAAAATAATTTCAATTTAATATTTAAACACACAATTAAATTGTAATCACTGGATCGTTGACTACATTTAATATCAACAAAAACAAACCTTCGACCGACTGGTATTTATCGATTCAGTCTTCCTTTGTGCTCCGATGAGTAAACATCGAAGCTCTCTCTTTCCAAATGTCTAGGATTAAACAATTAAGACTTTCGATAATTTTATAATTATTAAAACAATGTATAATCCATACGGAATACAATAAACTAATATTTAAACAATGATACATTAGTTTAAACTTACATACTTCGTAATACGTCGAGAAATATAAAACAACTTTAATTTAAAATATCCGTACGCATAAATATCGACCTCGGAGTCGTTGCGTTCTCCTGAAGTCAACAAAAACGAAATCTCATTTAGAAAAAAAATCTCGATTTAAACAATAATACGTTCGCTTAAAAGTTCCGTAGTTCGTAACACTCTTTAACTATAAAATAATTTTAATTCACTCACATCTGATGTCAAAACAAACGCACGCTCGACTGCCTCAATAGTTATCGAAACAGTTTTCTTTCAAATTCCGACGAGTAAACATCGTAATTCTCTCTTTCTATACGGGTATGTTTAAATAATTAATACTTGCGACTATTTTATAATTATTTAAACAATATATGATGTACACGTAACTTTCAAACTTTTATTTATATGTTATATTTTATATGTTATGTATTTCATCGCAAGTAATATATAATTAATGACAGCTTAAATACGGTTTAGCTATTTGTATACGTTTACGAACACTTACGAAAGTTTATATAATTAACGAACACTTCAATTAATCTATCTTCAGAGAAGTATAATCTGGCTTTGCCTTGCTTTTGTCAGATGTACTATTATTTTTATTATATATAAAAATTTCTATAAGACACTAACTTGATTTTTAAGTTACGCATTGGAGGGTATAACTTATACAAACTTATATACCAATGTAATAGGCGCATAGTGGGAATAATATTGCCTTAGTTTGTTTGTAGTTCATATTTTGTCCATACCTGTCGCTGAAGTCATATACGCTACGAACGAAAGGTGGTGAATAACCTTAATGTGTATTTTGTAAATGTCATTGCAGGATTTATATGTGTAAATATATTATATTTTGGTTTGAATTTCACTCAAGGTTAGATTGTAACTGTGCATTAGTGAAAGTTATTAATTTTCCGTCAACAATAATTTTGCCGTGTTGAAAGATATAAATATGCATTCGCGTTTTGTCACTTGTTGAAAAATTAGTTATTATAATTATTTGTAGAAATTGTCTACATTTGCAATTGAAAAGCATGCGTGTTGATTTATTTCTCGAATAAGTTAATAGGTTATGGTTAAATAGTAAACTAACGCTCTATCGGGTTGTTTAACGATATTTTTTATTAGACCAAACGTGTATAACAGTATGGTTTCAACGCGTGGACCAAAATTTAAATTTTGTGATGGTGAAAAAGTGCTCTGTTATGAGCCTGATCCCACAAAAGCTAAAGTGTTGTATGATTCTAAGGTAGGAAAATCCTTATTAGAACATTTTAAATATATAATTTGTATATAACTATTTGTAGGTCTTAGATGTTATAATTAATAAAGATCAACGTGGAAGAAAAGCAGTCGAATATTTAATACATTTTCAAGTGAGAAACTTAAAATGTTCATTACAACATTACTTGTATTTTGTTGTACCTTAAAATGTCTATTTTATATAGGGATGGAACTCTTCATGGGATCGATGTGTAACAGAAGAATATGTTCTAAAAGACACAGAAGAAAATCGTCAACTTCAGAGAGACCTTGCACAAAAAGCTCAACTTCAACTGTATATATCTACTACATTAAAAATCAACATTTTTATAATTCCTTAATATTTATCATAAATATTATTTATGTAGATCTGAAATGTAGTTGTAACTTTTTTACACACTTCAAAATTTATTCAAAAATTCATCTATCTAAATAAGGGGAGCCTACTTATATCGCCGAGAACGTAAGAAAAGAAGTCACAAATTATCAGATCGTCTAAACGAATCAGAAAATCAAGAACCAAGACGGAGAGCAAGAAGTGGTGGCAGTAGAGCTACTTCAGCTACTACTGGATCTTCTGAGGATGGTAGTTCTGGACAACAGGCTGATTATGACACAGAGGTATTATTCTTTTACCTTTAATAACAATATTGTTAGCCTGAGAAATATGTTTTACATCTTTCACTTACAGGAAGTTATTACAGAAGAAGATAGTGAGAGTAGTTCAGACTATGTTGGTGAAAGTAGCGATGATGAAGGTAGTGGTGGAGGAAGTCAATCTGGTGCAAGTGTTAAACCAGGCGTTGATCTTGATATAGGTACCACCCTGAAAAGAATTTTGGATTTAGATCATGATTTAATTACTAGTAAAAATAAGGTGATATCTCCATTCATGTATCCTCGCATACATATTTCAATTATATTTATCATTTTTAAAATCTCTGAACATCTTTTAGTTGGCTGTATTACCCGCACAACCAACCGTTTCAAACATTCTGGAGTCATGGGTGCAGCATTTTACTACAACTCAATTAACAAATATTCCAGACAAGCCACAACGAAATAAAGCAAATAATTCCATAGAAAAAACAATAAATGAAGTAAACATATGCAGAGAAATAGCAGATGGATTACGTATATATTTCGACTTCACATTACATGATCTCTTACTATACAGACAAGAAAGGGAACAATACTGTACCTTGAAATCCTCCTTTTTATATGCAGAACAGATACAAATTATAAAAGAAGAATCAATTGAGTAAGTAGAAAAAAATTTTTGTCTTAAATTAGTAATTACAAAAAGATATTAATTATGATCTCAATTATTTAAAAAAAATCTGATGTATATATTTGATATTATTCTAAGAAATGCAGAGATTTCAATCAAAGAAGAATTTGAAGATACCGAATATGCTCATTTGCCACCATTTCAAGAACATGAACAAGACTTAGAGTCTACTTCCAAAAATACAATAAATTCTAAACGAAGATTAAGATCTTACAGAGTAGGTTCTATCGATGAAAATAGACAATTACGATCTTTTGACGAACTTAAAACGGATCCAGGAAATTTATCAAGGTATTTCTTCTCATTAGCATATTTATGCGAATATATACACACACACACACACACACACACACACACACAATTTTCTTTTTATAGCTTTACATTTCTATTTACAAATTTCTTTTAATAGCATAGCAAGTACAAGCTCCAGATGTTCTAGTCCACGTGGTGTAACGTTGAGAATGCCTATTATTACATCTGCACAAATTAATGCTTTGTTACAACAATCGAATAAATGGAGATTGATACCAGATACTTCGATTTGTGGTAACAATACTCCAAATCCTTCTACATATTATGGCGCTATTCATCTTACACGACTATTTGGTGTGTTCATCTATTTATTAAAAAAATCATTTCTTACAAAAATTGAAGTATTTTTATCAGTTAAATTAATTTCCTTTTTTATTTTCTTGTTTCTTTTTTTTTATTTCAGTAATACTACCCGATTTGCTGCAGTCTGCTGATATTCCAAATAAAAAATTAAAACTTCTAATGAAATACTTAGATATGTTCCTCAGGTAATTAATAAAATCTTGAAATGAATAAGGCGAATAATAATATTAAACCAAAAAACATATCTATGGTATATATTTACTTACAGTTACTTGGAGATGCATAGAG
The DNA here is from genome assembly GCA_918808275.2 of Dolichovespula sylvestris. Classification (NCBI taxonomy): domain Eukaryota; kingdom Metazoa; phylum Arthropoda; class Insecta; order Hymenoptera; family Vespidae; genus Dolichovespula; species Dolichovespula sylvestris. Next base: position 3,627,479 of record OU964962.1, on the reverse strand, counting down.
AGTGGTTCGGAGAACAATTCTACATGCAAATAGATAATCAATCAATGATACAAGCAAGCAGTTCATGATATAGATAAACTCGATATATATATATTTTAGTATATATTGACATTAATATAATATAATATTATGAGATATTATATATCTATATGTTTGTATATATAATATCAAAACGTATAAATTCAAAATAAATAATTTTTGAGATATAATATGCTGTGATTTTTATTATGGTATTAGATGATAGAAATATCATATGAAAAAGTGAGTAATTAACCAATTAAAATAATAAGTGAAGTTCTATTGCAATTATATGTAGCATCTTTTAGCTACCAGTGAGATATAAGAAGGTGAATAATTATATAGTTACTGCTCATGATAAATGAGCCAGTCTAAGTCTCATATTTTGCCCCTACATTATTTATAAAACTTTTACCAAAATTATTTTTCAAAAATAAATATATTCTTATATTTTCTTAAAAAATATCTTAATAAACAAATTCTTTATATAATGACAATGATGATAATTCTTGAAAATGGAATTCTTTGCATCTACAAATAATTATAATTAAAAACTTTTCAGCTATACTGTTTTATAAATAATTCAGCAAAACGTGAATACATATTCATATATTTCGACGCGATTGAATAATTGTCGGTGAAGAGTTAAAAACTTTTATTAACGCACAGTTACAACTTAATTTTTACTGAAGTTCAAACAAAAATATACTACTTTCATAATTACCGGCTCATTAATCTGCGTTATAAAGATTTTTATTTAATTGGCTGTCATGCAATCACGGTAATCAAGTGTTATTAAAAAGAATCGTAAAAATACGAGTACTAACGACACCAGCGCACCTATGAATAACTGGTTCGTTAGTCGAGATTACTTTTCTATATGAAATTGTTTTCCCGAAGATTATTCTTGCATCTTTTATTACGATTCTTTTACGGCTTAACAGTGATGACCTAATATTTAACTCAAAAACTGTTATCAGCTTTCAGTTTTTCCGTTTAGTTATTCTTTCGAAATACGTTAAAATAAATAATTTTAATAGATAAAACTGTATAAATAGTTTTAGTAGATAAAACTGTACATTTTTGCTTATCTTATAATTATATCGGACATAGGTAATTGCAACTAGTAAAAACATTAACCTCCAGAGTATATTGATTATTTATCTTTATAATTACGAGTAATAACAGACGGAAGAATGCAACTTTGATGTAATATAATACAACTCTAGCATTTGTTCTGCATAATATGATAAGATATCCTCTTATAAAAAGCTGATTCAACAATTTTGTTGTCATTTATAGTATTTGCACTATGCGTGTAACGTGAAAAAAAAATTAATAAAATCGTATGGAATGTTCGCATTTTTGAAAAAGAATCTTGAACATCTATTTTATATAAAAAGTTATTTTTCATTGGCTTTAAGTTTTATATCTTTCTAATGAGCATTGCAAAAATTACTGAAAATTGTTAAAAAATTTTTACACCAATGATTATGTACTGTATGTAATGTGACCTTTTATTTATAAATTAGTCCGGATAATATTTCAGTATACATAAATAATTTATAAAGTTTGGATCGTAGTAATAATTACCTTTTACATTATGTTTGATAACATAGACAAAAATCTTCTTTTTATCAAAGCACATTATTTCCTATTTAATGCTGGTAAGTACCGTATAACTTAAGAACAAAATGATTCTAATTTTAACGAGATACTTCTTTCATTTCAGCTACTGGACCAGTATTACCATTTTTACCAACAATTGCAAAGCAATTGGGTTTCTCTGGAACTTTGGTCGGTACAATATTTACAGTATTACCCATATTTGGTTTGATTGCAAAGCCACTGTTTGGAGGATTAGCTGATAAATTTAATCTTCCTAAAACTTTCTTCTTAATATTTCAAGCATTAGTTGCCATAAGCCTTTTCTCAATCCATTTTATACCTGAATCTAGAACAAGTGCGAATATTACTCTTACTTGTGAAGGAGACTTATTTTTAGAAGTATGTTCAAAAAAAGGATTTTCTGATGAAGTGATGCAAGCTATAATAACAACTGAGGAAACTACGGATAATCCTACATGTCAGGTACTGTTATTAACCCTTTTCACTCTTATGTCAAGCATAGCTAGACATAACATTATTCTCTTGTAACTCCTATGTCAAGCTGTGCTTCATAAAGCATTCCTCTATTGTTTTTAATCGAACAGTGCTTGGGACGAAATGTTAAATTAATCGTGGTCCGCAAAGGGTTAAAAATAGTCTTTGCAAAAATTCTATAAAGTTTTTCTTTTGAATAAGATTTATATAATATTTTGTTTTTAGCTATTTTGTAAAACTTCCCAAAGAGCTTATGAAGAACTGTGTCTATGGAATCCCTTATACTGTGCTACGAATAGTTCTAATATTTTTAGAAATGAAACATTCGATTTTGTAGCAACAATTAATATGTATAAAAATTTACCTGTAAGTCAATTGTTACATAATTATTTTTAAGAAAGTTCATAGTAAATTATTTTGATAAATTTTATTCATTTTAGGAAAAAAACTGTACAAACCTAAGAGTTTCTAATGTATCCTTTTCCTATGGAAATACACATCGACCTGCTTGCAAAAAGTTATTAAAAACTTCATGTATTGCTTTTTGTGAACATTCAGCCTTAAATGAATTATTACATGAATCTGATAACTATAATATATCTTCAACAGTTTTTACATATCAATTTCATTTTTTTGTATGGGCTACTATAATGAGCTGGATTTGCATGGCTGTTGTGGTTAGCATAGCAGATTCTATTTGTTTAAATTTACTTGGTTTGTATTACTACTACTATATATAGCATTTATTTACAAAGTTTATATTAATGTTATGATGTAACAGTACATTAATATTATATACTTTAGGAAATGAGAGGAGAAAAGATTATGGTAAACAAAAGATGTGGGGAAGCATTGGATTTGGAATTTTTGGTATAAGTGCAGGATACTTGGTAGATATTTTTAGTGAAGGACAATTTCAAAAGGATTATACATGTATATTTTTTATGATGTTGGTCTTTATGATTCTTGACATTATAGTATCAGCTAGATTGAGAAAGGTGCGTTTGAAGTTACATGGGTTCATATTACAAAAGTAAAACTCTGCTTATTTATCAAAAGACTCAAAAATTGGCAGGTAATGGGAGCAAGCAGTATCGTTACAGAAAAATCCTGAATATTCTGAAGAAGAACCATCAATGCTGAGGGAGTTATTGACTGTCGCTAAAGAGCCTAATATATGGGTATTTGGATGGTGGTGCATAGGTGCTGGAATGTGTACAGGAGTAATATGGAACTTCTTGTTTTGGCATACAGAAAATTTAGCTACATTCACACAAACAAAATGGATTAAAACTCTGCAAGGTCTGTTAATTGGCATAGAATGTTTCTTAGCAGAAATGCCTTTTAATTTCTTGTCAGGAAGTATTCTGAAAAAACTTGGTCATATAAATATTATGAGTCTTATATTACTCATTTATTCAATAAGGTAAGCTCCAAAAAGTTAACATAGTATACAAAAAATTTGTTAAATAATAATGATATTTCTTTAAGGTTTATGGCATATAGTGTAATATCAAATCCATGGCTATTTTTACCATTGGAAATATTGCATGGTCCATCATATGGTCTCTGTTGGCCAACAATGGTATCTTATGGTGATAAAGTAACTCCTCCAGGTACCCAAGCTACTATACAAGGCTTAATAGGTGCTATTTTTGAAGGAATTGGTTAGTATAATTAAACTTTCATTATATTTGAATATGAATAGAAAATTGAATATGTTATAGAAAATGAAGGATTTACAATGTAAATTTTAATTATAGGTGTGTCAAGTGGTACTTTATTATGTGGATGGATAATGGATGTATATGGAGGTGTTGAAGCATTCAGAGTTTTTTCAGTTGGTGCTCTTATATGGCTAAGTATTTTCTGGCTCATGCAATTATTATTACGTAAAATATATTCTACACAAGGTCATAATCGTGAGTAAGGATATTTTATAAATATCTGAACTGTGTATATATATATGTGTGTGTATCATATATATTATATAGTAAATGTTTTACTTTTAAAACTGTTCCAGATTTGGCTACTTATGCCAATCCAGATGATGCAATTCTAATGACTATAAGTCAGGAATTACAAACGTATTAATAAAAGCAGAAATTAATAAAAGTATAATCTACTCATACTTATTTTTTTTTTTTTTTTTTTTTTTTATTGTAGTTATAGAAAGGAACAAAAAGGATAATTAATTTGACAGAATATAGGGCTTCTTGTTCAAGTTGAACTTGATTGGTTTTAATATATGTACTTAAACATATTGTAATATGTATTAACATCCGTGATGTTAATAAGTATACAATTCATTGTTTTTATTTAATTTTGCAATGGAATATACTTACACTACTGAAAAATCTATAAATACCAACATTATAGTACAATTAATTACAGTATATGCTTTAAGGTGCATGTAAATGTTATTATATAATAAAAAAGGTCATGTTATGATAATTAGAATAATTTATCTAATTTATTTTTTACATTTTTTAGTGATTTTAAATATAATTTAAATATACTCCAATCTAAAATATATTCAAACATACTTCGATCACTTCAATAGCTTTAAAGTAATGATATAAGTTAGTGAAACAAAATTTTAATAATTACTAATATACAGAAATGGATGCAAAATTCAACAATAAAGTTGATAAAAAGTTTTAATTGTTGAACAGAGTTAGATATTATTTTAAAGATGTTTAATGCATTTTTTCGATACTTATGTGTAATAAATAAATAATTAGCGAACCTTTTCTTGTTTTTATCAATATACGTATCTTTGTTCAACAATATTACGAAGAGATAATTCTATAATAATGGGAGGATCGTAAGTTAAAAGTAATGTTATGAAGTTTTCATAAAATATTTGAACCTTTTATTCTTGCTTCGTTTGTGAACAGTAACGGTTGACCATTATTAATAACTCGATTAAGTAACATGTCTCTTCACTTGTAAATGGCAATCGCGTAATAACAAGATTTTGTAAATTACAACTAATCTAGTAATAAAAAGCTACAAATAACCTTCTTCTGATTTATGATCAGCACAGCACCAGACATAACTTGCAATGATGCGAAACAAAGGCCTGTTTAATAGATAATGATTTCAATACAATGTTAATCTTGCTTTTGAAATTGTCGTTGTTGATTTGAGCGGGATGGTGAAGCAACTTGATTACTTGGGATAGGTTCAACAATCGCTTGCAGATTCGGAATTTCACCTGCAGAATCACAGCAATCGTTCATTATCCCAGTACTGGAGTGAATAAAGGCAAGACTACCCTCGCTTGACGAAGCTAGACTGACTGACAAAGGAGGAGTGCGTTCTTTAGGAGATGCAGAAGAAGGAAGATTTCCAGCACTGGTACTCGCTCCACAAGTTATACTCTCGAGTGTACCATGAAGTTCGAGTATACGACCTTCTAATAGAAGATTAATTTCCAATTGTGCCTTATATTTGGATTCAACTGCATTTAATTCTGTTTCATGTTGATCCTTCGTTTCTAGCAGAGAACGTTGAAGTTCAACGAGTTGTGCCTCTTTACGATTTTCTTTATTTTCTAATTCAGCTAAACGTACTCGTAAAACTTCTACAAGCGAAGTACGGGATTCTAATTGGCGTCGTAGATCTAAAGTAAAAAGATTTAACTATATCATATATCATACCAAATAGAGAATATTATTATTATCAATTTCATTAAATAAAACTCGATATTTACTAATAATTTCTTCTGTATATGCTTGTTGTATCTGCGCTGTTTCTTGACTAATCGTAGGCGATCGTCCTCCTACATTTTCTTGCAATTTCGATTGTGCCTATAAAAAAAAAAAAAAATAAGAAATAAATTTTGTTCGTAAAAAATTTTGCTCTCATCAAATCTACGTTCAACTTACTTCTCCTAAAAGAAGGAGTTTCTTTTGTACAGTATCAAGAGTATGTTCCAACTCTTTTGCACGATTAGCTGCCTTTAATGCTTCTTTAAGCTGATGTCCCGCATCGAACAATGCAGCCTCCGCGGAACGTGTTTCTTGTTCACATTCAACTATTTTTTTTTGCTCTTCTTTTAGCTCTAATTCGAGTGATTCATTTCGATCTTTCAAAATTTGATTTTGTCGTTGCTCTTCTACACACTTTGTATCAGAGATCGTTGACAATATTATTATGTTATTTTAATTCAGTGATAGCTTTTAGCAAAATATAAAATTTTATATACAACAAACCTTCGTTTGCCAATGATGTAACACATCTTTGTATCGTTCATCAGCGTCCCGGTTATCCCTTTTACTTTTATCTAATTCACTTTTTAAACATTCCACCTCTCTTTCTAACATTCTAAGCCGATCAGTCTATACGATTGCAAATGAAATAATATATTCAATGATAATTAAAATTCATAAAATTTTAATAACATTAAATTTTGTGACACTTACTAAAGCATTGTTGTGTTCTTCTAATGCTCGCGAATCTCTTAATTTACCAAGAAGTCTTCTATTACGTTCAGCATGTAGTTCTCTACGCTGCCGCTCAAATTGTAACTGCATCTGCATGAGCTGCAACAATTGATTTACATGATCTGTATCTAAATTTTCCTCGTCTCCTGCTTCATCTTCTGTACTCTCTTCAGTAATCTTTAGTTTTGTAGAATTTCTTCCTAGTGTGTTCAAAAAAAAAAAAAAAAAAAAAAAAAAGAAAATATTTTTATATTGAAAAATTATCTCGCGTTTACATGATATATCGTATATACAATACCTACGTGCTTTGTTATTGTCACTAGAGAAACTACTTGTACGCGCACAAATATCAACATAACGATCAAGCATACTAGTTGGTGATACTCTTGATTCAGAATTATGTTGAATAGTTTTTTGTTCAGACAATTGTTCTTTTTGATCTAAGATTCCTAATAACAAGCAATCGTATCGGTATACACTATTTGTTTGAGTTCCAATTTCTTCGAGTTTTTTCATGGAATTTGTTGTTTCTTTTCCTTCATTATTATCCATCCTTTTTAGCGTTTTCATATCGGAACATGATCTGGTTCTTTGTAACTATATTAAATATGATTTTGTTTAATATCTTCATAAAAAATTTCTAATTAAAATTTATTTATAATGTATAAGAACTTTGTAATTTACCTTATTTAAATTCTTATTTATATGTTGTACTGGATGTTGATACTGAGAATAAAATCGAAGTTGATGAACTTTTTGAGATAAATCTGCAATAGTACCACGTAGTTTATCATCTTGAAATTCTGGTTTTTGTTCCCTATATTTCTGAATGTCAAGACTGCTACTATTTTGAAAGCTTACAATTTCCAAAACCTGTAGTTTATATACATATATCAGTAGTGTATAAAGTTCATCCTTAGATTTGATATACAATATAGTGTAGTGCATTGTTTTGTAAAATTGTAAATGTATATAATCAAATATTTATTTTATTTAATAAAACCTCTTGATCTTCTTGCCATGAATCGTTCTTGCAATTTTGACTTATGTCAGTTTCCACAACACTATTATCATCCTCAGTATTAGTTATTAATTTCTGTGGTTGTTGAACAGCAGTTTGCCTATCAGCAATTAATTTAATGATTTTTTGTGAAAGAAACCCTTGTACATTAGCTCCAGTATCTCCAGAATTCATCCCCGAGCTGGCAATAGTTAATATGGAAGGATTTAGAGGAACAGGTGTGGAGGGCCGCGATGTTTGCGTTACTGCACCATTGCTCAAAATACTAAGTGCTCGAACTGCTGCAGATCCTACAGGTGCTGGCCTTGTCGATAATTTACGAACATCCTACGTTATATGGAATCGTAATTTTTAAATTTTCTGAATATATATATTTATAACATTAACGTACCTTTACAGGCGTTGTTTCCGGCGTAGCTTCTACAGCAGCTTCCGGGGGAGATGTATCACTTCTGTTAGTATTAGGTGTTGAGGGTGTTGAACGAACTTCATGAGATGTACTTTGGAATGATGGGCTCTGTGGTGAAACTGTCATACTAGGAGACCAAAATGTTTCCTCATCTCCATTACTTATCTCGGTGGTTGTTAGTCCACCACTGATATTTAGTGGTACAAAATTGGAAGAATGATCTATAAATACTCCAAGTTTAAATAACCCTACATGTATAGATAATATGATATAAGTAATACTAACCTAAAGGTGGTGTAAATCGTGAGTTAGTAGTTCCAAATACTTCTTCTCTACATTTGTCTAATGTAAAACGGTCACACTCTGCTATAATATCGTGATGTTCCATTTTTTTCCATCTATAATATGTAATAAAGTATTTTTAAAATGATACCTTAATTAATAAATTATAACTAAATTCATACCTAGTTGCAGAAATTTCTGTATCTTTGGATGCTGTAACAAGGAAGGGATGCATACGCACAGAATCCAACATTGGTCTTATAGTATGAGAAAAAGTAGCCAATTGATCACGTTGAATATACTGTTGTTTAAGATATGAGATGAAATTGCAGGGATACATAGCATATAGCCTGTGAAATAAACTGTATAATCCCACCTACAATATATTACTTTGTGTTTTGATGGCATTTATTGTATTATACAATTTTGATGAATAAATAATACTCACCTGTAAATGTAAAAGATAGAGATGATTCTTGTCAATATTGCTAAGCACTGTATTTGATGTCGCATGTATAGGATGAGAAAGTGTTGATGATTGTTGATAATAATAAGAAGCTAGGTGGCCAAATACTTCAAAAATTTCTTGTAAATATGGTCCTAATGCAGCAGGTAACATGGGTAGCAACATGACCAATAAAAGAAGCTCACTCATAAGTGATAATGTGTCTGTTTCCACCTTAAAAATAAATTTTTCATAATTTTATTAAATTAAATTATTTGTACATTTTTGTATAAAATTATGTCATTAATAAATAAAATATATAATACCTTTAGCAATTTTAATAAATCTCTGAACAAAGTATGATTTGCAAGTTTATATAACCAGGTGGGTTGTTTACGAGCAATGTGACCAAGTAAAGTAAGTCCTTTAATTTTTTGCTCATTATTTCCAGTCTTTGAAATAACTTCTGCCAATCTATCTAACAAATGCTTATCATGTGGTTCACGTACACTTGTCAGTACCTCAACAGTCCGTAAAGAATTTGTTGAAAGATAATAGTCCAATAACCCATTGACAAGCCAGCTATCTTTTGCTATGGTAATTGAATGTTATCATAGAAAATGAAACTATAATATAGATACATTATAGAAGATATAATTTACTTACTACACAAGAAGTGTTCATGGAATACTTGCTTTATTTCTTCTACCTCCCCAAGTTTATTCGATTCTAGTAAATTAAAAAGATCAGAAATACTTCCTGTATTGACATTCATCTTTACAGTAACAGATTCTTTGATAAGCTGATAAAAAACTAATCCTTGGAATAGGCATTAAAGATAATTTTTAATATGATCTTGCTTCCAGCCATCTGTTATCTGCCATACAAACCGAACATAATAAACTGGAAAAAGTAACAGAAAAATTTATGTATTTATAGACAAGAAAATGACGCATATAAAAAAATATCATTCTTTTTTCAAATATATAAAGTAAGTTTTCAGATCTAATGAAATAGCAATTTGTCATTTCTAAAGAAAGATGTATTGGTATGAAAATACGTATGCGAATGAAGTAAGACGTATATAACAATTCGAAAATCAGTCATTTATGTTTGTAGTGTGTCATTGTCAAACTGTCAATGCATAGTTTTTCTAAAATACGCAAGAAATTTGTTGATATTCTCATATAAATTTACCCGGAGAAAAGATCGGTCAAAGACATAACTAATAATGACCTTCGTATAATAAAATCCTTGCACTTCTAATTAAACATCACGCGAGATGTTAATGAAAAGGTTGAACTTATAGATGTTAAATTAATGAAAGAGCTCACCCAAATTACATCAAATATTTCGTGTAATTTATAGCAAGTTTTATGGCGACCAGCAAAGACAAGTATATTACAAATTAGTATAGATCCTTGTCGTCTCTAGGAAGGCTAGCGCTGCAATCGCTTACGATCGCATCTATGCCTCATATTCGGACAATCGCGCTTTAAAATTCTCCTTTAAATTGACTATCGATCACATTAATAACTGTATCGTTATTTCGATAGTGTTAATTTTTTAAAACTATATTTTATTCTCTAGTCTAAAACCATTGTGGGTAAACATATAATTAATAACAATTTTTAATAGATATATACAATGTAATATTACGTAGATTTTCAACTCTCATAGATAATAACATCCAATGAACAGCAATCTATACGTTAGTTTAGTACTAGTGGATTCACTTCCATGAACATAAAGAGCTTTTCAATGCCGATTAGAAAAAACTATATATCGTTGTATCACACATAAAGAAAAATCGTTATTTATCATCGGTATGTAAATATCAATGTGGAGTTATTAAAAATAGAAATATACGAAGAGAAAAAATTCAATTCACGACCAATCGAAAAAGTAAAATTCGATATTTCGACGCATCAATGAACATGTAATTCATCCACGCATGTAAACCAACCCCCCGATGTGCTGCCCCACAGCAATGCGCCGACAAACTAAATAATCGACGTCAAAGCTGTCAAATATGGCGAGAGTAGCGAGCGTAATTGACATATAAAAATGTGAATATAAGGGCCATCACAGTGATTTGTGATTTAAAATAAACCCGCGTTTTGTTTTATAAAACGTATAATGTAAGTTTGAATAGTGTGCCAAAAGTGAGTGCGTGAGGAATTTGCGTGAGGAGGCCTCGGCGTATTTGTAGCCGAGGGAATATAAGGGCATGGTAATTGAGGAACTATGGGTGCTCAACAAACTAAAGACAGAATAATTCCAGCCGGGTCTACCGTGCGACAAACACGAAAGCAACCCAGAAATTTGAAGGAGTCTCGTATTATAGGATCTAACATATTTACCGAACACAGTGGTAATGTGTATCATTTGTTATGTATATTCTTTTACATTCTAAATTTTCACCTTCTCTTTTATAATCTTCTTTTTTAACATTTATCAATTTTCTGTTGAACTATAATTATTATTATTTTTATTAAATATTATATCTCAAAATGTAATATATTTCTTATATAATTTATTATTATTATATTTTTTTATATTATATCTTTTTTAAAAATTAATGTTAATTCTTGAAATATATAGAATTATCTACAATGATACGCGTAATGAATAGTTATGATAACATGTACTATGTACATGTACATATGATTATAAGTATGACTGAACTATTTTGTATATAAGTTAACTTATTATAAAAAAATCTTTTTTATTTTTAATAGAACAATAACATTATTTATCCTTATTTGAATTATTAATAAATGAAATTATTTTTTCCTGTTATATAACTTGGTAGAGTTTATAAAAAATTTAGAGGCACAATTCTATATAGATACTGTTATGCAATGGTCATCCTCAATAAAGATTGGATTAATTTGTGAATGAAAAAGATACTGTTATATCATCATTCTTGTCCCTATCTTTATTCTCATTATTTTTCTTTTTTTACAGAGGCTTTATTACAAAGTAGACCCCTACCTCACATTCCAGCATTACCAGAGGGGGATCCTCCTAGTAGTTCTAATGTTCAACCAATTTCACAACAAGCAAATATTCAGCAACATACTAGTGTTTCTACTAGTGGACTCCTTGAAGCTGCTAACAGGTTAAATATATGAATTTGTTTATTAACTGTATATGTGTATAGATACATGTGTATTTATGATTAACTTACATTTTATGGTTGAAAATTCAAATTTTTTGATATATTTCTTTATAATGTCTCATCTTTGTAAATTTAACAAGTATTATATGATATACAATATCTCTAATCATCAGTGGAAAAAAAGGAATATATTATTTAAAACAATATTCTGCAATGAAAAAAAATTATATTTGAATAAGAATATTTACAATGATATTTGAATAGGTGGACTAGCAAGGAGAATCTATTAACACAAGAAGAAGATGATCCACAATTATTTGTCGCATTATATGATTTTCAAGCAGGAGGAGAAAATCAACTTAGTTTGAAGAAAGGTATACATTGGCATATCTGCAATACTGGTAGTTTCATTCTTTTGAATTAATAATAATATGATTTTTTATCATTTTTGTAAACAGGTGAACAAGTACGTATTCTCAGTTATAATAAAAGTGGAGAGTGGTGTGAAGCACATTCAAGTGCTGGTCAAGTAGGATGGGTTCCATCGAACTATGTAACTCCTGTTAATTCCTTGGAAAAGCATTCGTGGTATCATGGAAGAATATCTAGAAATGCTGCAGAATATCTTTTAAGTTCTGGCATAAATGGTAGTTTTCTTGTTCGTGAATCAGAGAGCAGTCCAGGTCAACGTAGCATTTCTTTAAGATATGAAGGACGAGTGTATCATTACAGAATCAATGAAGATAGTGAAGGAAAGGTTAGTTCGTTGCTTAACAAATACAAATTCATATAACTCTCATATTCAATCATTTCAGATGTTTGTCACAACAGAAAGTAAATTTAATACATTAGCTGAACTGGTTCACCATCATTCAATGCTTGCTGATGGTCTTATTACGCAACTGCTTTATCCTGCACCAAAGCATAACAAGCCTACTGTGTTTCCACTTAGTCCAGGTGGCGTATACATTTTCGTCTTCTTATTTTTTTCTTTCTTTTTTTTTTTTTTTTTATTCGAGCACATTTTTCCAAGTACTCAATACCTGAATAAAAGAAAAATCAATGTTATTTATTTTATTCATCTGTTTAGTTTTTATCTTTATCTTTTTAATTTTGTTTTAATACACTATAAATTTGATAAAACTTGATATGCATGACTTTAAAATACAAAGTATTATTAATAAATTGTATTATTAACAGGTTATTGGGAGAATAAAATAATTATGCATTTTCAGCTTAATTCATCTAAAATATATCATTCTAAAAAAAAAAAAGAAAAAAAATAAAATAAAACAATAAAAGTTTCTGATAATATTATGATTTATATATTAACACATTACATTTTTAAATATATAAATCTATCTTAATATTAAAGAACATTTTATGCAAACATTATATAGTACATAAGACTATAAAATCATATAAACTATAACGCATTTCAGAGCCAGATGAATGGGAAATTAATCGGACTGATATAGTAATGAGGCATAAATTAGGTGGGGGACAGTATGGTGATGTATATGAAGCAGTTTGGAAGAGGTATAATATGACAGTTGCTGTGAAGACATTAAAGGTATTTATAATAATATTCCAATATCGTTCATATATATTTATAATAATATTTATAACAATGTTTTTACTCTTGAATTGCAGGAAGATACCATGGCACTTAAAGATTTTCTGGAAGAAGCTGCTATAATGAAAGAAATGAAACACAGAAATTTGGTACAATTATTAGGAGTGTGTACACGTGAACCACCATTTTACATTATCACAGAATTTATGAGTAAAGGAAATTTATTAGATTATTTGCGTAATGAAAGCAAACATCAAATCAATGCTGTTGTTCTCATGCACATGGCAACTCAAATAGCAAGTGGTATGAGCTATTTAGAAAGCAGAAATTTTATTCACAGGTATTTACATTACAATATATAATTGTATTATTGATCATATCTGTACTGTATGTATATTTTAAATATTTTTGATGATAATTATATTTTATGTTGTAATTGTATTAAAGCATTACTTGATTGTTTACAACAGAGATTTGGCAGCACGTAATTGTTTAGTTGGAGAAAATCATTTAGTAAAAGTCGCAGATTTTGGTCTAGCACGATTAATGAGAGATGACACATATACAGCTCATGCTGGTGCTAAATTTCCTATAAAATGGACTGCCCCGGAAGGTTTAGCTTATAATAAATTTTCTACAAAGGTAGTAATACTGATTTTCCTATAATAACTGATGGTAGAACTTTTATATAATAAGTTGAATTTTTGTGTAGTCTGATGTGTGGGCATTTGGAATCTTATTGTGGGAAATTGCGACTTATGGCATGTCTCCATACCCTGGTGTGGATTTAACAGATGTTTATCATATGTTGGAAAAGGGCTATAGGATGGAATGTCCACCTGGTTGTCCACCTAAAGTATACGAATTAATGAGACAATGTTGGCAATGGTCAGCAGTAGAACGACCGACCTTCAAAGAAATTCATCATTCATTAGAAAATATGTTTCAAGAATCTAGTATCACAGAAGGTAATAAATTTGTTAAATTTTCTAGTTTTAAAACTAACATATATAATTATTTACATATACTAACAAATATATATATATATATATATATATATATATATATATATATATGTGTGTGTGTGTATTGTAGAAGTTGAAAAACAACTGCAAGGTGGAGGAGAAATTCCATTGCTTGCATATAAAAAATCACAAACTGGTAGTACTGGAAACATCCATGGACTTGTACTTGTATCTGATCAAATGTCTTCCTCTGGTATAGCACAAGGTGATGCAATTTATTAAAAATTTTATCTTTATACATGCTATCATATTGATATTTATATATTTATAGTTGTAATATCATAATAATTTTTTTGCACTTAGATGGTGCTAGTTCTGTAACTAAATTGAGTACTTTTGTGGGTGGATTATCGAATAAAAGTAACAGTAATATCGTACAAATGAGACGTTCAACAAATAAAAAAGGGAAACAAGCACCTGCACCTCCAAAACGAACGAGGTAGGCTTTTATTTATTTTATTAACTAATAATTTGAAAAGGATTTTTAATTCATATTACTACAAGATGATCCATTTTTTTTTCACAGTCTATTATCATCGTGCAGTTCATTTCGCGACTCGGCATACCAGGAACAAGATCAACAAAATACCGATGCTGCCAACATAGCGCTTGATGATGCCACAGATCTAAATGGTATTGATAAGATTTTTGAAGGTATTTCATTATATTAATTAAGTGTAATGATGTATGCACGTCCAGCTTGAATTTTATTAATTCGAATTTCAGTTATGTTGATTTTGTTATACATTATCTACAGTGGCTCATAGCTTCAGGAATGTGGGTCATTCTCCATGAGCCAATATGTTCTGAATGTGCATAGTAAAATGCAGATTATTTGAAAGTTCTAAAAGTAATTGTTGGATATTATATCAGTGCACATTTGTATCTTAGTGGATCTTAAACAATTTATACGTAGTTGCAGTTTATTATTATTATTATTATTTTTCTTCTTTCTTTATGACTGCTTTTATGATAAATTGGTAATAATATCTTTATATATAATATTTCTTTTCAATATTAATCCAAATATATATCATGTTTATGCATGATGTAAATATTACAAAAAAAAAAAAAAGAAGTAATAGAAATATATTTTTATTTTTATTTTATCTCATATTTTTCTTTTTTTTTTCTTTTTTTTTTTTTTTTTTTTTTTACTATTTAAGTAATTCCCATTTTAAAGGTATTACTTGTAATCATATCTTGTAGAATTAACAAAAATTCTATACTCAATGAAAAATATTGTATTTTTATATGAATTTTGAATGTGTTCAAGCAGTGTTATGTGAGTTTACTGATGTTTCTAAACACATTCACGCACGCACGTGCATTATAAGATAGCTATTAAGAAACACTATCATAACTACTTCTGGCCTGCACGATTTTTTTTGACAGTATTTTTTCAACAGTCATTTTTAGTACATACGAGAAAACATACATATTACGAAATTGAAATAACACTTATTTATAATAAGAGTCTTATAATTGACTTCCCTTTATGATCACGTTTAAGGAGAATGACCCTGAGTTATATCAAAGAAATATACAGTAAAACAATATAGCATTGATATTTTCTATCCAAAAATTCTTTTTCATCTATGATAGAGCTATATGTTCTATTCCTGTATGAAGTTATGCTTACTTACTGCAGGAATATTTAATCATAGATTATGTACAGTATACTTTGTTTATTAAATGACAACTCAGGTATCACACGAGATCTTGTGACAATGGCTACACAGTCAATTACTACAGGAGGTTGCGAAGTGGACGACGATGGAGATGGGTCTCAAGGGACAGCAGAACCCAATTTTGTTCCTCAACCATCAACTTCGCCAGAACCTGTTTCCAACATACCATGCAATCAGAAACAAATTAAAACACGACCTTATCCATCTAAGGAAGTACTGCCTCAGAAGGTACAATGAACATGCATTGTGGCCAGGCTTAAAATGTATAGTAGTCATTCGTGTAACAATATTGTAATTCCAAAGTATTACAAATTATGTGACGATCAGTATTTATTGAGATATCTTTAACTTGTTAAATTTTGTCTAATGGTAAATGCATTTAGCACTGCTTGAATGGATTTCAACGTTTTTAAACATATGAAGCTTATTATCAAATTTATTTCAGTTGGTACATGTAGGTGCACTAGAGGTGCAAAATGTTAAGAGGGCAATTAATCGTTATGGTACCCTACCTAAGGGTGCAAGAATTGGCGCCTACCTAGAAAGTCTTCGACAGAGCGGAATGCCTTCTAATCAAGAAAATATTGCGACTACATCAGCAATATCTACAGTTGTGGAACAACATGATGTTACAAGTAGTACGGATACGCCGCAGCATCGTTCGCTTTCTCCTCGTCAGAACAATTTACGTAATCAACCTCAAATGACGCGCAGTAATTCTTCCAGTGGTGTAGTAAATACTTATCAACCACCAAATTCACCACGCAGTCGGACAGTAGGGATTAGAAAAAATAATACAGAAAATATTGGATTAAGAACTTTTCGAGGTCCAAATAATACTGGTTTCAGAACAGCTAGTCCATCAAGATCCGTTCAACCAACGCTTGCTGATCTTGAATTTCCTCCACCTCCTATAGACTTGCCACCACCACCAGATGAAATTTTTAATCCTGCAGATCAATGCGATTTGCCTCCGCCTGTAACGGCCTCTCCAAATAGTGATATTTCTCATATTAAAACAACTAATTCACCAGTAAGTGTTAGAAAATTAAAGTCAGAATGGAAAATAAAGGATGAAGTAAATGACGATCAAGATGATAAGAACAACGATGTTAGAAATGTAGAACCTTCTGTGAAGGAAGCTAGTTCTAGATTTGGTGTAAACTTACGGCGTAGAGAAACTACTAGCGAAATACATTGTGCCGTAAATAAATCTTTGGATGATAAAAAAACAATTCTTAAAACGAAAGAAGTATCTAATAACGTAAGACTGGAATTAACAGAATTAACATCATCTCCGGAAGAAGCACCACCACCACCTCCCCCACCACCTCCACCTCCTGCTGCTGTTGGTATAACAGATACGTTTGAATCCAAACCAGGGATGAAGGAGATGTTAGAGTTAAAATTGGTTAATGAAATAAAACAAAGTGCTGATATGAAACACGGAGTATCTGTAAAAAAAAGTGGAATTGCAGGTAATGTACCTTCATTACCTCTTGATCCTGCATCTCAATTATTATCAGAGTTATGTGCCAGCTTTAGTATGGATACAAACAAACATTCAGTACAAAATGAGTATGCCATTTCTAATCTGAAGAGCAATGATAGTTTTTCAATTGCACAGGATCATCATTTAAGTCTTGATAAGCACAGTACACACAAAGAGATTGATGCGTCTTCACCTATAACAGAGAGTGTAATAAGCACTGGCAATATAGGTTTCAAATTGAAAAAAGTAGATAAGAGGAATAACCCGCAAAAGGAAGAAACTGGAGATAATCAAATAATTGACTTTAAGGCTAGATTACGAAAGGTGGATAATGCAGAAAAAGAAAAAGTTGTGGAAGATAAAACAAAACGGTTTGATGATATTGGAAGTAGTATCACAGATTCTTCAGAATTAGGTACAGATGATCAGGTTGATGATAAACGTAGAAGTACCGGAAGTATAAGTAGCCTAAAAAAATTATGGGAAAATAAAGAAGCTTCTTGCGATAATCAGCCACTCAGTCCTAAATTAAGTGTTCGAGGTGTAAACAAGCCAGACATAGTTGATGCAGGTGAAGACTCACCAGAAGATCATAGTGGGGCATCAACACGTAGTTCTACTAGTAAAGGAGATACAAGAGTATGGCCACCGACATCATCCACAGATATAGAAAAACCTGTTGTGCCAGCTAAGCCACTAAAACCATTAGTTTCTTCAACTAAACATTTTGGTTCCTCAATATATGCTACACCAAATTGTAATAAGTCTACTTCACAGACAGATGAAGATGCAAATAAACAAACTGCCGAATCAAAAGGTGCAGTAAAACATAGTGTAATCGAAATATCTAACGTCATTGAAAATAGTATTTTGAATCTTAAAGGTAGTCCAACTATAATCATGGCTAGTTGGCTTCAACTATCCGATAAAGTTGGTTTGCTCCATGGTATGTGCATAAGTCTTACAGATACTGCAATAGCACCACACGCGAGGTTTCAGTTCCGTGATTTACTCACTAGACTTGAGCTACAAGCACGACAATTAAGGGCAGCTGGAACAAGAAATATTGCAGAGAATACAAGACTATTAAGTGAGGTTCAAAATACAATAAAAGATGTAATAAACACAGTGCAGAGATAAAGTATATATTGGTGGTGGAAAATCAAAAATAACATTTTACACTCTCTTACATTTCTGTTGAAATTTTGAATTAATTTCTCTCACCAGTTTGAATATATATAATAAATATACGTAAATATATATATATATATATATATATATATATATATATATATCATATATACACACACACATATATACATATATATACACATATGTACACAAATAATGCGCGCGCGCGCACGACACCGTACATACATATATATATATACATGACATAGCATATCTTATTTTAATCAATGCATCAAAATATTTTTAACCAACAAATTTCAAATAAAAATATTTCCATGTATTGATTTATTAAAATGAGATATCTTTATGTATAATGTATACGTATATGTGTATATATATGAATCATAAATCATACATGCATACATACATACATACATACATACATACATACATATATATATATATATATATATATATATATATATATATATATATATATATATAAGTATAGATATATATCTAAGTCACTAGTAAGGTCTAAGAACAATGTTTTAATCATAGTAATTATGCTTAAAATAATATCAAATAATGAATGTGAATGAAAGTAAAGGTTGTTGAGTTATGGTTGTATGTTTATGCTATTATACAAATTTTGTGCAGTTTAAGCATAATAAGAAAGTATACTACAAATATTTCTTTAATATGTTTTTCCGAAAATAATGATTTGCAAGATTCATAATTTTATGTTTGCACATATTTACACTTAAAAAATACCGATTTTAGTGTCAAAAGTATTGAATATTATTATATCGTGTGTAGGCTTTACAATATAAGCCTTGATAAAAGATATTCATTTTGCATGATTACATTTTTATATAAAGAGACGTATTATCTAAAATATAAAAGTATATGTGATGATCATAGTAACAATATGAATAGTTTATCACAGTTTTAATAATAACTGAAGTATCAGTGGTGCATATAAATGTAATGTGAATGATTGCCATTACAAAATGTAGACACTTTCTTAAGCTGCTTATTTATCGTAAATCATTTAATTTACATGTAATTTTATACACATCATTGCTTAGTACATTTATGCGAAGTTGTAGGTCATATTATAAATACAAACTATAATGTTAAGATATCTTACATGTACTGTGGGACAATATAACAATTTTGTATTTGTATAGCATAAGTTGAATAACAACTGTACTAAGTATCGTATGCCTACATAAATTATCCAGAATGAGAAAATTGAATGTAATTAATCAAATTCTTAAGTGTCGTGTGCTTTGTTTAATCATGGATATATGGAAATGTTCTTCCAAAGGCACAGCAGTAAAGGAATATGTTTGAAAATTTTCATAAAAATATCGGCGCATTGACTCCTTACTCTTGCACATATTTTTTATACAAATTTCTATCGGATCAGTAGGTTCACATTCAGAATAATTTTTTTCCAAAATGTGTAACAGTCTCATAATTTTTAATTATTGTATTAACGCAATTGGAACTTATAAAAAGCAAATTTGTCACTTTATTGTAAAGTTCAAAATTTGTTAATATACTTAATTTATAAATTATAATATATATACTCTTAAATACTCAAAAGTTATAACAATAATTATCAATATAAATATAATTAATTTAATCGATTACTCGACCAATATTGTTACTTATTCTGTTGTTAAATCTACAATATTTTTTATTTATTTTATGGGAATTTTTAAACTTATACTTTATTAAATCTGTGCTTGAAACTAAGTAGAATGCAATATAAGCAGAAGTAATAGTGACCAATGAAATGTGTCTTATGACACTGCCTATTAGTACATTCAATATATTAACATTAATAGCATACAATGTAATTTTGGTT
Organism: Dolichovespula sylvestris; assembly: GCA_918808275.2. Lineage (NCBI taxonomy): Eukaryota > Metazoa > Arthropoda > Insecta > Hymenoptera > Vespidae > Dolichovespula > Dolichovespula sylvestris. The sequence continues at coordinate 3,606,832 of OU964962.1, read as the reverse complement.
GAATTACTTATTTTCTTTAAATCATTTGTACCTGTGATAAGCTAAACCATTATTTTATTATTTGTATTAATTGAAAAACTGAATTCAAGAAAAAGATAATTACACAAATGAATTTTAGCTGATGAATATTAATTTAGAAATTATTATTATTAAAAGAGACACGAAAGTCCTTGTTTTATATAATATGTATTATAGTAGTTTTATGTCTATTTATACTTGTATTTATTTTTTATTTTTTGATGTAAAATTACATTTCTAAAGACCAATGTACTGATTCACTAATACAAAATTTTAATATTGCTTTATACATTCATATAAGATCGAAAATGAAAATAAAAATAATTATGGAACTAAAATGCTTTTTAAATTAATAACAAGCATCATAGAATAATAAAGCACAATATCATATTTTATACAATTTCTTATGTATAATGCGAACATTTTCTTAATGTTATTATACAATATATACAACTTATAAATGAGAGATACGTTTTGATTAAGAACATCTAACAAAGTTATTTTTAATGTTATCAATCAACATATTTTGTTATGTTTCTAATGCTCTGAAACAATCACTCACAATTTTCCATTTATCACCCACCGCAGTGATCAAAAAGGTTTGATTAAATGGCTTTGAATTTTTCTCTTCAAACTTAACTTGTCCCCCAACCTTAACAAGGAATGTTAACTGGTTAGTTATTCCTGGACCTATTAACAATAAAAAAGAAATCAATATAGCAATAAGAAATATTGAAAAATATCTAAGAGATTATTTTCTATATTAAATCAAGAAGTAATTAAAACTAATTCCTTTTTTAAATGCATTTAATTAAAGTTATATTGTTTATATTTAGTTATTTAATAAGTTAACATTCTCTTATTATATAAAAAGAAAGTAAATATCATTCTACAATTACAATACTTTACGATAATGAAGTTAATGATCTAATTTGCGATAAAGCTTTACTATACAACATTTCATTTTATCATAATGACATTATAGACAGATAAACAGTTTTTTATCAGTTTGATAATATTTTTAAATGTAATTACCTGTGATAGGCTGTGCATCTAAAGTAATAATAGAATGTTCAGAGGGTGGTAAATCTGTCCAAAATTTTTGTATATTGTCTTTACTTTCGACTCCATTTCCATTCCATATTAAAGTAGCTGTATCCAAGTACAATCTTGAAATTAACTGAAATATATAATTCAAACATATAACCTAATGCAATATATCACGTGTGTATATGTAAATGAAATAAGTACACAAAAAACACTCACGTATCTTCGTTTGTCCAAACTTTCATAATATAATTTTGTAAATTCTTCAGCAGTTCTACATGCTTGATCAATTTTACTTTTTAAATCCTAAAAAATATTAATAATTTAATAACATTCTTACAAAGAGTCACGCTACTTGACACGATAGATATAAAAAATAAATTAAACATAATAATCACACACCTGTTCCATTTTAACTTGCTTTTTTTACGCTGAAATCAAGAAACATTAAAATTTTTATAACAAAGCGTATTTATAGCGTATTAATGTTGTGACACAACACGAACAGCAACGGATACATGGATCGGTTACTGATTGCAATATTTGAACATAACCAAACAATGGAATTACGATGAAAACTGCACATAATTTTTTGAAAACCCGCCCAATCTATTTTAATGCATGCTTGAACTTGTGAGTCACGAAACACAAAAATTAAATATAAAGGTTCATGTTTATGAATTCATAGAACTGATAATATATACAAATTTAACATGACGGGTGTAACAATGAATGATATAATAATGTATCGAAATTATTTCAAAAAATTATTTTTACGAATACATGTAGGACGTTTATTTATGATCATAATTATTAAAAAAAGCTGAGTATAAGAAAGTTTATTGCTTATTTCATTGAAATAATGAAAACGTCCCATAACTAATTAAATTATTAGTAACAAACAATCGTTTTGCAAAATGCGAGATCAAAGTTTTTAATATTCTCTACATTATAGGATGATTAAAATGGAAAAAAGGAGAAGAATTGAAAAATTGAGGAGAAGAAAGGAAGGAAAGAGATAATAATATTAAAAAGAATCAGCAAAGTAAAAAAAAAAAAAGGAACGATAAAAATTTGCAGATTCCAAGAGGGGGCGTGTAAGCCACATGTACCTGTTGACCTCCAATCTTACTGTAATCCATAATCCGTGAAGGCAAATCGCGAGATCTCGCTGGGTCGGTCACGTGACATCGAACTTCCACAGTTATTTTTTCAGGCATGATGGCGCCAAATGCCAGTATTCACTTTTATGTAAATATATTATCGATTCGGTGCATTTCGCGATTAAATACGATCGGTCACGGTTGTACGAATAATTTTTGAAAATAGCCAGAAGACGTAGGATCGTTACAAAGTGAGTACGAACTGGCTATATGTTACTGGAATCGCTAATGAGGACATGTTGGTTAGGCTGCTGTGACAGAGGTGTACGCACTTATCTCTGTCAGCTCTGTGGCGATTCAAGAATTTGCTCGCCTAAGATTGGCATCTTCACGGTGGTTTTTCAGCTTTTCCGAAATCACGTGCAACTGTGCGCGCGGAAATATTTTCAGCTAATAGATCAATAATAAGGTATTTAATGGTTTTCGGAGTGTGTGTAGAAACTTGTGTGGACTGCGCCCGGAGGTGCTGCCATCTGTATTGTCAATGTTGTTGGGTAGCTGGAGCAGCAGCAGCAGCAGCAGGAGCAGCAGCAGCAGCAGCAGCGTAATGGAGCCGTGAGCATTTTCTCCGTGCGAATACGCCGTTTCTCATAATTTCGCGCGTATCATACTATCTAATGCTGTCCTCGGCTCGCTCGATCGAGAATACGTACAGTGAGTGAAACCGCTTTGCAATAGGATTTACTTGAAATTTCCGGGATAACTCTGTGTCAATGTTTACATGATATTTAGGATGGGAACAACCTTTTATGATTTTCGTACGTTTTGTGATTTTATCAAGACTTTCTTTAAAATCGAGCTTGTCCGAGGTTGCAATCTGTTGATTAGTGACTGCTGAATGTGTATGTTACACTATTATTGCCATGGAACTTGGTTTTTTATAACCTCTTCTTTTTCTACAGCTGAGACAGGAGTGTGGAATTGTGCTCAGCCAGTGGCTAGGATTGTGTAGTGGAAAACGTCCCTGTCTCAAAACAAGTACCACAACAATGCAGAATTTCAATTAATGGTGATTTTTCCACCGTGTAAAGTATGCATCTAAAACTTGAATGGTGGGGTTCAAAAGGAGACGTCACTTAACCGGACTGGCTGTGCGCGATTGCAATTTCATTCCAGTCTCGGCACACTGTTTTGTTGGTAACCACTATCTTTGATATTCAAAGTGTATGAGTGTGTGTATATATAAAATTTATTATGCTTGTTACATCAGTGCTTGTTACTATCATAAGTGAATGTCTTATACAGTTTACTTTTTTTTCTGTTTATATACAAAAGTACTTTCTTCTTATGCGTTTTCTTATTTCATATTCAAAACAAAAGTAACTAAAAAACCTTATATTAATTATAAATGTTTTTATTTTAGATATTTGTATGATATATTTGCATGTAAATATATATTGAAATTATATATAAATAATGTATTGCTTCTTTAGTAAAATGCAAAGCATGCATTTGTATTAAAAAAAGAATATTAAACTATATTTGATCCTTTCTTACATTTGTTGAGCATGTTAAATCAAACTATTTGAAATTATTGTTTGCATAATGTTAATCATATATCAAAATTATAAGTAGAGTTCTATTAGAAAATATTAAATCTATAATGTGTAATATTTAAAATATGTTAAATATTACAAGATATTTGATTTGATAACAACTTGAAAATATAATATTTCAATTTTAATTTATTTTTCTTCCACTTTTTATTTTTTGTTGATATAACTATAAAAAAAATCCTTTATCTAAAGAAGCAATTGTGAATGAAAACTATTTCTTAAAATTGTTTTAATTCTTTTTATTGTATTATCACATTGTATGTTTATATTATTGATAGGTAATAATTAATGTAATCTTTTTACCTATATTTGTTACAGTTCAATTAAAAGTCTGCTTTCAAGATAATGAATATATGGATAACTATGTAGTAAGTATTTAATAGTGTTTACTTATAATATATATTTAAAATATATTTATGACAAATAATTATTTTTTTTTTCTTTTCAGGGTGTGCATAGCCCACCTGCATGTGCCACGTACCACTAGCTTATTTGGTGTAGTAGAATGGCACAACGAGGGAAGAGAGTCAACAGAAACGACAATGATTTGGCGTCTTGTCCAGGCGCGATTAAAAGGCGTAAATGCAGATTGGGACCCGCTGCCACAGGTTCATCGGCCCTGCCAGCAGCAACGGGGCCTTCAGAAGAGGAGGAAACGATGGCGTCGTCCAGTCAAGGGGGGGCATCCTGGACCCCCCGACCTGTCAGTGACATCAAGATTTCAAGTATATACAATCGATCAGCTGCTGAGGCCCCAGCAGAACTGTTTCGTAAAGATCTGATCAGTGCAATGAAATTACCGGATAGTGAACCATTAAGTCCAAATGAGTACTGGGTTATTACTGATCAGTGGAAACAGGAATGGGAAAGAGGTGTTCAAGTACCTGTCAATCCAGATTCCCTTCCTGAGCCAATGGTTACTGTCACACAAACATCTCCTTTGAAATTACATGGTGAATTCAAATTGTAAGTATTAACAAACATTCCAAACGATATTTTTTATTTCAAAGTATATTTGATAGATAATTCAAAGCTTTGCTTTTTTCTTAACAATAATTTTTAATTTTTAGACCTAAAAAATTTATAAGAATATCCCGAGATGATTATTTCAATCCTGAAGATCATCATCTAAGTACCACACCTGCACGAGCAGAGAAAGCTTGTGCTTATGATCTGGATGATACAGATATTGCTTGGTTAGATGTATTGAATGGTGAAAGAGCGCAGGTAAGGAGATAAAATATGATGTATCTCCATGTGCATGTAAAACATACATAGTATATAAAAGTTTTATATTAGAATAAATGTTAATGTTCAATTTTGCATTAACATTAATATGGGCCACATCAAATTTTATAATGTATAGTTCTTTTAAATTTATACATTTACACTGAAATTTAATGTACATTTATAATTGCAGTACATTTATAATTGCATAGCATTTTAATATATTACATCCATTTTCAATAAAGTTTAGAAGTCAAGACAACTTTTTACGTGATTTTAGGCTGGTCAGTTACCTATCACCGAATCAGAACTGGAGCGTGTAATAGAAGAGTTAGAAGTACGGTGTTGGGAAAGAATACAAACTATAGTAAAAAATGAAGAAGGTCTTGGAATTGAATATGATGAGAATGTTATTTGTGACGTTTGTAGATCCGTAAGTGTTTTATACTTTGATTGTGTTTATCATATTTAAAAAAAAATAAATTTAAATCAAGAATTGTAATCGCATAATAAATAATATAAACAATTTTAAAAAATAAATTAATAAAGTGTTTTTCCACTTATTAGCCTGATTCTGAAGAAGGAAATGAAATGGTGTTCTGTGATTGTTGCAATATATGTGTGCATCAAGCATGTTATGGTATTACTTCAATACCAGATGGTTCATGGTTATGCAGAACTTGTTCCTTAAGTCAACGACCAGACTGTGTTCTGTGTCCAAACAAAGGAGGTGCAATGAAATGTACACGTAGTGGACAAAAGTGGGCTCATGTTTCATGTGCACTTTGGATACCAGAAGTCAGCATTGGTTGTGTAGAAAGAATGGAACCAATTACGAAAATATCCAGTATTCCGGTAATAATTATATATTGGATTAAAATTTTTCAAATTTAGAATTTTATATTTCAAATGCTTAATATTTATGTAATAAACAATTACAGCAAAGTCGTTGGGCTCTTATTTGTGTATTGTGTCGTGAACGTGTGGGTGCATGTATACAGTGCAGCATAAAAACATGTAAAACAGCATATCATGTTACTTGCGCTTTTAAATATGGTCTTGAAATGAAAGCAATTATTGAAGATGAAATGGCTGATGATGGTGTCAAATTAAGGGTAAATATATTAATAAATAATCACAAAAGTAAGGAAAACACAATTACATGTTTTTCCTCTTTAATTGATTAATTGTCTTGTTCATAGTCTTATTGTCAGAAACACAGTAGAACAAATACGAAAGATAAAGTTGGGGTTGGAGGAAATATTGGAAGTAACAGTGGTAATGGTGGTTCAGATTCCGAGGATGGTGAATCCAGAAGACGTAAACGCAAGGATATGACCTCGGAAGAAAAGAACCAAGCTCGTGCAGCAAAGTATGTAATGTCTGCAATATAGAATTATATACTTTATTGTAATATAGTAACTGATATTACAATAGTCCCTGTACACTTTTGTTGAAATTATTTAATAGACTTTTTGTATGAATATCATTTATACATTACTATATGTTACAGTAATATCTCTTTTGTCATCTTAGGTTACAGGAAATAGAAGCTGAATTTGATAAACACGTATGTCTAAAAGATATCGTATCGCAACAATTGGATGTAGATACAGACGCCATTATATACATTTATAATTATTGGAAGCTAAAACGAAGGGTAAGTTATTGATATCATCAAAAACATGAGATCATTGCACTTTTAAAACTGCACCAACATTTATTTTTATGTTTTGTATATTATTTTTTAGGCTGGTCACAATAAACCGTTATTGGCACCACGTTGCGGTGAACTGTCAAGTGCTGGAGCACGTGCTCAAGGCCAAGCAGCAGATTTAGAGAAAATGCGTACGTTTGTGCAGCTCCGACAAGATTTAGAACGTGTCAGAAATCTGTGCTACATGGTTGGTAGACGCGAGAAACTATGCCGTTCTTTCTTGAGGTTACGTGAACAAACATTTCATAAGCAATCGTTGATATTGTCTGGACCTTCGCTACCACCAGCTGTAGCTGCATCCGTATTAGCAGCTAATCATGGACCATCAATATATGATCGTTTATATTCCCATCCTGATTCAGAGGAATACACACGTGATATCGACACATTAGTCGCAAGAATTGCAGGAATTAGATCGCCCACTCCAGTGTCCAGTAATGAAAAGAAAGTACAGCCAGATTTTAATGGTGCATCTAACAAGAAGATGTACTTTAATGGTTCGGTCAGAAAGAAAAGTTTATATGGTAGTGACTTATCTTCTATGAGCAGTAGTGAGCCAGATGTAATAAAAAGTACTGTGAAGGCGTCAAATAAATGTTCAAATAAGTCGAAAAATTTCAAACTCGAGAGCGATTCGAGCACAGAGGACGAAGTAAACTCTCCAAAATCTAAAACAGCTAGACGCAAAGCCAAGAAATCTGGTGTTCAAGATAGAACTCGTTCGTTGCTTCAAGAAAGTAGTGAAAGTGATAAATTGGATACTGTGAATAATAGATCTCGTACGTTACAACACATGGAAAAAGAACTTGGTAGTGCATCAGGAAGTGAGAGTGATGAGTTGTTGCCTTTAAACACTAATTCAGCAACGCGTCTGGGACCTTCTGTAGCTTCTGCAATATACTCAGATACAGATTCAGATTCACAAGAACATGCTTCTCATTCTGCTGTACTTATAACTAAAGCTGCAGTTAAGGAATTTTCGGCAGCAGACATATCGAAAAATTCTCAGAAGGGCTTTACGTGCAAGGACACAAAACAGGATTACGTGGACGATTCAACTAAAAACAAAGAGAACGTAAAGAGCGCAAAGAAAAAAGAATATATTCCTTCGGCTCTTATAGTACCTCAAAGACAAGCTGCGAAAAAGGCTTCCGAAATAATGCAAAGATCGCAAGCTAAGAGGGACAATCTAACGACAGAATCTGTAGAATTTGTTAAATCACCCGGCGAAGAGACTAAATCTACGAAACAAACGAAAGAGAAACCATCTGGTAAGAAACAAAAAGATAATAAAACGACTAAAGATCAAACAAAGAGTAACGACGTATATGATTTCGATAAAGAGTTTGGTGATGGTATGGAAATTCTTGCTTACGTACCGCAAAGACAAGCTGCGAAAAAAGCGGCCGAACATATAAAGAGCGGTATGGGTACAAAGATCGTCCAATCTGATGCGGAAATATTAGACGTTAAGCCAAAGAAAGACTCACCGGAAAGCGGGAAAAAGAAAGAAAACAAGAAGGAAGAATCACCTAAGAAAGAAGAGACAATTAGGAAGGAAACTAAGGAAGAGCCACCTAAAAAACCGAAAAAATTACCAGAGTGCAAATATTTATCTTCTGTATTATCAAGTAATAGCGAAAGTAGCAGCAGCAGTAGTTGTAGCAGTTCTTCTGAAAGTAGCAGTGATTCGGACGAAAGTAAAAGTCCAACGCAACAAATGCGAAATTCTGTTAAGGATCAAGCGTCTTCGTCTAATACATCTTCTGAAAGTGATACAGGCAATCAATCCAAGAATAAGGCTGTAGTAAAACGACAATTTGTTAAATCAGTAGACGAGCCTATGGAATCTGAAAAGAAAAAGACCATAGGACGGAAACTCAAGAAGCTGCCCGATAAGAAGCTTAAAACTTCCGACGGGCGGCATGGACCAGAGTTTCAGCCGCCGTCTACTGAAAGAGAAGAATCAAGCGGAACCTCAATCTCTAAGGAACAACTTCAACAACATCAACATCAACAACAACAACAACAACAACAACAACAACAACAACAACAACAACAACAACAACAACAACAGCCAGATGAATCACAACAACAGACAACTAACAAAAAAGCAGATCAAAGAGAGTCATCAAAGAAATCCGGAATATTACAACCACAACCACCAACTGACCAAAATCTGTTTAGTGGGTCTCGAAATAATGATGGGTCACGAAATCTTTCTGGGTCCAAATCTGTCAAGAAGTCCAATCAAATCGTTAAGCAATCAGAACAACCACCTATCAAGAATAAAGAAGACAATAGTACAGGATCTAGGACAAAATCAGATACTCGTAAACGAAAATCTACCGAGATTCCGTCAAAAGATGACAAAAACGTTAAAGAAGCATCTTCCCTTAAGAAAGGTGAGAAGAGATTGACCGAAAAACCAATTAAAGAGATTGAAAAAGATATTAACAAAGATATTTCTAAAACGGTTACGTTAGATTCTATAAAGTGCGTTGAAAGTACCTTAAAGGCGGACGATAAGAAAATCAAAAAACCTAGTAATAAAAATGCAGTGAATACGTTAGAAGAAGAAATGAAGCAACGTCGTGCCGAAAGAGACAGTCCGAAGAAATCTCTAAAGGGATTGGATAAACTTCTTGAGAAACGCGAACATATGGACAAATTATCAAAAAGTAAGAATACAGAGGTAAAGATAGAAAAGACAATATGTAACGAACAAAGTAGTAATACGAAAGGAACCGTTCAAGAAAAACTTCCCTTAAACGACACGATAAAGAGCGAGGATCACAAAAATCACATAAGCGAGGATAAAATAATCGTGGATAAGCCGAAATCAGAGGAAATCTCAATTAAAAAGGATATTACCGAGATAACTCACGAAAAATTTGCTGATAAAAAAAGTAAAAGTGATGATAAAATCGAAAGTATACCAACCACGGATTCTTGTGAAACTCGATTAGCCATCGAAGAGACGTCGACAAAGGAAGGAAGGGATGATGTCTTTTCGAAGCCAACTCTTGATAAAATTGCAGTTTCTGAAAACGTGGAGAAAGAAGTTAACAAGAGAAAGAAATCTAGCAATCGTTCAATATTTTCACCGCAACACGGTAGCAAAGATCCTAGCGTGTCAGAACTATTTGATTTCGATCAAGATATATTAACTGATGACATGGTAAACGACGAAGGCTTTAATATTCCTCGTGATGCCGAAGAAAGATCAGCACCGTTAACATTCTCATTCAATAATGAGCTATGGTTTAAAGAAGATTCAAAGGAGGACAGTGCTCGAGAGACATTACATTTAGTGGAAAAACTACGTATGGAGCTATCGAAAAAATCGAATTCTAGCCAGTTCGAGCTAGAACCTATTGCCGTGGAAGACGACATAAAGAAGGAGGAGTCGCAAGTCGAAAAGCCGGTGGATCAAATTCCTGAGGAGAATGAGGTGAAGATCTTAGAGACGGAGACTGTACCTGCGCAAGAGATGAAGGATACTGAGGAGCTTGCTCAAACGTCCGATGATATTGCTTGCAAAAATCATGTGACCGAGGAGAAACGAAAATTATGCTATACGAACAACAGCGATCATTATGTGTCTTACAATAACGAGGATCTTGAAACTTCAAAAGTAACTGTAGTCGAGCGTGCTAAGTTGGACAGAGCCGAAGCGGACGAACGATGGGTGCCGCCGAGTATAGAGAACTTTAATCCTGCGGATGTGCATCTGAACACATTAATGGATAATCAAAATCACCGTTATGGCAATCATCAATTTCCAAACGATGTTGCAAATGTATTACCTGAAAGCAATCCCGATACGTTGGTACATTCTCAGCTGAACATGAACATGCAAGAACAATATCTTTTGCAACAGACTCATTCCATGGTCCGTGCTGCTCAACATTTAGAATCACATGCAGAGAATCGAGCACAATCTATGGCAGTAATGGACCAACAAGTGACAGGGATACCCACGCAAATGGTTGATGAAATAACACCGATGGAAATGGTGAACAGACATCTCATAGGTCTACCAAATTCAGAGGATGATCAAGGAAGCGAGATGGATCGAGTATTGGAGAAGGAGGATATGTCGTCGGATATGAGACAGGATTATGTTCAAAATGGTTCCCCGTACAATGAAATGAACGCTTCACGGCAGGATACTCGTTGGGCCGAGAGCCAAGTATTACCATCGCGAAGATCGACATCTTCGTCGATCACGTCGGCTTCATCCGGTGAGGATCATACTGCGATTCCTCCGTACAAAAACATACCACCTATGCCATTCCCAGCATGTTCAGCGATGGACGCCGCGGCGTATCACGCTTATTCCGAAGCGAACTCATATGCCGGTCCTGTTTCTCTCTTTCCACCTCAGCCATGCAGTGCTCCGTTACCATATCCATCACCAGGTACGGCTATGTTTCCACCACCTTTCGGTGCACCTTTTCCTACTCCGCAATCCTTATTATCGCACGTACCGAAACCATTGGAAGAGTCGTTGAACATGCAGGCATCGCCATGTACCGCCGCCTTCACTTCGTCTTCTCACAACATGGCCTTAACTGCAGCAATGGTATCACCTACGAAAGTACCAACACCACCACCTCAATCGGCACAGCCGTCGCTCGAGACGGAACACGAGCCACCTCAATTACAACAGGACGCGAATGTATCTGTGATGCCACCGATGATTCCATCTTTCCTCGATAGCACGACGACAACGATAACTGCAGCAGCTGTAGTAACGACCGCAACGACAATAACGACGACTTCGACACCTATGTCAACGGCCATGTCGACGACGATGTCACCTACACCACTGGCGACAGTGACTACAGCATCGACGACGTTAACGCCAACGGTACAAGTGAGTGAAGCTGCCGCTGCCGCCGTTGCAGCTGTGACTGCCGCTGTTGCAGCTGTCGAAAGTGCTCAGGAAGTTCAGGTCGATTGTAAAACGGTAACGGTACCACAACAATCCGGCAAGAAATCGCCATCCAAACCGACGAGAACGTCAGCCAGGGTGACCTCTCTTCAAGGCAAATCTCCTGGAAAATCGCCGAGGCATGGAGAAACGATCAAAAGTACTTCCGTTAGTAGTGGTGGTCCACGTGGTCGCGGTCGTGGGGCAAAGGGCGGACAACAGCAACAGTCGGGTTACAGAAATCGTGGTCGTGGTCGAGGTAGAGGTCGAGGTAGAAACAATCAGGCCTCTAACATCGGTATACTCTCGACGTTCCCCTCGAATGCTATGCACAACGACGACTCGATTCAGAACAAGCTTGTTGGCACGGTCTACGATTTTGATTCCGATGAGGATTCAACGAACGAGACCAACATCGCGGATCTGCGGACAATGCGCGAAAGGAAGAAATCTACGGATATCGGAGGTGAAAAGAGAGGTGAAGGATCACTGCTGATGGCCAACGACGGAATACACCAATCTCGTCTTTCTAGTCCGAGTACGTTACATAAGAAATACGCCGACGATAAGAGACTATCGTCACCAGCGATGCACGATGCTAACGTGGCTAGTGGAGTCGTTGCTGGTGTCGGTAGCAGCGGTGCCGTCGGCGTATCTGCCGTAGTCGGCAACGTGACAGCAACTGCGGCCATTGCCGAATCCGAATCGAATGCTGGTCAAGTGTTTGCCGATACTGTCTTGCCCTTGCTTCCAGGTCCAGTCGATATGCGAACTTATAACTCGAACGTCGATGCTCCTAGTTCGTCCTTGAGCCATTCTCAATCTTATGCAAATCATCTTCTTAGCTCGTTTGCTGCTGGTGTTTCTACGGACTCGGCATTACCCGATATCGAGGAGGACATCGAGAAGGAGCTCCAATCTGCTCTAATCGCTGGTAGCAAACAACAAGCCGATCCCTCCTCGAAGGCTAACTTCAACAATCCAAGCATAGATGCTGTAATGGCATCTTCGTCGAACTTCAACGAGGCCAACAAAGTTTCCCTCTCTGACTCTCGCAATCAGTTGAAAGTTAAAATCAAAGGTCCATTCCTTGACGCTAATTACGTGCCGGCATCGTCGGTACCACCATTAGCACAACAGGCGCCAGTAATCATAACGCCTGCTGCTACCAGTGCGTCAGTTGCATCTGGAACGTCGAATCTTCGAAGGATGCGTAAGAAGGAATTGCTGAGGCAGTACTGTTCGCAGGATATGAATATGGACGGCGATCCAGCTTGTGGTAATGCGACCTCGGCACCTATCATTCTACCTCCTATCAATCGTACGGTTATAACGATACCGAAAGCCGTCGCGTCGATGACGAGTATACCAACTAGAGAAGATTACAAAGCGGTTGTGGACGCGAACATGGAAAAGAAACGAAGAAAAGAAAGGGGAAGCTTTCTCGATGTGACAGACGAGGAAGGAATCTCTGATCGAAGACGTAGCGGCGGTAGCGGAGGTAGCGGAGGTGGAATGATCTTTGGTGGCAACGTTGATCGTGGTAGAAGAGGCAGACAACCAAAGCCATCTGTGACAACTATGTCAACCTCAAGCAGTACGGCGTCGGGAGCCGCAGCTGCTGCAGCCGTAGCTGCTGCTGCAACGGCTACGACAGGTGCTACAGCAACGGGAGTGATCGCACCCACGGCAGGAACAATCGCAGCATCGGCTACCGCTACGGCGGCGACGGCTACAACCGTCACGACGAACAACACCGGTCCACCGAAATTGAAGATCAAAATAGGAAACAGTATAATCGGCCAAGAAATGGGCAACGTGCAACAAGATGATAGGACTAGAATAAGACCTCCTAAAAAACGATTGAGCAGTATTCCTAGTACACCTAGTATAGAGGAGCTTCGCAGAGAGAGCATGAAGTTCCGACGTATGATAATGGCTGGCTTTGACAACGACGACGAGAAAACGAAAGTAAAGAGTAAGAAGGATAAGAACAGTAAGAGAAAGAGAAGGCAGTCGAGTAAGAAGGAAGCTCGTGTTCAGATCTTAGAGGGTGGAGCTGCAACGCCGAAATTAATAATACGGTTAGGTAAGAGCAGTAGCAATGTATCGACGAACGAACTTCGTGAATCTAGCAACGACGTTTCGAGCTTCCTCACTGCTAGCATTGACGTAGCCGAACAAGCACGTACGGAATCGAAGAATGCAGACTATGATGCTCGGATTGGACCACCACCTATGGAAACTTCCAAGGAGGAACTCGCTTATCCTGTGGACAGTGTCATCAATGATAAACAACCGACGGATTCTAATACGAGTGCCACCGCCCTTAGGAACGTGCGTTCCGCTAAAGTTACACCTATAAGATTAAAATTGACTCGTTGCCAGGAAGGTTATGAACTTAAGGATCCAGTGGCAAGTAGTAGTAGTAGTGCGAGTGACGATAGTGCGCTGGTGAACTCGCTTTCATTACCCTCCTCCGAGGAGTTGCCGTGTAGCGATACTAGGAGCGGGAAACTCTCGGATAAACAATCTTCCAAAGAGGATGATATTCCTTTGCTGTCCCAAAGCGCGACACACAATTCGTCGGGATGTCCGCCTGCGCCGCTCCCACAAGGATGCCAAGTTAGGTGATAATTAATGATAATTGTATAAATACAAACTAATGAATAATTACGTTATAGGAAAAATATATGTATATATTATATATATATTTAAATGTATATATATATAATATTCATATATGTATATTATTCGATGTTAAGACAGAGACTCATTAGAAAAGCTGTAAGTGTGTAATATAAATTATTAATGTATGTAAATGATCTGAGGGTGAAGTGAAATGTCACAAAGTGCCCAAATTCACCATAATTAATTAACATGTGCATTTCAAACGTGAGCTGACTGCACTTCGCTAAGGTTTCTATCGTTAAATGCGCTTCCCTTTTTGGTTCGATAACACGCGAGAAATTAAGTTTTAATGTGTATATGTGTAATTAACAATAACGATCGGTTACGTACTATAATTATAGATTGGATGATCTAAAAGAAAAATCGAATGTAATATATTGTCTTTAACGTTTAATTCATCAAAGCTTTCCTTCGATCGCTATTATTATTATTATTATTATTATTATTATTATTATTATTATTATTATTATTATTATTATTATTATTATTATTATATTATTTTATTATTATTATTATTATTATTATTATTATTATTATTATTATTATTATTATTATTATTATTATTATTATTATTATTATTATTATTATTACCATCGCGATGTTACGACCGCTCGTGCAATAGATTATATTATATTTGCGTGGAAAAACTATTGGCGATACATACATATATCGAAGAAGAAAATGAAGAAGGAAAAAAAAAGAAAATTTTTGCACATTGGGTGTTTCTATTAACGATCGATACCTTAGCGAATGCCGGAACGTAAAAAAATTTGTCCTGTACAAAGATACTTCTCAAATCACTACTTAAAAGAAGTGATTTTTAAAAATTAGCTATAAATTTTAATAAAACATTACGAATATATTTCCGAAGACTATTAATTAACGTAAAAGTATATTAACTAACCAAAAGATATAATGAGTGTGGGGGAGAAAGATAGGCGTTTTTATTTCTGGGAGAGTTTAAGACGACTTATTTGCCTTGGAAAGCATACCTGCTACGAATAAAAATATACGAATTCATTTCACATTGCTAGAACCTGCAGAGAGTATCCTATTGTTAGTTGTACAGCTCTTAAAAAGTTACTCGTTGTTACATACACATCGTAGGTAACAAAATTTACGATGCGTTAATAGCACGATTAATTAATTCACTTTAATAGTCCGATCAAAGGCTTCATTTTAAAACATTTTCTTTTTATCTCTCTTCTTTTCTTTTTCTGTTATATATATATATATATATATATATATATATATATATATACGCGCGCGCGCGCGCACACACACACACACACAGTTATATATATTTATGAAATATATATATATATATATATATATATATTTCCTTTTTTTTAATTTCCTCATCTATCTATATATATATAATTATAATCACAATATCGTTTCTATTGTTTTTCTTTTTTTTAAACGTATAAAGTTTTGTAAACCCATTATACGCGTTATCCTTATTTAACTCGTTTCCGAATGTGCTACAGCTCTGCTGCGTTTAGCAAATATTTATTTATAAATAGATGTCCAAGAGAGAAAGTCGCTATTTATTAAATAACACGACGGTTTTAAATCAAATCTTTTCTTTTTCCTGTTCTTTTTTTAAATTATTTTTCTTTTTTTCTGTCGTTTATTTTCTATAGAGGTAAAAGAAGAAGGAAAAAAAGAAATAAAATAAAACAAGCAACACAACAAAACGTTAATTTTTAATCGCGCTAAGTAGGTGTCGAGTTATGATGCGTATACATATAATACTCATGGTAAACGAAACGGTCGTGCCATTTTGTACCAGTGTGGAGAGAAGCGGGACGATTTAATGACCGCACATAGGACATTGACTACTATTCTTTCAGCTTAGGCTGTCCAAGAGTGTTTTAAAAAAAGAGATATGTTAACAAAATATTTGATTTTACGCACGTACGAGACTAAAGCTGATGAAGATTTGTGGGTGATCCGACAAGATTTTAATTATCGATAGCAAACAGATTAATAGTCGTATATGCATATCCTCGTTGTTCAATGGGCTCGTTTATAAGTATATACTTATCACACACATATATATATATATGTATGTATGTATGATGTGTATGTGCACGCGCACACATCATCCCCTACAAGGAAGAAAAAGAAACACATGAATCTGGTGCTTCACGCGTCAACGCAGCTGAGAGAATATCTTCGAAGAAAGAAAAAGAACTACTACATGTGCAATTATTCCAAGTGATACGATTTTATTCGGGGAACTTGGCAAAGTTTAAAAAAAAAGAAATCTATTCGTCTTCAGTCTCGTACCGATCGATTATACGTGACAAAATACGATGGCATTGCGTGTGTGTTTATGCGTACGTGTGTGTGTGTGTGTGTGTGTGTGTAAGAGTGTGATACGTTTGCGTGCATGTATTCTGTGTATGCATGTATGCGTGGCTCTCTCTATTACGCATGTATGGATGCGCGTGTATGTAATATCCGTATCTGTTGAACCAGGAATTTGTGATTCGTATAAAAGCTTGCATAATGGCTGTGTTACCATATACGGTCTTATCTTCCAAATGATTTTAAGTTATTTTTCGAATGAGCTATATTAAAAGCTGCAAGATCACGCTGAAATACTTACTATCATTCCCGATCGTCGTATTTCTTTTCTTTTCTTATCTTTCTTAATTTTTATTATTGTCATTATTAATGCCATTATTTCTTTACTTCGTTCTACAAAAAAAAAAAAGATTCCTTTGTCCATGAACATATATAGTTGTAACGTGTCTCTTTTAATGTCATTCAAAATGCAAGCGATCCAAAAGTGAAAACAATTTATTTGGTCTAACGCGTTAGCGTTACGTTGCTTAAATATGATTTTCTTTATCTTACTTAGAAGAAAAAATAAATAAATTGGAAATTGCAGGATCCTAATGCCAAAGAAAAGTTAATAATTTGACGGTAAAAATACTTTTCTCCACACGTACTAATGAAAGAATATAGTATTATAAAGACGACGATGACGACGACTGCGGCGATGATACGATGGTAAAACAGATTTCTGCGCAATCTTGTATATTTAAAACTAAGAGAGTTCAATGGCTGGCTTTCAAAATTTTAACAAATCTAATTGATTTCTTGAAACTTCTTCAAATTAACGATACGCATTTATTGAAGGCGTCAGTATTTTTGTTTGTTTTATATATAAACATATATATTTTATGTATATATGTATATTTTATGTATATGTGTATAATGTATCTGTTTGTATGTTTATATATACAAATAATATATACATATATACAAAAAATTATATACATATATACATATATACTAAAATATATATATATATACAACAACCCTTATCATTTTATATTTTTCTGTTGATAACTATTGACAAAGCATTCTGAATTCTCTTGGTATTCTAACATACATTATATTTTGTGCTTGCTTATTGACACATGTAACGGTTCACGTGCGTTCCCCCACGAACGCAGAACTATGCAGTAGATGCAGTTAAATATTCTGCGATTTTTTTCGAATATAAGAATTTCCAAATCTTACTTTATACATTTAAAGCTCTATTCTATGTACATTTTTCTCAGCGATAAGTGAAGTTTTAAGAGCCTATATTGTACAGAATTAAATAATAAACGTTTGGTTAATTTTTAATCATTTCTTACACATAAAATAAATATATTAGAACGCTAGTATTGATAATGTCGATAATAATAATAATCATAACAATAGTGAATCTACACTACTACTGCTACTACTACTACTATTACTACCACTACTACTAATACTACTACTGCTACTACTATGACTACTACTACTACTACTACTAAACTACTACACTACTACTACTACTACTACTACTACTACTACTACTACTACTACTACTACTACCACTACCACTATCACTACTACCACTATCACTACTACTACTACTACTACTACTACTACTACTACTACTACTACTACTACTACTACTACTACTACCACTACCACTATCACTATCACTACTACTACTACTACTACTACTACTACTACTACTACTATTACTACCACTACTACTGCTACTACTATGACTACTACTACTACTACTACTACTACTACTACTACTACTACTACTACTACTACTACTTACTACTATTACTACTACTACTACTACTACTACTACTACTACTACTACTACTACTACTACTACTACTACTACTACTACTACTGCTACTACTACTACTACTACTACTACTACTACTACTACTACTACTACTACTACTACTACTACTACTACTACTATTACTAATAATAATAACAACAACAACAACAACAACAACAACAACAACAACAACAACAATAATAATAATAACAATAATAATAATAATAATAATAATAATAATAATAATAATGAATAGTAATAATGAATAGTAATAGTAACAGGAAGGTGAAACATTAATAATATTGATATTGGTAATAATAATAATAATAATAATAATAATAATAATAATAATAATAATAATAATAATAATAATAATAATAATAGTAATAATAATAAAATAATAATAATAAAATAATAATAATAAAATAATATAATAATAATAATAATAAGAATAATAATAATAATAACAATAATAATAGAAACAGCAGAAAAATGCGCTGATGACGACGACGATGACAACATCAACAACAATAACAATAATAATAATAATAATAATAATAATAATAATAATAATAATAATAATAATAATAATAATAACAACAATAACAATGAATTTAATAATTATATATACATAGTTTTACTATAATGCAAATGAGTATAATATTTAGTTATTGTATATAGTGTACAAGAAAGCTGGTCTTGTAAGATACGAATAAGATGTTTTAATGTGCACATAGCCGCGTCATTGTCAATAATCATATTATTACGATTAATAATAATTACAGTTTTTTAAAACTTGGCTTTTCTATTACATTAGCTCCCAGTATATTTCGTATGTAAACCAACCTACAGCTCCACCCTCACCCCAATCCTGTTATTTCATATTTCCATTGACGATGCTTCGTTCTTGTGGACGATCGGTATCACCGTAATGAAAACGTTCAATTAATTAACGTAGATATTTTATTAGCCAATAATTTAACAACTCGTCTCTATTTATGATGTATGTTATCATATCAAGGCGTGCAAAACTTCCAATAATTCATACAAATATATGATCTGCCTTAATGAATAAACTAGATGGTAAGTTATGAAAGTAAAAGGCACGTTAGGATTCATTAGAATTTTGCTCTTATTTAAATATTTCCAAACCAATCGCGGAAACGTTAATTGTTACGAACGACGTATGGAACGATCCTTGACAATGAGAGGAACATTTACGAACTCTGTTAGAATAATGTATTATCTATAAGGGTAAGAATACTTTCCCTATAGTAATCATTTTGTTTATTCGTCTAAGGAATCGATGATAAAAACGCAGAGAGAAAATATGTACGCTCATTGGTGAATCATATTAAGGAACAAAGTAATTTATTATACTACCAATGCATTCAAAAGAAAAAAGAAATTTTTCAATAAATACTAACGCCGGTGTGCCTCTGTCTTTCTTTGTTTCTTTCTTTATAAGGTTTAAAAAATAAAAAATAAAAAAAAATAAATAGTTTTTAGCGAGGTTGAGCACATATATTATAATTTTTTATTGCTCGTCGCGCGGTTTCTTTTTTTCTACTTAGATCGTAGATTCGGCCTCCTCGTGAACACTTTCGCTGCTTTCGGTTTCGCTTTTAGATCTGAAAGAAATCAATAGATGAAGTTCTCTCTAAGTTATGATACGAGGAAAGATTAGTAGTATATGTGAACATTTTATATAATAATAATAATAATAATAATAATAATAATAATAATAATAATAATAATAATAATAATAATAATAATAATAATAATAATAATAGAAATAATTAATGAAGGAAATACGTATACAAACAATCCACACGTCGCATACACACACGTGCGCGCACGCATAAGAAAAAAAGATCGTAGAAGTAACTAATGTTACTAATTTTGCATTTGTAAAGGACGACGATTTGTTTGATTTCCTAATACTTTTCTTTTTTTCCATTTTATCTGATAATCCATCGATGAAAGGTGAAATAAAAATAACGCGAGGAAAGTAGTAACAAATCTTTCCTATATTGATCGACCGTTCGTCAATATCATCATAATCATCATCATCATTTCATAGGTTTGAATTTCTAATGTAAAATGATTTACTTCTCTCGGTAAAAAAAAAAAAAAAAAAAAAAAACAGAATAGAATAAACGATAATATATATGAAATACTATGGAGCACATTAATTTTTCTCCTTGATGCTTCATACATGTATGTATGTATATATAATGTATTCTTATCTCGTATATTGACCGTCTGCGCGCCATATTGTCCAATTTTATCCTGAATCAACAAATATATGTTTATGTCTATAGTACGTGTAGGAGAGAGAGAGAGAGAGAGAGAGAGAGAGAGAGAGAGAGAGAGAGAGAGAGAGAGAGAGAGAGAGAGAATTAAAAATAAACAAAAGATATTTAACGATACATTATACGTTAATGATTCAATTACACGGACGAAATATCCAGAATATGTACGGTTCACAACAATGGTTATATTTATACGTCACTTTCAATTTTGGACACGCGCATTCTGGTTTCTTTTCTTTTTTATTATATTATTTTTTAATTATTATTATTAGTATTATTATTATTATTATTATTTACTTCTTCACCCTTCATTTTATTTCGTATTATCAATAATCACTGTTTGTAGTATACTAATAGTACGGTACACTATACATAGAGATTATGCGTAAGCCAATCATCAAGATGTTTTGTTATATTACTTTTACGATTACCTCTGTATAATCTTTGACACAAGGCTTATTATTTATTTGTCCACTTTGCCCTTTGTTTTTCTACCTCTGTATATATGACATATATTATCGAAAACCAGAGATAACTTCAATGTATCTTTCGGTAGAAGGAAATCGTATGTTTTGTTTTTTTTTGGCTTACAAAGCGATGTCTATAATTCATCGCATACTTATTTCTTGATTAGAATATCTTTTTTTTGTCTTTTTTTCTTTTTTTTATAGTTTTTTTTTTTTCTATAATAATACGGACAACATATCGTCGCTCAGCACAATCCGAAAATGGTGGATGTGCTATCGCTATTATCTATTTGTGTATTGTCTGGTAATAAAAACGATTCACTTTATCGGAAATTATTCTACCATCAATAAATCGTAATCTTGTATAATCCTCTTAATGTGCTATCTTGCCAGAGAATAATTGCTTGTAATTCAGAGTTTCATTTGTTTCTTTTGTACGAGTAGGCACTTAACCATGTTTCTGTCTGTTCGGCGTATTACTATCTGTTACAATTGAGAATTACAACGGTGCCTTTCTCTCTCTCTCTCTCTCTCTCTCTCTCTCTCTCTCTCTCTCTCTCTCTCTCTCTCCCTCTCTCTCTCTCTCTCTCTCTCTCTCTCTCTCTCTCTCTCTCATTCTCTCTCTCTCTCCCTTTCTCTTTCACTCACTCACTCACTCACTCACATACTAATTTTCTTTCATATTCATACTATCTTCATTCTTGGTTGTTTAAAATTATTTTTTCTATATATTTTCCACCGCGTGTTCCTTTTTCTTTCAACAAAAAAGAAGTGCCATTAGTTTAGTATTCACCACTATCGATATCTTCTTATCATTCATGCAAACGCACATACACGCACATATACTCACGTACAATACACGAACGTACAGCAGAGACACGTTTAAAGCGCATACCAGTTTTTGGAACTTTTAATTAGCACCGTGCTTCTAAGCATATCCTGATCGTAAAAATCATCCCTGCCTAAGCACAATACAGAGGTAGTAACTAACGGTCTACTTGTTCTTTTTTCTTTTTTGTTCCTTGCCAATCTTTCCATTTCTTTTTCTCCATACAAACAATATGTTTGAGCGTTAGCTTACTAGGCTCTTATCGTTGACTATTTTATTTGAAAAATTTGAAGGCATAAAAAGTTCATCGTATCCCCCTTTTCTCTACTTGTCGTCAGTCTTTTTAAATCGACCGAAAGTAAAAAGTTTAGTACGCGTGTTCTTCCACCTTTTGTTAAACATCGTCCGCGAGAGTATTCTGTATTACTTCTATATGAAACGATAATTATAACGTGTAGTATTTAATTTTGTTGTGTGTATTATTATGTGTGAAACAATATAACAAAGAGAAGAGAAATATTTTGAAAATATATAGTTAAGAGTGTAGAAGAAATGACGACAAAATTTCATAAACTAAACTCTAATTTGATGACAGTACAATTTACATTATTTGTTAGCATCAACAGATGTACAAAACTTGTAATAAGAAAAATATTGATAGTAGGTATTATAATAGTTTCTTTTTTCCTTCATTTCCTTCTCACTTATGAGCGCACTTGTGTAATTAATATAGCTCGATTATGCATATGTGGAATTACAACAGGATAGAAGATGTATGCTCTTGTATGTATCATTTATGTATTTATGTCTATACATATATACATGCATACATACATAGATGCTTGCATACATACTTATGTACCTTGTAAAGATGGAAAATGAACACGCGTCCATCTAAATCTAATGCTCTTATAGTTTCAGAGATCGTATTCCAATGTTAATAATGCATGAAAGTAAAAAATACACCTTTGTGAAAACACTTATACAAACACACACGCGCGCATGCACTTTCTCGCACATACTACACAAGCTCTCTCAAGTGGCCGCACTCAGAAAACATACCAATGTATCAAGTACACACTTGCAACTTCGGTTAATTGAAATACGATCCAAATTCCTTTTTTCAAGATCCTCATGACTTATGGATACATATACATATACATATACATATAGATATAGATATATACACATAAATATATATATATATATAAATATATGTATAGTACAGCACAATATATAAATATGAGCTGGATACTCTATTTTCTTTTACTCATCTCTTTTTTTCTCTTTTTGTTTTCTGAGAAGTTACTAATCATACTCAGTCTTCCCCTTGCTCTATACATTTCTAAAAATGTTTTTCTACACAAATTTTCTTCATTAAATACATCATATTTTTCGATGAGACTGAATCATTAGGTTAAATGACCATGTTCATTTCATATACTGTACGGTGTTTTTATAAAAAAAAAGTAGGAGCAAGAGGATAAAATTATAAATACATTATGACAATCTCTCAAATACTTAAAAAAAATTTTTCGAATAGAAAGTTGAGTATAAAACTAAAGTCTCTTCATATCATGTTGATATATACAATTGTGAGCATTAATGGTACACAGTGGGAATATCCCTTCCAGTTCGCAGAGTTTCCTTTAAAATGAAGAAGATACTCCTATTATGCATCATTAATGTTCCGAATTGTAATTACGTACTTCTCCAGACAAGTATGTCATGAAACAAAGAACAAATAAGCAATGGGCGATTAAATGCACTACAAATGAATTCTGAAGTCACTATTTCTTGTATCTTTTAAAGATTTTGCTTATAACTCCAGAAAACTTGAAGCTATACTTCTATAATAATGAGGAATGTTATTGTGTAAAATCGAAGAAAATAGAAACAAATAAATCAGTTATCATTAAAGTTTGTCAATTGTGGTGCGAGTGACAGGCAAAATGAAATGAAATTATAATATAAAACCTAATAGAATGAATTAAAAATACTTTCTAACAAAGGATAAGTATTTTTTCAGATACACACAAATATTTCTTTTTTTAAATAGAAATATGTCAGTTATTTACTATATAGTCTTAGGAAGATGTGAAATCATCATTTTAAACAAATGATATTCTAGAAAAAAAAATGACTATCGTGTATTACAAATATGCAACTATAAACAAACTTTAATGCCAATCAATATAGTATCTATGTCTTATGAATTGATTATACGTAAATATTGCTACTTTATTTGATATTATTTTATATCTGTTAGCTGGATTTTTTTTCTTTAACTGTTTCTTTCAATTAATTTCCGCAACATTTCAACTTCATTATGTGGTATCGAATCCCTTTTTCGTTTGCTGAAACGTTTTTGGTGAAAAAAAACGAACTCTATATTAATGGCAAATATTTAAAAACATCTATGATGCTACTATGTGACTGTTATAACAATTTCTAATTCTATCACAAGCGTACCTATTACACACTATAAAGATAATGAGGTGCTTGTCAATTTCATGATTTTCGTACCCTGAATCTCACTAGATCTAATCTATTTAAAAATTGCTTCTTTTTATATAAAATTCACGTGTAAATCTTACTTCCTTATTAGTTAGAATACTAAATAGAAAAAAAAAACAGCGATATAGCAATAAGTATTTAACACATGCAATAATTGCATTTTAATATTATACTTCACGTTCAAGTGAATTAAATTAATTTATACGTGAAACGTACTTTACAAGAATTGTGTAACTATTGATGATATAAAATTGATGTAAAAGAAACATTTATAAAAAAAATTCATTGCTATTTTAATATAAATGTATAACCAACTGAATCAACGTGAAAAGAATACATGTATCCGATATTTTTTATACTGTTTATATATAAATGAACTTTTTCAACGCGAAATTTCAAGTTTCTCGTAACATATTACTTATAAAAGTTAGGAAGTGGTTCTTTGAAAGTACGTTATATCTTTCCGTTACATTTGTACAAGAGCACATCTGGATAATTGATTAATGAATTATGACATGTTATGACGAAATCTATGCAAGGAATCTGAAAATGGACATGCATTCTAGTTTCAAATATTTATAGAATGAATCGCAATATAAAAATACAAATTGAAAATTTCAGCTCTTTTTCATTGATCAGTTTTCCCTAACATCTACTTTTTTTCTTCTGATGCTCAAATATCACACCTTGCATTCGCAATTTGTGATTGACTCATACTCATATGTTATAGATAATATTACCTTTGTTTGTTAACACGATCATCAGAAGGTGATCGCTAAGTATCACTTATGATACTATTTGTTGATAGATGATCCTGTTACCATTAATAGTTCACTTCCTCTCACATGATTCTCTTTTCTAATTAGCTATAGTTTAAAGAGAGTAGTAACTGATAAGGATCAAGATGTAAAAATCTTGCATTGAGAATAAGAGTTCTCGAAATACGTGCATCATATTAGTACCACTAGTCACTTGCAATTTCATATACAAGTGATACTATTTGTAATCTTATAATTCTAACCACGCATATACAAATAGCCAACAAGTGCTAAAACACCCCCACCAACAATTGCTGCACCTATGCCTATTGTAAGGGGCTTAAATAATGACCTCTTGAGTTTTTGCCATTCTTCGACTTCCTTTTGCCGACGTTTCATCTCGCGAACTTGTGCAGCTAAACGATCCTTCTTATCACGATTGCGTTGACGTAGTTCACTTTTTCTGTTAAAATAATGACATTTAAATCAATACAATAATTTTTGTGCATTTGAAATATTTTAATTCATTATTCATAATCATAGAGAAAACTTACGCATCAGGACTGGACGGAGGACTAACTGTATGAAAAGAACTTTCACTATCATTGACAATATCAGCTGAAGATACGGCACCATCAGAATTTTGTTCGTGAAGTTTGTTTGCAATAGATGTAGAATTTGTAGGAGGAGGACTTGTAGATGGTTGCGTACATATTGATGGTTCTCTAGGTAATGGTTTATCTGGTGGTCCACCTAATTCATCTGCTATTAAATATAAAAGAACATTGCACAAACCATTCATACATTTTTCAGAAAATGACAATAAAAAGGTTATTACCGTTTCCAGTATTTGTATTAGCAGTTAACTCAGCTATCATGCTACGTTGTAAAGATTCTCCTCTAGGAGGTGGTAAAGGTGGTGGCTCATCCTCTTCTTCTATTGAAGAGTTACTGATGTTATTAACAACATCATAATGATTTGTTACTATTTCATTGTTGTCGACATTCTGTAAATTACAATTAATTTAGAAAAAAGCAATCATTATATAATATCACAGTAGATCAACGCTATTAGAATGTTAAATATTAACAAACATGTTATTTAAATAATAGGATAACTACTATTATAGAAGAAAACATATATATCAAAATTCAAAAGACCATATCGTTAATATACTTCATTTAGTAATCACACATAACTAATAGCACTGTGCTACTGCGAATTGGTATTAGTTACCACGTTATTAGATGGCAACTGCTTTGCTCCTTCAATAATGGCAGCATATGAAAATCTTAATTGATCAGGTGTCTGTATTAAACCCATTCTAGACCTTCTCATCTCCATCAAAACATCCCGTACATTTACAGAATTTAAACCATTTTCTTCTATCTATAAGAAATCAATGAACGAAATTTTAAGATACTCATTCATACATAATATTTTAGAAATATATTTTAACCTACATATGATATTTAAAACAAGTATATTGACTTACTAAAACAAGGCATGTATCAACTAAGCAAAAGGTTCCTGATCTTCCAATCCCAGCAGAGCAATGAACAACAGGTGGTCCAACATTTTGATTTAGTACTCCTGATTGTCTTACATCCGCTAAAAAATGTAAAAAGGCGGTAGGACTTTGTGGCACACCAAAATCAGGCCAAGTAATATAATGGAAGTGCAAGATCTCTCTGCTTTCCAACGTTTCCAAATCTGTTATTCTACAGAGACGAAGAAAAAAAAAAGAAAGAATAGATACATGTGTCAAAGATATAATTAACCTTATAAATTATATATACACTTCTTTTACCGTAATATTCTTGTGGTATAATCTGATGTCTCTGTTTTACTAATATACTCTACTTTTAGACCAACATCTGAGAAAGTCATTGTACTTTCTGTACTTTCAAGAGGCCAATATTGATGGCACTTAACATGATCTTTTTCAATTATCTTATTTAGCATTAATACAGCTTTACTGTTTTGTTCCCATACCATGAGCCAGAAATGACCAGCAGTAGATGGCAGTGGTCCTTGTGTTAAAATATATTGTCTATGTGCACGATCCATCTAAGATGAAATTACATAGAACTATTTATAGATTTATCATTGAATGTTTATAACCACTGACTATTTTATATATATACCTGTATCAGATTAGCATTAATATAATCACATGGACCCCTTTTAAGAACAATTCTGGTATGATCGTAAGGAGCCACATCTCTGTAACGATTCAAGTTCCTATTCTGTCGTTTCTTTGATTCGTTATACGTGTATCCATAATTACCACATTCATTTCGTATATGCTGTCAAAATTAAGTTGTTAATGTTAATGCAAATTAATGGTATTGTCAACTAAAAAATTCATAACGGGAATCTAATCGATAGACAAATACAACATCAATTACATTTTATAATGATTGGAAATTTAATTGGAAACAAGGGTGGTTGATAAGAAATGAAAAGAACTAGATTAAAACATAGAGGAACCCTTACCACTCAAAGCAATTATTCTTCATTCTATCCTGCATATAGCATGACATTGGCGTTGACAAATACACCAATGCATCCGTACTACAAAATAAACGTAACTCTCAAGACGGAAATCGAACTAAAGATCGGAAGGACGTCGTGCCATGACGAATAACTTTAACTACAAACGGTAACGCGCGACATCATCGTGTGACCGTCAAACTGGCCTCGCGAATTGGCCGGTAATTAAAAATATATGCGACATGTCTGCGGTTTTGGTTACACACGACAACAAAATGCTCCGTCAGCGTACGATACGTAAGGTTGCATAAATTCGTTACTGAACGAAATTATCGTTAATATTTTTTCATCATTCTCGTCCTCGTCCTCGTCTTCGTTACGTAGTCATGATAGTTGCGATTTTTTTCTTCGTAAAAGTGATGGAGAGTGAGGGAAAGAGGAGTAGGAGGAGGATTAAGGGAAAAGACGACACGAGCGAGTAAAGAATGTTAGATGGTTAGATGAATGGATAAAAGAGGAAGACGAGAGGGAAGAGGGAGAGGAAAAGGGGGGTGGGAAGGGGAGAGAAAAAGAGAAAGAATGTTCGTTCGTTTATTACCTGAAAGAGAATCGGCCAAGCCTCCTTCGAGGTGATCTCCAGGTACTCGGTTTCAACGTTACTTATCGCCGTTTCGTGCGTTTGCTCCTGGTTGTCGGTCATCGTGTCGGCCCGTTCGTAATTCTTACTAACGTTTGGCGCTCACGGCGAAAACGACAAGACGACGAGAAGAGGCGCGAGAGGAAGCACGAGAGGAGGCACGCCAAGAGGCTGGGCCCCGCTCGCGCGCGATACCTTCTCTCCCGCTCTTGTCTCGCTCCCTCTCCTACTTCGCTCTTTCTCGCTTGAACTCCTTCCTTTATTTCTTTCTTTCCTTTTTTCCTTCCTTCCTTCCTTCCTTCTTTCCTTCCCTTCTTAATCGCCTTTTCGTTAAAAAGGCGTTTCAACCGGCAAGGGATGCCATGCGCGAGCCGGACACTCACGCGAAGGATACCCTTCGCTTCTACACCGTCTGAACTATGTACACGAACGCACCAACGAACAATGAACGAACCCACGAATGAACACACGGTGATCCTTACGGAATACCTTAGCGAGACGCGCTCACTCCCGTTTCCTCCCTTCCACAATGAGTCACTAACGCAAAACCATATCACTACCGGCAGCACCAAGCACTTTACTATACGATCAAGATCAAACGTACTCCCTCACTACTCCAAACACTGTTGACATCGACGCGTTGTAACCGCTAGTGCGAAACGCGATGAAAACAGTGCTGACATCTGAATTTACGAAAAGCGAGAAGAACGAGAGCGAAAGCAAAAGAGAGAGAGAGAGAGAGAGAGAGAGAGAGAGAGAGAGAGAGGGTGAGGAAGGGAGAAAGATGGAAAGAACGAGAAAGACCGTATTTCGACGAAGCACCTTCGTTACTCCTCTCTACCATACTAACATTGACGAAGCGCGCGACGACAAGTTATTTCGAAATCGTTGTAGATTGATTTGAAAGCAAATTCCTCAAATCATCGATATATAATTTTCCTTAGAAATGTTAGTACGTAGTGGTACGTAGTTCCGTTTTTTCTAATGTATACTCTGATTACGTGGAAATCAACGTCATTTAAATCCAATTATTACTTATTATTGATATGTTAGAGGAGGAAATCTAGGAAAAAAAAAAGTATACACTATACGAATTGTTTGTGTTCTCGTGAAACATTTACGACGATAATTCTCGCAACGTAGTAAGATTTCTCAATATCGTAAGAATAAGATATTTATTATGTGAAAATATTGGGACGATTTAAAAAATATTTATTAATGATTTAAGATTTCTTTGTTATTTTTGCAGGTGTCTCATCTTCATTTATCTCCTCTTCAATAGAATCACTGTCCATTGTATTGTTTCTCTTGCTAGATTTTCCAGATTCTCTTTTCAGCCAGGAAGCCATAAAACTTGCAGAGCCACTCTTTTGTTTCTCCCTTTATATAATACAATCATAGAATCAATACTGTGACATGTTACTTTATCCATTCAAGTATGTATGTTCTGTTATTATATTGTGAAGATAATATTACATAATGTTATGTATATACATACTTCACTTCTATTTGCTCTCTGCATTTCGCATCTTTATGAGATACGTTGTTCACAAATGTAGAAACTGTATGCCAACTTAAAACTTTGTCTATTAATTTTTGTTCCTTTAACATTTCTACAGCTTTATATGGTGACACTTCTGAATTCAACCACAGCTAATGACAATAATTGTAATATTTGATTGTTAATAGAATGCATTGAAATATATTTTTATGTTTTAAGAACAAAAAGAAATATATATATATATATATATATATATATATATATTTAAATTATTAAACGATTTATGTTTATTTATATGCTCACATACACATACTTGACATTGTTCTTCATCTAGAAAAATTGGCATACGATTATGTAACCAAGACAAAACTTGGTTTGTATCTTTGGTAAGTATTGAACAGCTATATATAATTTGCCCCTGTAATATAACTATGTTGATTGTAGTTGTTTTCTGATAATTATAAATGAATATTATATAAAATATTCATATGTACCTCAACAGTTTTAAATGTATTAAATATTCCAGCCATTTTTAAAGGTTTATATCCTTCCCACCCAGATTCTAAGGACCATTTGTCAGGCCATGTTTTAGAATCATCAACTTTTATATCTGATTCTTGTTTAGCATAGATATAATATGGTTGCTTCGGTGATGTATTCTTACCAGCTTTCCACTCGTAGAATCCATCAAAAAGCACGACACATCTGAATCCTTTACGCAATGGTGTAGCATAAAGTTTAGATTCTAAGATTCGATCCAGACGACTATTAAATGTAGACGCAGAGTGTTTTTTATAATCTCCCTAGAAATTAAATTTTTTAAATGAATCTCAGCAAAAAAACAAATATATTTTGCTATGTCATTTAATGTTTGCCAGTTTCATGGAATATATATATACCTTGACTAACCTTATGCCAAGGTGGTATCATACCCCATAACATAGGACAAAGAAGTCTTTCCTCCTTGTTTTTCAAGTGTGTACCAGCGACAACACAAGGAACAACATCTTTTGGACCTATGTTGCAAGATTGAACATAAACTAATTCACTGCTGTCCATCCATGGTACTTTATGATATTCACCTGAAGAATTTTTGTATGCACAAGCACAAGACAGTTTTTCTTTCGATAATGTACTGTAATGGAAATGTAATTTTTTAATATTTTTTTTATGTTATATTAAATTAACTATAATCAATTAAAAACAAAAATGCGTACCATGCACCTCGACCGCACATTTTACATCTAACCTGTTCAAGTATTTTGAGTCGTGAAGATCAACGGTTATTTGTTTCTATATCGATTTATTTTAATAGAGAATAAGCATTATTATCTTGTAATTATTTTAAACAAAATTGTTTAAAATATATATAAGTATTTTTTTTTAATATTTTTTCTTAGAAAAGATAAAAATGTTAATTATAAATATTTACTTATAATTTTACAATACGTAACAAGAAGATAATATTTAAAAAAAATTGCGGATTATTGTAAACGTAAAAAAGTCAATTTCCTATTTTATCATTACAAATTTTTTTGAAAATATATGTACATAAATCAATCAATACATTTAAAATTAAGTAAATACCGCGCGCAAAAAAGGAGCCAATCAGAAAACAGCTGCCATGTTTCTACTATGTGTATTCTATTCTCATATATATATTTACGTTCTCTTCAGCGTATTATAAGATAAAGAGGAAGAGTAGAAAGGCTGACGTGTGTGTGTGTGTGTGTGTCAGTTTATATTTATGCGCATGTGTAAAGAATCAATTCTTTTTTAGTAGTTTCATATTTTCCCGCGTAATTTGGGAATAAAAAGAAAGTATCTTTACAAAAACGACGCGCGCACACTCGCCATTTAATTAATTTTATTATTATTAAATTAAAATAATGAATAAAATTATTTCAAGGCTATTTGCACCGAAACAATTGTAATATATTTTTTTAATCATATTTACGAATATCTTTATTCATACCGACATGTTTTTTATGTATTAATAATTCAATTTTTTAGTAGTGTATGCACACATTTGAATTATAAATGATTAACTTGATCATTGTTCACCCGGAAGTAAACATCATAAACGAAATTTCTTTAGGAAATATCTCAAGGTAATAAAGAGGAGCTCTTTCTCAAGAAGAATTCATTAGCGTCGTAAATTAGTGGATGCGGTTCAACGAATGTTTTGAAAGGTGAAACGAAGCATATACATTTGAACGTGCATATATATGATAGAAGGAATGCGCTTGATCTCTCCGCATTTACCATTCTTCTACAATGAGCTGGAAGAATACTCGAATACCAGATAGAAAGTATATGGTAAAGTATATACGTTTTATCGTATGTTGTAGAATATATAAAAACAATGTTTAAGATTTTCACAGCTAATTGTTTTCTATATTTATTAGAACGAAACAAGTTATATTTCTATCGTAAGAAATCATTGTAAATTCAATATTATAGATATCAAATTTTTTGTCTACTTTTCGTATTCATGTCGTTCCGTTTTCTATTTTTTTTTTGTTTCCAATATAGTATTTATAAATTGTATTTTTTATTTAATGTTATTAATATTTTTATTAAGAGATACTAAAATGTTAGAAGAAGAGAAAATAATATTAATCAAATTATGACGATATAATAAAAGATATATAATAAATGTAAGTATCCTCACATATTAAGAAAGGTCGATCGAAACGAATGAATTCGTGAAGGTGGGAACTACCTGAATACCCGAATAAATAGTAGTCCTTCAAAGGATAAGGAATTCTTAGCATCGTTCGGTGGAAGCACTTCGGAGAATCCGGTCGAACGGCTTGATCATAGGCTTGCCAAGATGAATATAGAAGTTGCCACGTAAAATCCCAGTAGGTAGGCGAAAATATGAAATACAAAAGTAAAATGAGAAATGTATATACGTGTATACACACACATATACATTCAGACGTTACAAGGTAGGATCAATAAAGATGTCCGAAGGACAGTGAAAGTATATTTGGGGTAAGTTCGAAGGCTAGAGAGATCATTTTTGATCGAATGAAGAAAAAAAAATAAAATGAAAATCATATAGTGATTGAATCGTTCAAGGTAGATACTATTCAGTTAGCATGACCAAACATCATTCTATAATAACATCCTTTTTCTTACAACGATGGTTTCCTTCATCGGTCCGCATTCTGAATCGTTCGGGTAACGTGAAAGTGAGCGACAGCGGTGCTCATTGTCGAAAAAAGGAGAAATCTTTTCTTTCATAAAAATACATTATGACGAATGATACTCGATGATTGATATCTATGATATGACAATAATTTCAATAACGTATAGAGTACGACACAATTGTACAGCTACGAGTGCGATAACGGATGAAGATCAATAAGTTCATATTAGATAATTATAAGAAAGTAAACAAGTATTTCAGGAAGCACCAATCAGCTAAGATAAATAGTGCAAACATTTAACACGAACAAACTCATCAACGATTCTATTTTATTATATTCTTCTACTTCTATCTCTTATTGTAAATTGTGTAAAAGATTGAAAAAAAAATATGATAAGTTAACATTTCAGTCTATATATTTTTCAACGTTAGTTTTCAAGGTCTGATAAGAAGCTATATTTTAAGTGTTGTACCGAGAAATAATTAAACGTGTGATCGTTTGTATATTTGCAAAAAAGTAGACTGCTAATTTGAAAAGGAAACGTGCTGTTTTGTGAAAGGTATATAAACAAAATTCCGAATGTTTTGGAATTTGGAGGATTTGAGATTCGCTGGTTGTCGGTCCAACAGAAGGCTCGACTTTGGAGAACACCTTGGTGGGGCCTGTTGACGCGCTAGTTAGAAAGAAGGCATGCACGAAAGCACGAAGTCGTGAAGGCGAGCGTTCAGTCGTTCATGCGCCTCCGACGGAGTAACTTAGTGAAAATTTATCTTTCACAATTTTCGCACGTTTTCACGGGCTTATTAATTTACGTATCGTACGTTTGTATAGCACATAGTGTATTTTGTGTTTCTTTAGTGTATGATTATATTCATCAAAATAAATGACGATTAAGTAAAAATAAATATATATATATATATATATATATATATATATATATATATTTATTTATTTATTATAGAAAACATGAAAGAACGATCGTAGAAAAGTTCCAAGCGAGTTTTCGCTCGATCTTTGCACTTGGATGACGACAACAAGTGAAAGAAGAAAACGAATTAAGGAATTGAATGAAAAAAGAAAAAAAACTTGCCGGTACAAGGTGAACATCAATCTTAGAATTATAAATTAACGGGCTTGACGTGAAAGGCACGCGTACTTTGATCATGACGCGAGTTGGTCTGTAATAATATATAATAAAAAAAAAAAAAAAAAAAGAAACATTATAATACTGTCCGGAACTTGCGAAAAATCTTTGGCATACCGATCGGACAAACCGACATAGTGTGACACCGATCTCTACTTTTATCCGGTTCTTATGATTTCCGTTCGACCGAGCAACGTTAGCACAAGCACGAAGGTAATCTGATTTTAATCATTGAAACTGCATGAGAATAACTCACGTTTATCTGACAAAAATGTCTGTGTATATATGCATAGGTGTATGTGTGTTTGCACATCTTTAGATTAAGAAGATCAATAAAAGTTAATTCTCTTCGTAGATGCACCGTCACGTAGAGTATTTTTATTGTATACTGTCAAATATAAATGTAGAATAACGGATTGGAAGTTAACTTTCTAACGTCGTATAAAGGAAGTCAAGCATCGTTCGAGTTCGATGTACTAATATCGTTCGTGATGTTCAACCAACGTTATCTACCTTTTAATTATGTTTAATTTTTTTCTTACGCTCCCACTCGTCTTCGTAAATAATGTTTCAGTGGTTGGCTCTGACGTTTGAATGATAAAAACATCGAAAAGAAGACGTAATCAAACGTTTAAGCGTTTAATAACATAGAAAACGTAAAGTGAGCTCGTTTCCTCTATCAAAGCAACTTTTTCTTTCTTTTTTATTTTTGTTGTTTTTTTTTTGTGTTACAATCTATCTACGTACATAGTACAGACGTAACAACTGCGAGCATTTCAATTAAAAGAATCGCGCGTCATTTTTAGTACTTTTATACAATTATTTTAGTGCTTGCTAGTGTGTCGACCAAGGCTGACGTTCTCGACAATTTCTCACAATAGAGACAAATTTCATTACTTGCATCGTTAACAGTTTAATTAATATTTTAAACGTACGAGTTTTATAAATTTCTACTTCATTATTACAACTAACGACTTTGGCAAGGATTTGCGTAGCGATCATGCTCGCATACATAAATAGAAGCTACCGGTAGATACAACTTTGACTATATGTGTACATTGCTAGCCAGTGATAGAAGCGATCTATTCGAGGAATAAAGTAATGTCATCGAAAAGGATGCCAGTTAGTACTGTGTATGCTCGTTGAATCAGACTGACGGAAGTGGTCTTACGTAAAAACGCAAATTTTTCTCATCTTACGGTATCCTTTTTACTTCTTTTTCACTGACCAACATTGTGATTGTCGTCAACGATCAACGATAACGATGACATTTATAAAGTTTCAACCGTCCGAACAAAATGCATTATGCGATTCATCTTTTCGTTTAAATATAAGAAAGATAATATGAAAGGCTTTACTTTCACGATGTACAGTAGCTATGTATTTACGTATATACATATATTCGAGTTAATACCGTCTAGGATTGCGCAAGACGATATGCAACGCAATAACGCACCGTGGCAGGTTAGAGACCCGACACACAATGACGTGACCTACCTACGTGTGGCTGGACTCTTTCGCCTGGAAATAAGTCATTTCTCTATTAAGCGTCTCCCTTTTATGTGTCGGTGTTAATAGTCCCGTTCAGAGTCGCTACACCGAGTCAACGTACCGACTTGCCTAAATGTTTAATCACTCTCATATGTGTACTAAACGTGTACAAGTATTATTTTCATTCGTTATGACCGAGTTTAACACGTTGATGGTTTATAGGGAAGAATCACCGGAGAGCGACATTTCAATTCGTAGGTTTCTTTTGCTATAGACTGTTAATTAGTATTAATGAAAATGATTTATTAAGATCTAGTATAAAAAGTAAAGGTCATAAACGAATTATATAAGATATTAGATGAGTCTCATGATTTATGTATGTTAAATTAATTTCAATATGAAACATATTTAACAGTCAAAAAAACCTAATTACATTATCAAGTACTAATCATTAACCAATGATTCGTTTACTTTTTCAGAAATTCAAGTGAATATAAAATACTCAGCAATTGTCTTTCGGATCGAAAAATAAAATCGACATTAAACATTAAAACAAAAGATCACCTTTTTTTCTCGAAAGGATATAAAAAGAAATAAATATACAAATCGACGATCAAAAAAACGCCTGAGAACGCAGGTGTAGAAGAACGATGAGAAATAAATGAAGGTGGAATACAGGTGCAATCGTAGGTAGTTGTTATACTCGTTCCTATTAGCTCACAGCGTGCTCAACCGAGCTTGCAGAAGCAACGGAAGTAGGAAAAGGGAGAAGGGACATCCAGGATGTCCGAAGAGTTGCGCACGCAACGTTTAGGGACGCTGTCACACAGAGAGTATACTATGCAAACCGAAGAAGAAATTCAGTATGCTCCAAGGAGCCGACCTGTCAGCTTTTATGATAATTTTAAGGTGAGAATTGTATACATATATATATATATATATATATATATATATATATATATGCATATGTATATATATAGGATGTGTTTTAAATATTTATAAATATTTCGAAAACAACGCATATTTGAAAAGAACACTTCTTACAAAAATTATTTGATTTAGAAGGACAAATATAACAGCATTATTTATCTCTGATTCCGTAGCGGTTTCAAGACTATTTCGAAATCAACCTTATTTTTTTTTTTTTTTTAACGAACATTCAAAATTTGTGCAAAGGCATCATATTTTAAACAAAAAAAAAGGGAAAAAAGACTTTTTTGAAAAATTTTTTTATCCAGCTACTAAATTCTACTATATCTAACATTGTCTAAACAAAAAACTTAAGGCAAAGAGAAATAGAAAATAGGTCAGGACATGACAGAATGGAACTAGACAGGACAAGATAGGATAGGTCAAGATGCGAAAGGAGAGAATAAGGAAAAAGAGAACAGGATCGAATAAGAACAAGAAAGATTGAATAGGAACGAATAGAACCGAAAAGGATCAAATAGGATCAGATAGGATTGGATAGAATCAAATAAGATCACGTATAGCTAAGTTATATATAAATAGGATCGAATAGGGTGAAATACTATAGAACCCTAGAATTTAATAGGATGATATGAATCAGATCAAATATGATAGAGTAGAACCAAATAGGACCGAATTAGATCCAATAGAACAAAAAAGAATGGATCCTATTCCATCCAATTCGATATTGTCCGATCATGTACATTTTTGTTCGATCCTATTCGGTTTTTTTCTATTTTGTTCTATCATGTTCTGTATCGTCTTGTCCTTTTCTGTTTCATCCTATCCTCTATTATTATATTTTGTCCTGTCTCATTATGTACCATCTCGTCCAGGTTGGTAATTCTTTCTCCTACCCTATATTTTTACTCACCTTAATTTTTTGCCTTTACAATGTTAAATATCGTAGAATATAAAGCCGAATATAGGAATGTTTTTGACGAAAGTTGTTTGTCTTTTTTTGTAAATTAATATACTATAACAAAATTTATAATCTATTCATGAAATTAAAGATGATATTGAAATTTTTGAAATAATCTTCATCAAGTCGGTATGATTAATATAGTTATATTTACTCTGCTAAGTTTAGTAACTTCGTTTAGAAACTTTTTTTTCCAAAATTCGTCATTTTCGAAATTCAAAAAATTTACCTTGTAATATGTACAATGATCAAACTGTCTGTACATTTTGACTACATTGTTTCGCGCGCAACAAGTGGATCACGCATTGAAATCTCTTCGACACGCTCTGAATCGACCTATCATAAAACTTTCATCTAACTTTTTCATCATTGATAATTTTTCATATTTCTTCTATTGTTCTTCTAGGACGTACCAGTTATGCCAACATGTGTGACCTCCGCGATGAGTGTTGGTAATTTGAGTCAGGTTCGAGAAAACGATACTACTTCATCGAGCATACCACAAAGTAGTAACAACAACAATAATAATAATAATAGGGTGAGCAGTGCGATGAGTGCTGGTAACGTTTCCAAGATTCAGATTGTTAAAGTTACGGGTAAGTTATTGTATATATAATACAATATTTAGTAAACAACCTCGTGTATGTATATCATCATGTCCTTCTAAACGACGACGAAGTTGTCATAACGCTTTTATTCTTAAGAACATATCGGATCTAATATAGTCACTCGTCGTCTTCTTCACGATCTGGTAAGATTGTTGGCACGCGATAAAATCGGTCATAAGAACGTACGATTCTACGAAAGTTTCATCTCGAAATAGAATGACCGCGAGTAAAATTCGTACGCGAGTTCGTTGGTCTTTAGCGTAAAAGTTAGTTTTGAGTTTTCTTTTAATGAAATTGGTTCGTTATAAACACTATTTCGAAATTGGTATCACGCCTTCTGGACAATGAAACGATCAGAAGGTTAAGATTAAACGAATGTTTAAATAACCATGCTAATATTTAAACAAATGATTGTAGTAATAAATTTGACACAGGTGCTCTATCGATGGGTAATATTGGTAAAACATGTCGAACGGATAAGACCGATAAAGATCTTGGGCGAGCTCCTTCGATGGCCAATTGTTTGTCAACTACAGTTCCCGTTAATCTAGCTGCTTCGCAAATAGCAGGTCGACACACACCCACCAGAAATTCCCTCAGGCACAGCAGAATGATCGTACTGAATCGAAGTGGGCAGAGTGAGTTGAAACTTTCCTATCTTGTGTGAATTGCAAACGAGACTTCCATTTCAATAAGAAATCTAAGAAAAAAAAAAAAAAAAAGAAGAAACGTGCGAAACAAGTAATCCTTATAACTGTAACGTCATTGATTTAGAAACCGTGAGACGTAAAACGTTCTATTTAACATTTTCTATTTGGGTGTCAAAGGGGAAAAAAAAGAAACAAGTATTATTCTATAAATTTGTTATATGTATACCTAATTATTGTTTTTAAACGAACAATATCTCTAACGATTGTACGAAAAGCATATACCGGTGAGCCTTCGATAACGGAAATGAAGTAGAACGCATAGCGATAATTCCTAGCGATGCAATTACTCCATTATAGCGTGGCCGTTATTTCTTACGTAAGATACGAACTTGTTGTCATTATTTATGCATCGAGGCCATTTGATAATGAAAACTTAGCAGCCACATTTCAAACGTTACGTTAGCGGTAGAAGAGTGCGTGGAACGTCGCTTTCAACTTAATCAAAAGCTAAGCTTTCGTTTCCCTGTTTAAAAGGAAGCCGGGGAAAAAGGGAGGGGAGAAACTTGAAAAATATTTGAACTTAATAATTTATATAAATTTATGAAAGATATCCATCATTATGTGAAATACTTTTAATAAATAGTTTTGTTAAATAGTCAATTGTCAAAATTACGAAACATATCCGAGTCTAAGGAAAACAGTTGATGAATTTGCTGATAGTTCGATATCCATGACAAGGACAGCTGGTACTTGATCGTTCGCGTTAAGATGCCTTGTATGGAGGGATAGTACGATCGTTCCGTTTCACCGACATTTTTAAGAACGCGTCTTGTGTAGTTCTTTGCGATGTGAGAAAACGTTCCGTGATAATCTTAGGCTTCACAGACGGAACGTTTTAGAAAGCCGTGCGCGCTTGGGAAGATACGTGGGAAGATAGCTATTGCGATGTATCGTGAGAGAACAATCGAAGGTATAAGATCTATTCATTCGTATTTTGCAGGAGCACAAAAATTCTTACCACCATTGGTTTATCATCGTCAATTGGCTAGATGTTTGGCAGCATTACAGACCATTATTGGCATTGCAATCACTTCATTGTCGTTATGGTTGTTATTGTGGGCTCCAAATTTACCTATTGCTGATAATCCGTATTGGAGTGGAATGCCTGTGAGTGTTCTGAATCATGAATAAAATGATAAAACTTTTTTTTTTATATATTTTTATATATCCATTTATCTTTTTTGTTCAGTTGTTACTTTCTGGAAGTTTCGGCGTGTGTTTGCTTTGTTGTTTCAAGAAAGAGTATCCAGGTATGAATCCTGGTTTCTGTTTAACATTGACGAAGGTGAGAAGAATTTGTTAAAAAATTTCAAATTCTATAGATATAACATACATCTTATTTCTGTTATATTTTTTTTCTCATTCTGCAGGCAATTAGTACTTTACTTGCAATTTCGGCATCTGTAGGGTGTGTCCTGGCATGCATTTCAGCAACCATGCATCTGGCACATCTTATGAGGCTAGAATGTACACCGGCACGTGTCCTCAACGCCACGTGTGTTTGTAGGCCACGAGAACAAGCAAATGTTACGACTAGCGAAGCATCGGTCAAGTACATGGATTTGAACTGTCCCGAAGTTGAGAGTATATTAACAATACTTCTCATCTTTTCTTCAACGTGTAATGCTTTCGGCGCCATCGTCGCTGGATGGTATAGTTATCTTCATTGGAGTACTCGACGAAAGAGACCAAAATATGTACCTGTTAGAACGACGACATTCGATTCGAGCAGGTGATATCCGATTAAATTGCAACATTTTTTCACCAAAGTATTCGACGAAAAATTGTGACGTAGAGAAAGGGACCAATCTACGTACATTTTAATCGAGAAGAACTACGAGTGATCAAAATATTCAATGCAAACGATTCAAAAAAGTACAATGGCTATTAAAACATTTCTTGAATCGTTATCGTTATCGTCATCGACACACGACGCACGTGTGTACATAAAGTACAGTATTTATT
This sequence comes from Dolichovespula sylvestris, assembly GCA_918808275.2. Lineage (NCBI taxonomy): Eukaryota > Metazoa > Arthropoda > Insecta > Hymenoptera > Vespidae > Dolichovespula > Dolichovespula sylvestris. Next base: position 3,565,848 of record OU964962.1, on the reverse strand, counting down.
TAGAAATCTCTAATACGTTCCATAGTACGTATGGAATATCTTAAGTGCGCGTGTGTACTTGAATACAAATTTATTCGTGCTTGTATGCTCGATCGAAAGGAAGTTTCATCGATTAGTTAAATTTATTTACGCGCACGTATTTATCACATCGAAAAAACGAAACGATATACTCCGACTCTATACCTCAACGTACTAGATTTTAATACATACTTCGACACTTGCATATGCATAAGCTAACACATATAACGTATATATTTTATAGTTGAAGAAAATTACGTGGATTATGGGACGAAATAAGTTATTGTCAGTATTAATATTATTTTAATCAAAATTGTGCCCATGTTAATTCATTTTAAGATCGATTATATCGATAATTTTACAATAATAGATTACATTCCTTCTTTGTGATCAGTCGGTATCATTTTTTTCATTTAATGAATGAGAATTACTCGTTGATTTTTTATCTTCGGCCTCATTTATTCGAATCTCTGGTATAATTGAATCCTTGCTTGACGGCGATACTAAAGAATCGCTGAAGATATTCGTTCTATGTTTTAAAATGAAATATACAATAAAAAAAAATATGAATACAATTTGTGATAGGTGATCATACCTGTCCAAATCTCGAATTTCATATATTTTTTGACGTAAATTAGAATCATTTCGTAAAGATTCCGGTTCAGCATCAGTAATCTTAACTTCTTCCAAAGTTATCGAATATTTCCTTTCATGCGTTACCACATCGTTTAGTTTTTCAATCGCGATCGCCGTATAAGAATCGTCTAAATATATATATAAAAAAAAAAAAAATACTTATTATTTATTTTTAACAGTTCACATATTTTTTTTGCCTAGATCTACGCTTATTAAATAACGTTAAACGTCGATGTGATTAAAAAACTACTGGAATTTTTAGATTTGCTTGAATTACTTGACGGCAAAACTGGTAAAATTTTTGTCCATCTAGTAATCGACGCATCGATAGCTTCTTGTCTTTTTTCAGCGATCTTGAATAATTTACGTCGTTTTTCCGTACGTTCTTGACGTAATTGTATCTAAAAAAATATGTCAATAGATAATTGCAAATCATATATATATTATCGTTAATAATTTGACATTTTTTAATTACTATTTTAACACCGGTTTATAACCTTTAAATCATTATTGGCTTCTCTGAGAGATCCCGTAAGTGAAGCCATGTAGTAAATAATTAGTGTCATTAGAACGATTAGAGGTATTACCATACTAGCTGATGATATATAATCGAGACATCTGAATAATAAGTACATAAGCTTTAATGTCATTTAAAGTGTCTTATAAATTTGAATTTATTAATGTAGAACGAACTCACACGGTTTGATCACTTCAGGTAAACTATCTTTAAGGCTTTTCGTCGCAAGCATATAGATTCTTGAATAGCCAGAAAATGGACCGCAATGCCAGGATGGTTCGACCCGAACTATGGCATAACCGACTGGTAGTACGCATAAAAATAACATCATCAGCAATAATGCAAAGTAGAAATTATTTGACCTGAAAAAATCAGTAATAATATAGATATTATATTTGATCGAACAGTACTTATGCATTCCATGTGCTTATAATTAATTTTATTATTCCATTAATTACCTGGATGCTCGAAAAACTATTTCATGAGGTACATTGCATGTTAAAACTGCCCACGAACGTAAATACATAAGAATGCCTAGCTTCAGAAGATTCAACATTGCCAGGCCAGGACTGAAGAACATACCCATCCAGACCATGCCCTGATTATTCACTAAATGAAGTATATTCTCGGCGATTTTAAAATCCCCATATTGTGGAAATTGTTTTTCAAGATCCCAACACCAACAATTGTTCATACAACGTACGAATACAGCTCGAAAAAAATCCATACCAAGAGTGGAAACAATTGTCATTACCTTGGTAAATTTGTAAGAATTAAAAATTCATTATATTAGAGAGAAAGAGAAAGAGAGAAAGACCGATAAATTAATTGTTTATAATTATTTATGACGCAGACATCGAATTAAGGCGGCATTAAATGCATTTTTGATCCACCTACCAAATCCATAACAGTCAATTTAGCAAGTTCCTGTCCATACATCGTCTCCCAACATAAACGTCGAAGCTCTTTACGTGTTTTTAAATCTAATCTTTGTACTAGTGCCTCTACCAAGGTTGAACAACAGATAGACACATGTAAAAATACCAAATATAACTTTCTATACTTATATAGATATAAATAAATTCGTTTTCTATGTACCTTCTTGCGTCTCACTGGTGCAAACTTTCTCGTAACACACAACGATATGTTTTATATTTTCTGCAAGTGGATTATCAAATCCATTCAGTTCGTTCGAAACATTTGACGTGTTCGTTTCGTTGTCATTTTCTTCCGTACTAAGTACAATGTACTCTGTCGTAAAATTATTAACTTCCTTCGCGATATCGAATTTTGTCGTGCTGAAGCTAGAATTATACTCTTCATAAATATTATTATCTTTCGATGTATCAGACATGTCTTCTGTCGAATAACTCTCCGTCGAATTTTCTGTAAAACTTTCAGTATTTCGATAATCATTGTTAGTATACAAATTTGAATTAGTCGTCTGTAGTTCCTCGTTATTATTAGTTGTACTCAACCAAGTATTATTAATGTCATTGTCTACGAAAGTATTATCGAAATCGTTATCAATCGGCGAATTATCGCCACTGCTGTAATAATCTTCCGAGTTGGCATTGTAATCTCCGTAATTGAGATTGTGAAAGTTATTATCGTTCGATAGAAATTCTTTGATAAATCCTTCGTATTGTATAGAAGCTAATTTTTTTAACGTATACATAGAAAATATAAAGATATTTTTTTCATAGGTGAAAAAACAGAAGAGAATGTTAATTATTTGTATATATTTACGTACCAGATTGATCTTGTTTGATTGATCGATCAGTGATATTTGCATAAGCGACACTACCCATTAACGCTAGACTGAGAGATGCTAAAGTTACAGTCGATTCGGAATTTATCAAATTGCCAACACATTTTACAGGTGTATATTTACAATTTATTTTCGTAGGGTTCAATTGGATCAATTTTCCTTTCTGAAAAAGTATAAATAAAAAATATCATCAATTTCGAGTATCATAAAATTGATACCGTACCATGTAACTTATTTTATTGAAGAGTGCGAATATTAATGAGTACAAATTCAAAAGATTAAGGACCATTATCCTGCAAAGAAAAAAATCAATGTTAATTTAAAAAGGTTGTTAATTTTATGATAATTATAATTTTTATTTATTTACCGTGCCAATTGCCTTCGAAGTTGCTTTCTAGGATGATAACTTTCGAGAAGACCAAGAACTTCAAAAATAATTGGAAAAACGTAAGAAATGAGAGACATCACCAATGTGATTTCATTTTGACGCCACAAATTTTTATCAGCTTCTTCATCGGTACTTCGTGCTACTACTTCAACTACGATATAAGCTGACAGTATTAATAAAGAAAGAACCGATATATGGACAAAGCTTCTCATCAATATAATTTTCCAACTGCAAATTGAAATTAAAAACAAGAATGATCCAATTTGTTATAGACATTTGAGTATAAATTTAAAAATTTGCTTACTTTCTTCTATCCTTTTCTTTTTCAGCTTCTTCTAATAGAGCCTCTTTAAAACTAAGAACTATACTTGCAACACGATTATGAGCAGTCTCAGGATTACCGATCATGAAATCCCAACCGGTAAAAAGTTTCCATGAGAAAGTACATTCATCTTCTTTTTCCGTGAGTTTACTTTGCCGAGAATTTTTAGCCATTCTGAATAAATAATTCATTGATATAAGTTCGAACAATTAAGATAGATAAATTATCGGTAATGATAATATCTAATTATTGTTAATACTTTCGTAATATCACAACAAAGCTATAAGTGTAGACGACAAGATTAGTAACGAAGTAAGCAAGTGGTAGCCTATAGCCTTTCTTCGAATCGTGATTAGTATACCAGCCATAAAAGAATGGAGAATATCTAAGGATACCCTCGAACTTCCATAATGTCGTTAGATGATTAGATCTTATTCTTTCTTCTTTTGGTATTATTTTTCTTTCACCGGCGAACTTTACATCAGCTATGAAAATCTAATAAAACAATGAGAGTATTAGAGTAAAAAATAGATTAATCACAAACAAACGATTTTTCATCTAGATAAATTATAGATTTACTTCAGGCACCGCTACAAATGCCGCAAGCAAGATGGTAATCACAAAATTGATCCAAAAGAGCCATCTTAGAAACGTAAAATATGATGCCACGGCTGAACCAAAGTGTGATTCTATTTCTTTGATACGAAGTTCCCAAGGTATAAGCCAAGTCTCAAGGTTGATCAGTTCACGTCGAAAATATTGCCATTTCTGTGATAGGATTAACATTTAAAGACTATTATAGGTAAAATTTCACTGCAATAAGATAAAAAATATCGGAATGTTATTTGCAATCATAATAAAAATGAATTTTCATCATTTTCATCTATTATTAAATGATAACAAAAACTTTTAACTGAATTTCTTTGTCATATTAATTTATAAAATAAAAAATGGGATACTGTGATGAAATTTCATCCATGAAAATATCATTTTTATATAATCATAACGTATTTTTATAACCTTTGTTATGAAAAGAGAAACACGAGCAATGACGTCCTTTGTGCTACGGTTTTGAGCGAGTCTTTCTTGCAGAACACCTTCATGTTTTCTAACATATAATTTTGCTTGTCGAACTAATTTCATCTTTTTACTTAGAGGCCATGGTTCTTCTTTCACACCACTCAAAACTTCTTTGTGTAACTTTAGCTTTTCAAAAACTTGTTCTTGTGTGCCACTATCTTCGATCGAGATAGCAGTGCTACTTCGAAAAATTGTTAAACAAAATAACGTTGCTTACAATAACTGACAACAAGATTGTATGTTCTTTGAAAAAGAATAATAATTTTTTTATTCCAACAAACAAAGCGTTTAGAAATTGTGACTATATCTGACACGCTTATAGATTTTTATAAAGAAAAAAAACTATATAATTTATTAACAATTCTTAATACACAATTAAGTGAAATAAGTAAAAAATAATGTGTTATATATATATATATATATATATATATAATCAAAAAAATATATGTAAATATTAAAAAAAAAATATATATATATATACATGATATATTTAATTCCGAAGCATTTTAATAATTAAAAAATTTAGTATTCACTTTCAAAGATCATATTATCTTTATGATACATTTTGTCATCTTCCAATGAATGCCAAGATACTATTATAAGATTACTAACTCGATAGAGCTATTCGTGTATGCTGAAGATTGCCGTCGAACTGCATTGATCTCTTCACCTTCGGTAGCAAAGGGTGAAGATGTTCGTCGCTTGAGTCTACTTTGTCGTCGTGAAGAATTACGTCGTAGAATGATGGCTGATGCTGATACTGAATAATCTACGTCACGTTCCTCGCATTCTTCGCGTTCTTCACGTTCCTCTTGCTCGTCTAAAGGAAATACGAGATGAGCTGATTTTCATAGACAAATATAACAAAGACTGACCAACATGCGATTTATTTTGTATTTCCGATTGGTTCATCATCCTTTGTTTTTCTTCTTGTTCACTCATAACACTGTCCCTTCTCTTGTCGTTTCTTACGTTAACAAATTTAACGGAAGGTCTGTCGAGCGAAGAAAACGACGAAGTGGGTTCTACCTAAACACAACGTGGAATAAGAAACAATCTTTATCATGCGTGATTTCTCACTATAAATTATTCTTAGTCACGCCAACTGTCGATTTTTCATGATTTCTATCTTATGGTAATTCACCGTGTACAAGTTAGCCCTATTATTTTACCTTTTGAATTAAGGATTCGGATGAGATAACGTTATGTGATTACGTGTGAAATCTTTCTTAACAACTTGATGCTCTATCAGTACACGAACATTAATAGGATGAAACGGCACCGTCAATATTAGGTCACTACGATTACACCTAAGAAATTAGATATCACCTGTTATAACGTATCGCAAGGGTTGTCCTAACTGCATCGATGGATCGAAGCTAACTGACAACATACTGATAGTGGACAACGCTTCCTTTCAAACCTCTCTAACCGCACCTATTTTACTCTGCTAACACCTTCCACTCGATATCGGTTTATCTTTTGTTCTTCATATCAGACGAACCTTTACTTCGATGGACTATAGTTCTACCCCCCCAAAAAAATATAGAGTCTAGCACTTAGATTTAATCTTAGTCCATTAAATTTCTTTGATAACACAAATTTTACACAATTCGAATTTTTTTTTTTTTTTTTTTTTTTTACTATTTACAGCAATATTTTTATACGAATATTCATTATCTCAGTCTTTTTTTGTAGAATATTTTTTTCTGACCGTCACATAATTAATATAAAATCGATGATGTAGAATTAAATGGTTCCAAGAAATTGATATGAGTCCAGTAACTCGACAAGATGTAGAAAATGTGCAAGTTTAATAAAAATAAATAAAGAGAGTTAGGCTTTACAATAATTTATTGTAAAGTTATAAATGAGAGAAGGTGACACACAATAAACGATCGTGACGATGCCGCACCCTTTGAACCATTCATTCTTCGTACAGGCTCCACCTTTTTGTTCGAAGATAATCGCCCTTTCTTATAACATATGCTTTACACGCAATTTCTGGACACCCAAAAGAATCGACTACATCAAACAGGATGATATAGCATTGTTTTCTCGTTAATGTTCATAAAGAGATTTCAATTTCTTTTTTGTAAATTGAAAAAAGAAAAAGAAAAACGAAAAAAGATGTAAATGTCTCTTTTTACGTAATTATGAGAAGATATACACATCGTAATTTTCTAGTAATCCCATGACTATCACTTTTTTTATTTTACTTTTTTATGGAATTAGCGATAGCTTGACGAGATAATCTGAAAAACATTAAGTTTATACCCTAAGGATTTATCGAACACCATATTCGACATACTTTGTTTCTTTCACGCGATTCCACACCTTCTATTTTATTTAATTAAGTTCAGTGGAAATCGAAAGCTTCGGAACCTTCGTTCAAGGACGATAGAAATTTGGAATACCTGTTGTAGTGCCAATCGAGATTTCGTAGTGCTCGTGAGAGATGTCCTGCTTATCGTCCTCAATATACCGGGTAATCTTTTTTTTTCCATGTTGTAAATTTCACAAGATGTTTTAGAAGTACCAACAGAATTTTGTTCTTTTACTTGAATATTCTTTGTTTTTCTTTTTATATCACTCCTTACAGTTAATTTTCACACGTAGGTATACTTAATTTTGTTTCTAACGATATAATTTGTTACACTTTTTTTCTTGAAAAATGATTACTATTGCGACTACTCAACGGGTTTGAGATCTACCGTCCTTACCAAGATTCACTAAGGTACTGTTTGGTAAGACTGGAATACACAATGATATTTCTACTAATGCATACTAGCGACCTTATTAACTAATGGGTGTTAAAAGGCATCAGCACGCATCCAGTACACGAAACAAATGATTATAGGCTACATAAATATGTCGACGGATATGTTGAGGGATATAAATCAATTGATATCCTAATATCATCCTTCCTATTATTTTAAAAAAGGAATCGATTCATTTTTTCTCGCAATCTATTTGCCAAAAAATACATGTACATGTATATGCATTTGTATATACAAATAATAACTTATATCTAACAGTTTACGAGGTTGTCCGGACTTTTCTGGTAATACTAAGTTTTATTTACATACTCAAAAATTTCGCGGCGATACATCATTTCGGTAAAAATGAAGATGAGGTGGTACCTTCGATGACCTTGATCTTGACATATGTTATCAACGTCGTTGTCTTGAGTAACTTTCCCTTATAACTTAATCATCGGTCACTATTTATTACAAAGTTATTAACAAAAAAAGTTTACCAAATTGAACGCAATTTCCTGACACAATGTATATTTGATTTTCACCTCACTCCGCTTTCTCCTTACTGTAATTATTATTAATATTCATTCTTATACATTTACTTAAATATGCATATAATTAAATAATATGGAACACATAGTATAGGAAAGTCCACAGTAGTAATTTTGATCTTGACATATGTTGTACCAACATAAACCTTTTGTTTTGAATTCTTCAGTCAAATACAATTAGGTGGTCTTGCTCAGTACGTGCCGTTTAATAGGTCAGATAATTTAAACAATTTCAAGAAACTTTTGCGACCGTCTAATATGCATTTGCATGAGTTTATCGATATTACTCACAATTTCGATCGTTTGTAGAATTATTTATGTGAAAAGAAAGTTGTGCGTAATTAAATAATATGTCGAAGGTGTAAAAATTAACTGAGATTAATCACTGTTGCTGAATATCATATATTTCATTGTAAAAAGACATATTATAAAGTTATTAAAAATCGTAAACGACGAAAAGTAACATATAATTTTAAAATCAGTGCATTTCACGGAACATGGTTTGAACGAGTACATTTGAATCTTCCTATAATTTGCCGATTTATTGCTTATTTTGTAATGATTCAGCCACTTCGACACAGATTTTTAATAAATGGATTAGAGCTAAACGATTATACTGTTGTTGATTGGACAAATTTTTGTTGAGAAGTAATGTTTTCTGTATACTATATTAACTCAAGTTACTTCAACAATGGATTATAAATGGACAAAAAAATTGATGGAGAGGATAAAATTGTAGAATTAGATGAAGCTAAAGTAGGTAAGAGAAAATATAATACTGGGTTGCGTCTGGGTTGCGTCTTTTTAATAAACAATGACCGACGATTAAGTTATAAGGAAAAGTTAATCAGGAGGATGACCTCTATAATATATATCAAGGTCGAGGTCATCGGAGATGCCTCCACTCATCTTTATTTTTACCATCATTTCTTTGGCACAGGAGAACAAACGGCATCTCATTCGACGCTCACTTCTATTCGAAAAATTCATTTCTTCTTATTGTTTAATGAGAACAATCAAAATACTCCCAGCACTGTTCCGTCTTGAAAATATATTATTTCGTAGTATGCCGAGCCCAAGTTGTCCTTTTGACTTGACTCATCAGATCGTTTCTCGGCGGTAGACGAGCACTAGTTGTACGAGTTGGTGGTGGACCAGGCGAACTTAACATCGCAACAATTTTTTTCTGAGCTTGACCTTTGTCATTGTTAGTATTTTGAAAATTTTGTTTAACAGAGACTTCTTTAATAATACCATCCACACGTTTGCCTTGTGGTGGTGGATCCAAAACTATAGGTGGTATATCTTCTTGACCATAATAATGTTCTTGCTTGATCTTGTTGTTATCTATTGACGGCGAACTTTGATCATTGACATTATAAGGTAACGGTTTAATGAAAGACGATTGTTGAATATTCGTGTTCTCGGCGATATTTGTCGTTGTCCTGTAATTGTCCAATTTGTGATTCATAACAGGTGACGGTGTGAAACTATTGGGCTGAGACACTCTTAGAGACATGGAGCTTGGTGAAAGCTGTGCTGTGTTCTACAAAAACACACACAACATACCAGATTTGAATTTATGTTGTTTTGTTAATGAGAAAATAACGTGTTATGCAAATTACTTACCGACGGTCTGGAATTAGGAGATAATAAAAATCCATGTGGCATCGTGTATGGTGATGGCGTAGCATAAGGCGATCTTTGACTTTGGTATGGACTGATATTATGAAGTCTTTCCATTAGCTGAGTTTGGAAATGTAATTGATCCGTAGAACTGCTGTTTCCTTGAATTCCCATAACACCGATACTACCAGGATACAAGGAATCCATGGAATAAGGACAATAAGTGAACGCCGATGGATCCGATTCCCAAGGTGAACTTTGTTCTCCAGTTCGTTGGCACTATTCACGAAGGGAAGATAATTGATACATAGACTCGATAAAACTTATTGCCGATTTAATAGAATCTATTTAAATCACCATGTACTTTCCTATATATACAGTTTCTGTGCAAATGAAACTCACACATACCGAAACTGTAACATTTACTAATATATGCATATACACGATACACTTATTTATATTATATAGTAATAGTACCAAAAATTAAAAGAATAAAAAAAGAAATATCGAAACAAAACATTTATACACACAAGCAAACTAATACCAACACTTATGATTATTTTCTAATAAACAATGAAAAACCATTACCTAGCATTTATTGCTTGTGAGAAGTCCATAATCTTGTGCGAAGACCTGTTGAACAACACCGTCATACTGGCACTTAGCAGAATTATTAGATTAGCGGTTTAGCTTTAATGTTCCATCCTGACGAACAACAATTTTATCGAAATTCGTAATGGCGAGTATAAGATTTTGATCGATCATAAGCAAAAACATGTGTCCAAATCTTTCGTATTCGTGTATTATAAGATTTGTGCATTCGATGATAATCGAGTGAAAAGTATTCGACCGATAGATAGATAGATGAATCGACAGTGTTCTATATATATACATCTGTCTCATGAAACGTTTTTAAAATGAAAATATTAGTGATGAATTTTACATAAAAATTCTTTGACGTATCTACCAGGAAGTTAGAAGGATAGAAACAATATTTTACCTAAGACTCAAGATAATTATGAAACAAAAGAATATTCTTCGTTGTTTCTTCAAATGTAAATAACGGAAAGCTGTCGTTTGCAAGCGGCATGCCGAACGTGTTTTACTCGAGAACGTGAAAATTCTCTAAGAAAAGATACACGTGTGTTTGTATCATTGTGGTGTGAAAAACGTAAGGTGAAGAGAATAATGAGTATCGAATATTCAGGAGCAACGTGTTTGTCACATTTATCGCATACCGATCTTCTCAACCTAAGACGACACTGATGGATGCAAAATGTATAAGGTGTATGTAAATCGGTTTATTACAAAGTTAAAAAAAGGACTCTCGATACAAAAGGCGGTTACGGTATAAAAAAAAAGGAATAAAAAACAAGTACAAAATGCATTGTTAAACGTTAATGGAAAGGCAACGTTGGTGCAGACGTCAGACGACATTTGCTGCTCCTTTTCATTTCATGGGATTCGGTAGAACGTTACCTGGCCAAGATTAGGTAAATCAGGAATGGTGGATGCCTGTTGAGTCGTTGTCGACGATACAGGCATTTGAGATTGCGTATTAACGTGACCACTCGATATACGTTCTTGTTCCCTGAGATGACCAACCAATGCTCCTATGTGTTCCAACAATTCCTTGTTCTGCACCAGTAATTGATGCGTTCGCATCTAGACGAAAATTAATTCGATTTTGATCATCTCGTTATAAAATCCAAATAGTATTATTATAACATTGATGGATCAATAAGATCGCGTATATTTACGTTGCGAATACGATGCAATAGTTTCTGATGTTTGCATCGTTAAATTTATAACAAATTTATTACCTGAGCTTCAACGCGTGCAGCGGTTTCTGCTGCAAGCTGATCCTGTAGAAGTTTCGCATGAGCAACGGCGGCTCTGGTTTGCTGACTTTGCTGCTCTAATCGTTCTCGTAAAAGTTGAATTTCGTGTTTGAGAGCAGTTAATTCGCCTCCTACCAATAAACCTCCGCAATCGGAGGCCACCGTGCCCTATTGTAATACACAATAAGTATGAAACGTTAATCCAAAGAAATTTCTTTTCTTCTTTCTTTTTTTTTTGGTTCAAGTATTTTCAAAAATAAATAAATTAAAAGAAGTAATAAATATATACCAATGGCGATTGTCTGATAGGTGAGGTAGAAGCTGTGGTTGCTGGAACGTCGTGAGACCTCAAAAGACAAGAAACAGATGATTGTTCCTGAACCGAATCCTCTGTTTCTCCTAATAGCGACATATCTGTAATAACAGTATCATACATACACGAACAAACAATAAGAATTTATTGAAAATATTCAAATTTAATAACTTCGTACCTTTGTGCAACGTTAACGGTGAAGATTGCGATTGCTCGTTAGGAATTTCATCTTGTTCCTCGTAAACGTCACGATGATGCTCGCTGTGATCTCTTTCCTTTTCCCTTTCCCCACGATCTTTATCTTCATTCGTATTATTTATACTTAATTTATGGCACACCTCAAAGGCTTGTCCCACGGTCCTTACCACCCTCATTGCTTGACTCTGGTAAAATTAAAATCTTTGAATTTAATTGAAAGATCAAATTATTCTATTCCTGTGCATGTATGTGCACGACGAGTTTCTGATAACGTACTTAAATTTAGCCCTTTGTACTCTCTTATTCTCTTTTCACTAAGGGCTCTCTTTTCTTTTTAAATAGAAAAAATACACATACTATTTTTCACATAGTTTATTTGAAAGAAAACATAACATTTCGTAATAAAAAATTATTATTATTAAAGAATTTCGAATCACACTCGACATAGCAGTTCAAAGGGTTTAATGTTGATTGCTCAATAAAAGTTTTTTCTTTGTTTAGATAAGGGCAAAATTAAATTTAAATCTTCTTTACGATTTAAAGGAAAATCATCTGTTTTTTTTTTTTTTAATCCTATAGATCTCTAAGTTATAATTAAAGGGGATGGTGGTTAGTTGCATGACAGTTAATCGGATCGAGCGAAGCAATTATCTTTCTTTTTTTTTATGTTCGTCGAAATAATTTGACACGTCGATTTACCTCGAGTTCCTCGAGTTCGTCGTTTTCCTCCTCGAAAGGATTCTCATCGAGATTGATGTCGATCGATGCCGAATGAACTGGCTGTATTGATGTGGTTTTCGCTTTAACGAACGGTTTTCTCAGCTTTAAATGATTAAAAATCGTGTCCGGTTCCTTAAAGGAGAGCTTTTTACGTGGTTTGATAGAGTTTTCGCATTCTGAAGCTGCAGAAACGCTCGAAGAGACGGTAGAACCGGAAATAGGATTCGCCAACGTCGTTGAATTCGTGTTGACGTTGGCGATCGTTAGCTTCGTCCAATTTTTCAACATTTCGTTCAGATTAATCAAAATTTCTTCGCATCCTTAATTTTCAATAACGATCTCTTACGGTAGGATTTATTCCAAATAAAAAAAGAAAAGTAATAACCTTTACTTTAATCTTCTTAAGAGAGAGAGAGTAAATGTAACACCGATAAAAAAATACTCTTGTATCCGATTTCTTACAGATATCTGTATTAGTGACTATTTTCAATAATTCAATTCTTTGATTATATTCGCATCAACGAATAATTTTCTTCATTTTTTAACAACAATCTGGATATCATGTTCGTCTTTTTTTCTCTTTTCATAAATTTTACCATGAAATTTAATTTCCACAGAACAAATGTACCTTCAATGGATAACAGAAGATCAATTTCGTAAAATATTTTACTCTTTGTCATATTGTCAATTTTTTATTATAGTGCTCTCTCTCTCTCTCTCTCTCTCTCTCTCTCTCTCTCTCTCTCTCTCTATCTATCTATCTCTTGATGACAGTGTTTTACTCATTTAAATCAAAAACAGATATGTTGTGCTCTTTCATCGTTCCAATTTGCCAAAATCGAGCTCGATCAAAACGAAACTAGCTTTTCGTTCGCAGTGAATACACACGTTACTCTGTAGGCGATAAATCTTCATTTGGGTCAGTCTGTCCGAATAAACTTTCATGCGCGTACACAGCAAGGATTTATTTTGAATTCTCGTTGCATTTTCCTTTCGGTTGTTTGTATTGTTTCTTCTTCGAGGAATCGATATACACCCATTTGTTAAAAATCTCCGTTATTCTACAATTCATTAAATGTATAGATTTCAAGTAAACTGAATTTTCTTCTAAGCTTAATTACAATTATTTTCTCGTAAATATATGTTCTCGTATAAATATGTACTTTTTAATAATTTATATATATAAAGTGTGTGCTACATAACATAAATTATATTATGCGTATATATTAATTATTAAAAAGTACATATTTATAATATAACATGTCTAAGAGAAACATATTTTTACAAAATAATAAATAATATTACAACAATTTATATGTATATAAAACTTATATATATATGTAAAACTTTGTGTAATAATATTGAAATATATAGTAATAAGTTAATTGGAATTATACAATACTAGTATAGTATGCAATAATTAAATAATATATAATATAATAAAAAATTTAAATTTATTCAATTTTCTATTTCTACAGTATTCTTCACAAGATATATATAATACTCTCTCTCTCTCTCTCTCGCCCCCCCCCTCTCTCAAGTATAAATACTTCTGATAACTAAATCCCCAAAAAATGGAAAAACAAAAAAAAGAAATCACCACTCTATAAGTCTTTGACAGATAACATTATACAACGAGACTTTATCAAAAACTAACAAAGTTGTCACCGTCCAGACCCTTGGAATTGTTTCCATCGATTATTTGTTATCGAATAGGGTAGATATATTTTCAATTATATACATATGCATCTATACAAAACATATTTTCTTGAAGCGAGGGAAGACTAAGCACAAGATACGTTTTGGAAAAGCAGAGAGGTATATGTCCGAGAGTACCGAATAAATTATCTCACCGACGCTATGAGAGTAAGCAACGTGGGTTTATTTGTATGGTGAATACACAGTCATTTGGAATAACAAGCAGAGCACACACAAAGAGACCCACTAAAGATATCATGATCTATTTTCTAGCGTCATTTTCCTATTTGTTCGTTCCTCTCTAATAAGTTATTTGTAATTTTCTCTTAAATATTTAATTATTGTTTTGAAAAATTTTATTGTTTCTTTTTAAAACGATAATAGACGACGACGACAACGACGACGACGACGACGACGACGACGACGACGACAACGACGACGACGACGATAATGATGTTGTCGAAGAAAAAGAAATGAACATATTCCTAAATTATATAATCTAAAAAAAGAATTTTTGTTACCTCGAAATATACGTTTAAAAATATAAACCAGTATATAGATAATATGAATTTAATTCGTCATTCGAAATTGAAATCCAACGATAATAATTATCAGAATAAATGTAAAATATCTCAACGTAATGATATATAATAAAATTCATTTTAAACATAAAACATTGAACAACCTACATAGGTGAAAAACTATTATCGATAGAAGAAACACTCGAAAGGGCTAATACAAAGCTAGCTAACACCGTTTCCATCGTGAACTCTATATTTCTTTAACAGATAGAAAAAGAATCGATAAATTGTTTCGCTCGTAACTTCCTTTAGGACTATAGCCGACGAGATATAATGCGATATTCCATACATCGCTTCAATTACACTAACATCTTTAACACGAGCAACAAACACATTTCTCTCTTTTTCTATCTTTCTCTCTTTATCCCAAAAAGAGAATTATTGGAGACATCAACGATCGTAATTCTAACGTCCAAACCCTAACAGCACAAAACGATGAGTCACACTTTTACATTTCTTTTCCTTTTTTTTTGTTCTACGTATCAATGTTCACCCAAGAAGATGACTTATTCTCACATTAGGAACATGAAAATTAGGATAACACTTAGAGTAGTAAGTCCAAGAATACCGAGTGCAGAGCGTCCGATACGGCAGCACACAGCACAATGTGAACCGACTCATGGCGAGCTGATTTTTCCTCTGGTTTATTTATAAGCGCATTAATATCTCTCTCTCTCTCTCTCTCTCTCTCTCTCTCTCTCTCTCTCTCTCTCTCTCTCTCTCTCTCTCTCTTCCTCTCTTGCTCTCATTTCCTCTTCCTCTCTCTTTCTTTGTCTATTCTCAATGGCGGAATATCGTCTTTTGATCCGACAACTCTTCTCATCATTCGATTAGAAAAGTTTCAAGTACTTACACGGTTATCATTCGTCAAAATTTTTTTCCTGATATTAGAGATCAAAAAAAAAAGAAAGAAACTATTCGAATAGATTCATGAATGAAAAATTAGAGAAGTTCAATTTTCTTATTAAGGACAATAAAAATTAGTTTCTATTATGAAGTTTGTCTCGTGTATGTACATAAAAAGAAAACCCCTTCTTTGTTATTTCTTTTGAGTCACTTGATAAAGAAACGGAATTAGATGACGTCATAAATTATCTTTACGAATAGGGTACTCTAATCGCAAGGAAGGAAGAATGGAATAGGAAAAGAAAAAAAAAGCAAAGAAAAAAAATAGGAGAGAAAATGATGAACTTGGCTTTGCCTTTCCCTTCGTAATCAAGAACGAGATATTTTATTTATAGGGACGCAATAATGCAAATTGATAGTAAGTCAGAACTAATGTTAGAGTCGCGTTAATTGTCTACATTTACCTACACGTATATGTATATGTGTATGTATGTACGTACGTACGTATGTATGTATGTATGTATGTATGTATGTATGTATGTATGTATGTATGTATGTATGTATGTATGTACGTACGTATGTGTACATACAAGAATCGTTACGTTTGATTTCCCACCATAGAACAAAAGCATGTAGAAACTGGTATAAAGTGCCACCTAAGTGTTGCTAATAGCTAATATCGATATTAGAAACTCGTCGTCGAATCGCGAGGGTTGAACTTATCAAAGAACAAATAAGTCTTACCTTTTTACTAGATTTGAAGACGTTACATTTGAAGGTGTTACTGCTACCGTCACGGGCGATGTAACTAAAAATTTTCAAGTCGTGACTGTCATGGGAGACATAGAATATCCTGAAAAATAATCAGAAATGCACGCAAAAATTAATTTATTTTTTCTGTAAGTTGTTAATGATTTAAAGAGGGAGAAGGGGGAATAGGGGAGAAAGAAAACTAAAAATTAAACAAGAAGAACATACTTCATTCTCACCTGTAAATCGGGTGATGCATGAGATATAGTTTGTTCTCTTCCATCCATTGCTGTTTCTTCTGAAAAAAAAAATAAATAAAAAAAAAAAAATTAAATTAAAAAAAATACGGAAAAAAAATAAAAAAGAGTTCTGAAAAAACTAGCTCGAAAATCGCTAGCAACCGATCTTTATTGACACGAATACATTGTGGCTCAAGTCCAAATCCATTTCTCGTTATAAATCGCCACTTCGTTCATTGCGAAATGGGCTCATCATTTAAGAACGTGATGTATACACTCGCACGCACACAACATTTCTTTGCAAAGATACATTTGTATTTATACTCTTACGTACCTTCTTCTTCCGGAGCATGACCTTCAACCCGTCGACCGATACCTCCAACGTCACTTTCTTCTTCTTGATCCCTTTCGCCTTAAATTCGTACTAAAAAGAAAAAGGAAAAATAATTGAGCTAATTTTGGAAAATTCAATAAACATTAATATCAATATAATTGGTAGAATTTAATCAGCAATTATGCTAACTCACCCGAATCCTTCGCATCGCCGCCACGATCTCAACTCTGCTGGTTGGTCGAGGTACCTCCATAGAACCAATGAACTGAAAAAGAAAAGTAAAAGAAAAAAAAAGAAAAATAAACGATATTCTTCGAATAATATCTATTTTAAAAAGTTGCCACCATATCCCAGTAAACCCCAATCAAACCTATTTCCGCGTTTCGAAGTTTCTTTGGATCAACGAACGTATTCTTTCTTATATTGAGCACCTCTACAATCCGTATTTAGAATCCCCCATTGAAGCTACGACCGGGCCACGTGTTCGAACGGTTCAACTTGCACGTGGTAGTCTCCCACATATCGCAAGAAAAAACGTAAGAACTAAGAAAGTCTAGAGACACATTCTTCGTGAATTAACGATCAATAGGCGACGTTAAGGCGACGCTTAGCTAGGGTTAGTTTCCTTATCAACCCTACGATAAAAAGAATCCTCCCCTTCTACAACAAGTCATACTCTAATTCTGACGCTACATAAAAAGGAAGAGACATGATGGAACAAGCATTTGGCCATCGATCTTTTTAAAAGTTCTTTGCTAAAAATGCATTCGTGGCTGTTCATCACTACTCGCGATTTCGAGGAAATGTACAAAGGTGTGTGAATAACCAAGATAAAGAGAAATATAGTATGTGTGTGTAAGTATCTATATGTATATTTGTGCGTGTTGTGAAAAACGAACGAGAAGTTAAGGAGAGCTTTATGAGCTTTAAAGTCGAGCGCACAAAAGCTTCGACCTTTCTTGGAACGTGTACTACTGAAATAAACACTTGTACAATGACGTCATCACGACGGTACCGGCATGGTCCGAAAATATCTCATGTCGTTGCCGTCCTCTTTGGTTGTTGCACCATACGCGATATCGTCGATATTATATTTTCGATTCCTCGAAAATTTCAACCGATAGCCAAAATCAACCCCGATCGACCTGATCGTCTATCTTTCCTTGATGAAACAACTCTGATCTTAATCTAGTCATCGCGATATGAACATAAGTTAATCTAACTGGATCGGATCAGTATGTTCAAGCCAACTGTTGCGAATCAGTTAAAATCTTTAAGATCTAGATACATTCGTTGATCTTTGTATGCACAATGATATGTGAATTTAGAAACAATAGGCATAGGTAATTTATTGTTAATATTTAATTATTCGTTATTTCATGAGCCTCACAATCTTATCGAATTGCAAGGTTTAAGGTTCAAAGTTGGATCGGGTCACTGTAGTTTTGAACGAGTAATTATACAAGAATGTATATACAAACGGTACCATTTAAGGGCGAGAACTTTTGAACATTTTTTTTATTTATAAATAAACAAAAAGAAATTGTTTTCCTATAATAAAAAATAAAAATAAAAATATTCAACCATTTCTAATGAACCATGAGTTATACTATCTGGAAAAGTTATTGTGTTGAGGTTCTTGTTTTCTTCTTCCTACTTCGAGTGAACTTCGAGTTCAGAGTCAAAGAACCCCAATAATGTTGGATTATCGTACATTAACGATGATTAATTATTATTACTAAATAAAGTTGGTCTCTTGCGAAGAGATCATGGTAGATTACCTTGGCGTGGAAGACGATTCCACGGTGGAAGGCCTCCTCGCTGTGTAGCGGTATTCGTGTATCGTACTCGTCATTATGCACGAGATTGTATTGCTTCTTAGAGGGCATGCTTCTTCCAGCTTCATTCGATCTCGTTCGTCCAGTCTCGCTAAAAACGACACGTGTTCGGTCAGTTAAGTGGCTCTTCTGCGGCTCCATAAAATTTCAAATATGGCGAACGAAGTGTTACTCCGAAAATCTTTTCTTCCCTATATACATGTATTGTATATAATCCTTTTTTTCTTTTATTTTAAATTATTTCAAAATTAAAAAGAACTTCTAAATGTTTGATTCCAATGAAGAAAAAAAAAATATTAAACAAAAAATAAAAATTGTCCTTTTACCGACAAAAATGTTGTATCATTTATATCTACAAACATATCGAGAAAGGATATAAATTTAGTTTTTTAGAATTTTCTATGATATTTAAAATCGATAGATTCTGAATCAAGTCTCGTGATTTGATCACGAGATTTTCCTTCAATCTCTACGCGTATATGAAAACTCAACGCATGTAGCAGATACCGGGGTAGTGGATGAAGCACGTGCTACAAGTGGCCTCGAATTCAAGGTCACGTACATACAGTTCGTATTTCATTGAACAACAAATATATCCGAGGGTCGCCTCCTTACCGAATAATAATCCATTACGTAGCTCCATTATTTTCATATCATCGACTTATGTGAACCATAGTATGGTAGAAGAATGGTTTACCTGGTTCAACATTGTCAAATCAAGTCAGTGATTCCATTAATTGGTATAAAGAAATAAAAAAAAATAGTTTTATTCGATTTTTTTAGAAGAATTATTTCGAATGAAAACAAAAAAAAAATTCGAGTTACATATTTGTTTCGTAACACACTGTATATCCAAAATCGGAACAACAATACAATTTTATATCATAAATTTCAATAAAAATCAAAGTACATTTTCGTTTCTCATTTACGAGAAAAACAAAATTTTTGTTCACATCTCTATTTCTTTTGTGTAATTGTAAGACAAATAGAAGATTTTCTAATGTACATCCTCGTACGCTTTGCTCATACAGATCCGTGGGCATCTGTATCGGCATCGCGATGCCGAGTTCAATCACCACGACAGAGGATGCATTTTTGCGCGCGCGCATCTCGAGAGCACACCTGAACACGTCAAGGTGTTCTCACAATGGATCTCAAAGCTCGGAACAAAGGAAAACAGGAGCCTTCGATAAATACGTATGAATGTATTTATATGTACATATATGTTGTAAGTATTTACGTGTCTCTTATATGCGTTCGTGCATAATTGCTTCATGGATGATGATCTATATTTTATGTTTTATTTTTTATTTGTCATTGTTAAGTTTTCACAAAATTATACGTTTTTCGACAGAAAGAAAAGGAAAGAAAAAAATATAGATAATTCGTGAGACATTTATCTTTAATATCAACGAGCACGAAACGTCTTAAGATTACTATACAAGGCGTCCAATTTTCATCGATTTTTATTATTATTATAATTGTTAATAATGTTGAACATTTCGAAGACTATAATAACTAAAAATTAAAAGCAATGACACCACATATCTGAACAATAACCAAACCAATCTAAAGATAGTTCTAAATAAGAATATCTATGTAAGGATCAATCGAACGAAACGTGACACCCTATAGAACGAGTGAATAATCGAAGGGAAAGGAAAAAAAGTCGAATCCTCGGGCCATTTCGTTTACCTTCACCTTCCATTTACCACGTGCGTTAGAGAACGCTCGCGCTCTTGAGAGATCGACGTTAACGTGACTTCACATCAATCTCGTTGCTTTATAACAATAAAGATATGTTTTTAAACTAAGGTAACATTTCCTTTTTTTTTTTTTTTTAATAAAATCACATAAGAATAAAAAGAGTGAGAAAGAAAAAGAGAAAGAATCTAAATAAATTTTTAACATACCCGACAGCTGATTGGACGATCGAACTCGATCAGTTCTCATCAACCGCTTCGATTCGGTTCCACGCAAAGAAACGTAGCAAACGTTGCTTGTGAACGCAGCTTTAGATTGCCGGACGGCCAGCCGCTCGGGCGAAAGGAATAATCACGCATTCAAGTTAGTAGACACGGTAGTAAGAAGGCACATTGACGATCCCACATCTCTTTCTTTCTCTCGTTCCTTCTTCGTCCCACAGGTCGTCGTCTTCGCTTCGTCGTTTCTTTCTTTCTTTCTTTCTTTCTTTCTTTCTCTCTCTCTCTCTCTCTCTCTCTCTCTCTCTCTCTCTCTCTCTCTCTCTCTCGAAAGAACCGTAGCCGTCCTGTTGTTGGGCTTCGTTCTTGGAAGAAACGAAGCACAAATATAAGATACGAAGAGTCAGGGAGTCAGGCACTCGATCGGTGCGCTCGGCACTCTGTCTTCTCATTCATCCTTTCGCGCTCCTCCTCCTCCTCCTCCTCCTCCTAAACCAGCGCCACCACCACCACCTCCCTCCTCCTCTCCCTTTCTCCTTTTCACCTCTCTCTATCACAGTCCAATGGACTGTGGTACACGTTCTCCAAGTCCGCGACGTCTTCGAACACCTATATCCTACCCCGCAACGCTAAACACGTTAGGCTCGCATGCCTCGCGAGCCTCGAGCTGATAAACCCAACTTTCCAGAGAATTTTTACGATTGGACGAAAAAGTAGCAACAGCGGCCACGGCCGCGAGCCGCGCGAAACTGAGAACGGAAACGGAACAGTCCTTGCCGTTGTCCCTATTATCGTACCACACGCCTTTACTCCTATCTCTTCTAACTCGCTCTAACCGTGTCATAACTTTGCCTCATGCACTTTTAAACAAAACTTTTTGCCTTCTGTTTAAGAAGGATTACCGCCGGTAGACAAGGAAAACAATCCTTGCACAATGATGGCTCAGAACTTTCGGTAA
Organism: Dolichovespula sylvestris; assembly: GCA_918808275.2. NCBI lineage: Eukaryota > Metazoa > Arthropoda > Insecta > Hymenoptera > Vespidae > Dolichovespula > Dolichovespula sylvestris. Next base: position 3,543,942 of record OU964962.1, on the reverse strand, counting down.
TTCATTTCGAAGTGTCACGGAGGACAACTGGTGCTCCTATGCAGTATAATGCCTGCATCGTCCTTCCTTCTTTGATCCTTTCTCAGAACCATTCATCCGTTTCTCCCTTCCTTTCTTTTTCTATCTATATCTCTCGGTGTTCAGTGCTTTACCTAAAAGAACACGTCGTTCTCATAGAACAACGAACACGAATCATTCACCTCTTACTCCAACCGAACCCAGCGTCGCACTGAAAACGCACGATGCGATGGCAACCGTCGAAGTGAAAGAGCCCGCTCAACTAAGAGAGACCTCTCTTGGATAAAAATACAAGTTCTCTTCTTTATCTACTTGTTCACTTGATATCCACACGCATATACAAAATTGTTGTGTTAACAATACTTTTTTATTTAATTTTCATTAACATCTTCATTCAGAATAGTTGGATCTTTGTTTAAAAACAAAAAACAACCAATAAATATTGAGAATATAATTACTTTTTTAATAATTCTCTTCTCTCTTGTTTTATCGACCAAAGTTTTTACCAATACTAATTCAAACTGTTGATTGAGTGAAATCTTAAGTTTATCAGTTAAACTTATAATTTATGTATTATAAATTTATGTATTATAATTGACAATGTGGGGGCAATATTAAATTTATTTGAAAAACAATATTTTCTATAATACTTATATTCCATAAGTTTCCCTATACCAATAAACCGTTATAAAACGTTCGTGCGAATAAACGAATGCTGATATTTATTTATTCATTGAATTGTTACTAAACGACTACTGCCTATACGTATGTCGTATAGGCAAACCATGATCATTTAGGAGATGATCTTTTGGATTTTCAAGGTACTTAGGCCCATCTCCTATACCCGTATGTATCATATATTTTATTTTACCTGGTTCTTGAACTTTACTATCTATTTTTTCTAATAAATCCTAAAAAGTACAAATATTTTATTTATTCTATATATTTAAGAATTAAGTGAAGTACATACCTGTGAAAGTTGTACTGTTTCTATAGGTATGCCTCTTTTATAATTGTTCAAACTATTATTGGCAGGAGGAAAATAATGATCTAAAATTGCTACAATTTGTGGAATATCTTTCTCTAACAAATATAAAATTGCATTTGGTCCTGCATCGTACGTATATGCTACCTATAATTTAATGTTATTATATAATAAAATTATAACATATAATCCTTGTTATAAATAAATAAATATATATATATATATATATATATATATATATATATATGTAATACCTTTACATCATTAACTACAGTATTATATGAATGAATAAGATTTATAATTGCAAAAGAAATGTCATTCATGTATATAACAGGAGGATAACTATCTAGGCACACTGCATGCATTTGATTGGAATCTTTCATGGTAAGTTCTGCAAAGGTTGAAAAGTCTTTTTTCATAATTGCAGTTTGCATATTTTCTGTCCGCTCTGGTACAACATACTTAGCACGGTAATGTAAAAGTTCAGAGGTATCTATGGTTCTCTTCATACCAACAGCACTAGAAACTTTTTTCTTTTCATCATTTACCTAAATATATATAAAATAATATTTACAAATTGTCATGAAATATAACATCATATTTTATATAACAAAAAATCTTGAAATAAAGCAATACATACGACTAATATCAAAGTCCTCATTTCTGGCCAATAAGATGCAGGTGCAATTTGTTTTGCTATACTGTCATCACCAGTTTCACAGGATCCCATATACCACCTCACAAAACCGCCTATAGTACTTCGACAAGCTGAACCAGATCCCACTCGTGCAATAGTACTAATATCACCCTACTCCGATATAATAAAAGTATAAACTTAAAAAGAAAATATCAATTTAAAGAAAATTACACATTTATATATGAATCAAGAAGTTACCTCTACTTTATATAATTTTGCAAGAGCTAAAGCAAGACATGCATATCCTGCAGCACTAGAAGCTAAACCAGATGCAGTTGGGAAATTATTTTCTGAACAAATATGAAGTTTCCAGTCCATTAACTCACTGGTAAGCTTTGCTCTTTTCCTAACTTAAAAAATATATATTTATTATTATATTTATCTTAAACCAATCCTTCTATTATATGTAACAAACTTACTTTCAGTCAAACAATTTTGTAATCTTGGATTGTTAATATTTTCTTCACTAAAATATATCAAAATAAAATATTAAAATAATATAAAACGAATTCATAATATGTTAAAATATAATAATAGATACATACTATCCATTTAACCATATACAGTCTTCTTTGAAATGTTGGCTGATCATAACAGTAGTTTTTGCACATAGCTACAATGAATATTCATAATGAATACTATTTAGATATATTTTGCAAATTTATTATTTATTAAAAATAAATATGATAACAAATTACCTGTTCTGTATTTAGACTCACACTTATCGAATCGTTAACGGGTAAAAGTAAATTTTCGTCACGTTTGCCCCCTAAAAATAAATAAAACATAAATAAATTAATTGACGATCGACGATGCATAACCTAAGGTAGAAGATAGTAAAAATGAACACTTAAATATTTTATGGAACACACGTCGTACTATTATATTTCACTGTCATTATAATAAAATATCCAGTTACTTCATATTTAAATTACTTGAAACGTGTATTGAAATAAAAAGGTCAAAGATGTCTTTCAAAAAAGAATAAAATTTCAATGTAATCTTTTTAAAACTGTATGAAAACCAAATGCGGTATAATTCAAAATGAAAGATACATTATCGATATGATTTATATCGAAATTTCAAAGAAAAAAAAAACGTATGTTGGCGAATATTTCTTATAAACATTTTATTTGATATAATACATATTAATCCTTTTGGAATAACGTAATATGTGCTATGTTAAAAACTTTTTTCTAATAAAAAATATTGTAAGAATACATACAGTATTTAATTACAGCGATGTTAACAGGCGCAATACATGTAACGGTACCCATGACAATAATTTGAGAACACTGGCGCGATAACTCCGTACAGCGATACCAATGAGATAATAAGACACTGAGCACTACACCGCTAGTAATGAAAAATTTTTCTTATATATAGTGTAGTCATTTTTTCTTGGGTTACCCTTAATCTATTGTCATGCAGTACCGTTACCATACGACGAATTTACCCGAACACAACCGAATCAAACCGAACAAAATATTTGAGTAAATCTAAGTATTGAGTCGATAAATCAGATCGATCTAGCATGATCACTAGATAAAAGAATCCAAGTATCGATTCTTCGAAAATATAAACAAAAATGACTAAGAGATAATTTCAAACATTTATCTAACATTTCCTGGGTGATCATACGAAGATAATGATGAAGAAATGTAATAATGAAAAAATAATGGAATTGGAAGCACTAGGTAACGATATATTAAATGGTTACTACATAAAAAAAAATTATTTAATTCATAGTACGTTTTATATTATACATAGAAGAGCAAGTTCATGTTGCATCCGTCATCTCACACATACATACATATGTATTATTAATAATAGCTCGCAGTTAACTTAAATAAAATATATCAATCTCTCTTTTTGATGTCCTTTCACATGTAAATGAAATTAAATCTGAAACACACATAAATTATATATTCAATAATTAGTAACATTGAAACATTTTTTTTTATATTTTAAATTTAATTAATTTACCTGCAAAGTGATTGTGGGAGACTTGATATTATTGGTCCATATCCTTGTGGATTATCATACAGTTCAAATAATGGTGCTGCAACTAAATTGTAATTTTTCGGTACTGCGAACAGAGCTGAAAATATTAATTAGAAATAAAATAAGAACGACAAATATGGTATATGTATAAGAAAAAAAATTATATTCTCATATATCTTACCTTTCTCCTGTAACTGTACAAGGAACAACCTCTTATGTTCCTTTGGCTTAGTAATGTGAGATGGAACATATGGATATTGAGGTGGTTCAAAGTTAGGTCGCCACCAATTTCCTATAGTATCTTCTATAACCCATTCTTGTTTAACACCATCTTGACGTCCAAATGTCTAGAAGTTAATTGAATTATATTGCACAACATATTTCCAATATTTTCATAAAATAGCATATAATACATTCTTCTTCATTTAGTCCACTAAGAACATGGTTACATTATATTTAAAAGTGTCTGATATTACATTGTTATTTTTTATAATGGACAATTTTTTGAGAGTTGCCTAATATGTTCCTTACACAACCTACATTATATTGACATTAAGATATGTCAGAAATATTCACTTAAGGAAATACTTCTGACATGCATTCCTTAAAAATACATAGTGAAAATGAAACAGCTGTTGTACATATATATATATTGAAACTAACATTCACAAATTTGGCAATATATATATATATATATATCGAGTTTTGAATGACCTACTTTTTAATTAAAAGAACATTAGCCCTGCTGTGGTTTTAATCGAGTATTTGTTACCTACTGAAAGTGAATTTAATTTCATACATTATACAGTATATAATTATATTTTTGTTAGTTCTCAAACTTTAAATCAAAATCCAAGATAAAATGTAAATACAATCTTCTTAACGTTTTACAATCTTCATATCCAGTCTGTTTAGCGTCCATATTACATATACAAAGAACTGGATAAGAACAATGTTCTTAGCTAACCAGAGCAACCTAGAAGCTTTGTTTTGTAACTACTACGAACATCAATTTTTCCGGGCATGCAGCTCATTAAAAATAGAAAACATCTTATAATAGTAAAATGAAAATTCCCTAGTTTGAGCTACAGGCCCGGTTACATAAGTTCTACATACATCTTTAAAATTCATACAATATGTTTATAATAAGACAATTTTACAATCTAACATATTAAAGTGCCACTCCTAGCCACCCTGTAGGGCAGCATAAGGCGTCGTGGTAACTGTTACCTCAGTAAGGAGCCGTTTTAGGCCCTCTACCTCGTCTTCTCCTGCATTTAGTTCTCCACCAGGTCTAAAACAAGAAAGAAACAAAATCAAATTATAAATATATTACATCAACTAATAGATTTTATGATTAATGAAATACTTAATGAATATATTTACAATTTGAAGAATGTTGTTCCAAGCTGTAGAAGAAGGACATGGGGTAATCCATGTTCGTGGACCAAAAGTACTCCTTCCACACTCCGTCGCATTCCGATTTTTTCAAATTCATCTCTCATACGTTGAAACCTTGCAGGCACCGAAGGATCTTTCTCGAAGAGTGGCTCTTTTGTTCCAAATGTATACTTTGTCAAAGGATATCTATGATAAATGAGTTGTATTCGTCTGTTAGGCTTACTTCTTTAACCTTTAGTAAGTAAACTCAGTTTCTCCAAAATTATATCTTAAAATGATAGGGTAACATACAATATAATAATAATAATAATAATAATAATATAGGTACTCACAATGCAACAAATTTTAGTATTAAATGTTAAATTTCTAATGATTCCCTAATTTTCTTTTAAGCTAAAGATACTCATGAAATTGAATTTAATTGTAATACATTTATAAGCAAATATTACTTTACTTGATTCTATGTAGATAATATAGATATTTAAAAAATATTTCTTAATTTATTATATATAATAGTTCGAATATATTAAAATAACAAGATTAAATAATAATCTTATAATGCAAAAATATACAAGTATCAGTGATTTTTACTAAATTTCTCAAACCATTTCCAATTTTTATATTGACTCAATTTTTCCAACAATCAATAGTATCCTTAACTATTCATTTTACAGATTTATAAAGTTATTGTAAAAAGGAAAATATCAATATATGTATATAGTACTCAAATTTATTAACATTTCTCATGTTAAAAAAAAAAAAGAAAAGAAAAATTTACCAATAAAATAATGTAAGTGTTATTGTTCATATTCATAAAAAGTGTAATCTACATAATTAATTATATTACAGTACCAATTTCAACATAATGATACTGACAAATTCTTATATCTACATACATGTAGCGTTATCTTTTCATGATACATAATGTCCAATTAATGATCGTACTCTATATATTTTAAATATTCTTACATAGTACTAAAAATATAAACAGATTCAAAAAAATAACGATAGTGAAATACCTATAAAGATAGTTGTAAGTTTAAAAATGTCTCACCGAAATTGAGCTATCTCTTACATAAATCTATCATGATATGTTCAATATGTTTATTTAAAATAAAGAATGTTTAAAATACCTTTTTTTACGGGTATATTTGTAAACATCATCTTAATATCAGTAGAGAGCACACAGTATTATATGTTCAACTGTATGTAATTGAAAATCTATTATAGATATTAAAACTTTATTAACTTATTTCAAATTAAATTTTATCATGCAGTCTATAATCCCGCATAATATATAAAACCAGTTAATCATAATTAACAAGCCTTTCCAATAATAGACTGAAACTAGAAAACAAATGTGATACATTTCTTATTAACTTAAATAAATAACAATGCATAATAAATATACCCTAGTTATTATGAGGTACATACATAAACAATCTATAACGTATTCAATATAGAATACGGAACTGATCTTTGCGCATATGACATATCCAAAAAAATTAATGTCTCTTATTTAAATTTTACAAAGATGAGATTGCTTAAAAAATAGGAAATTGTTAATTATAGTCTTTTCTCTCTATTTAGTTTATAATAATTCAAAGTTTCAGGATACATCCAGAAACTACCAATTAATGAATTAATAACGCTTGTTCCACCCATACATTTATTACACAGTAATACAATCAGATAATGTATGAATGTACAAAAAGTTTATTTATAATTGTGCAGGCTTTATATGAGATATAAGCAAATATATAGAGAAACATAACAAAGATAGAATATTTTCTTTTAGAAGTAATCATGATTATACATTGATCAAATAACGGTACCGACGAATGTTGATCTTTTTTTTTTTTAATTCTTTTAATGATTATAAGGCAGGCAATATTCATTCGAAGTATATAATACATCGTGCAACGAACGCAAAAATTATAAGATCAATACAATCCTAAGTGTTTTAAACAAATGGTATTATGAAAAGACTTGTGCGTTAATTGTTTATGAAGCGATATATTATGTGCTCCTTTTATAAACTATTTTATAAACTATGAATGTAATTTTCATAATTTCACATTTCAATGTATAATACTGTCATAAATATCACAAAAAAGTTTTTTAAATAATATCAACGATCTTTCACACACAAGTTTTTAATATCGCTTACATAAACATTCAAAATATTCTTAACGAAAGGATGAACAGCCGTCTCATGGTTGTAACATACACATATATATGTATATAGTATAACGAAAGACTTTAGGAACATAGTATTATCGCTAGCGTCTCTCAACCCGGCCATAGTTGTTCTATAGGAGAGGCGGTCAAAGGAGATTACTCTAAAAAATAATGTGATTAAATCACGTATATGCTGCTCACTTACAAATTAACTGTCCTGTTGATAGTTACGGATTGATTCTGTACCACTTTTCCTTCAAAAGAACTGTTACTTGTTCTTCTTGGCCAGCCAGTGGCCTTACCTTGAGTTGTTCCCATCGCCATTTTGTTGACCGTAAATATGCTTTACAGCACAACCAAAAATAATAAACGACCTAACAAGCTCACCTCTGGCTTCCAACTGCCTCCCACTGCTTCCTACAGTTTCTCTTAGATCTCTTAAGCCGCAGTCAAGCAACGTTGTCATATTTCTCACCAAAAATATTTGACAACGCAGCAATACAATCGATAGTCGCATTATATTTTTGTCCAATTTGAAAAAAGGAGATATTTATAAATCTACATTATTAATGAACAAAAATATATATTACCGTTGAAACCATTAATAAATAAATTGATAAAATGGTAATTTCTAATTGTCTCTGCTTGACATACCAAGTTCAATATATCGATATTTATCCAACTAATTATCAACTTATCAGATTTCATCGAATCAAAATCATTCTTGTTTCGATACTTGCGTCTCATTGGTTTATCAAAATAACGGAGACGAATAGTAGGAAATCTGATCTGGATAAGTAGCACGACCATAGTTTTTCAATTCTACAACATAAAAAAGTTTTCTACAAAATACAACATAATTCTACAACATAAAATAGTTTTCTACAAATATTTCTAAGAAATATTGTACTTTGTATAATTAGCTATCGTTCCCAATACTATTAGGTGAATTTGTATTTTAAAGATAATTAATTAGGTAAATTTATTCACATTTACTGAGATCATATTGTATATTGTATCATATCTATCTCTATTCAGGTATTTTTTTCAGATACTTTTAATTTATTTTACTGAATCTATATGTGCAAAAATCTAATCTAAGCTCAGATATTTTAGTACAATACTAATTATTGTTTTAAAATCTATTATTCTAGATTTGCAGTATAGACATTTTCAAACAAATACAGTTTCATTCTGTTCTTGTTATACCCGTAGCTAAAGGTTTTGATGAAGTAGATCTTAAGGCAAAATGGATAAACAAGTATTTTGCTGATCTTCCATATTTCTGTTCAAGATGCTCATTTGAATGAAGAAGTCAAAGAAAGCCATACAGACTATTGGATAAATTAAAAAGGCTTTAGATTTTATGCACAATCAACATTTGATAAAAGGGACTTTAAAATGTTGATTGCGTATAAAATCTAAAGCCTTTTTAAAATGAAACTTCTATAGTTAGGATAAGTTGACAACAAAATAAAATGGAAATGAAATAAAAAAGAAAATGAAATGGAAGTGAGAAAGGTGTATAGAAATAAGATGAGAGAGAGAGAGAGAGAGAGAGAGAGAGAGAGTGAGTAAGAGCATAAGATATGCATTATTCTTTTCCTTGTCACAAGATGAAGTTGCAAAAAGATCTAATCTTTTGTCTTTTTTCGAAACATGGATGAATAGATAAATATTTTTATTTTTATTGTATCATTAAATGTATGTATCTTAAATCTCAAGCTAGTTATAATTAATTATAATATCAGTAACAAATGACATATTATTATCTCCCAAATTAGACTTCAATATTTAATAAACTGGATCATTTTCTGTAAATATATCAACCATTGATGAATTAAATACTTGTCAATGTATTTTAAAAAATGAAAAAACAATTTTAATAATAATGATCTGTATTTACTCTAATCAGTCAATTAATAGAATTATTTATTTTATACATGAAATTTTACTTAAAAATATTATTGAGGGTACAACATTTCTTATAAAAGATTATGATTACAAAATATCAATCATTTTGAGTAGGAATTTTAATTTAAATTTTGCATCAAAACAATTGCTACCTTTAATCACATTTTCACAACTCAATTTAAAAGTTTCAAGCAATCCCACAGAAAAGACAAGATCAAAAATATGCATTATTTGAAAGATATCTTAATTGATTTGAACAACATTTTTGATTTTACTTGTTTCATTTTTAAAATATGACGGAATGAAAGTAGAATAAAACAATATTTTTATATAAATAAAATATTTTCAATATTTTTAATATAACCTATAATAGTTCAAAATCTATCTCCCTTTCTCTCTCTTTCTTTCTATATTTAAGATTCACCGGTAAAGTAACTAAATACGAAATTAACATGAGGAACTAAAGTTGAAAAACTAATTTAAACTAAACTATATTAACTACAGGAATTTATTTTTACGACCTGTTCCTTATTTAAAAGATTCAACTATTAATTGTAATGTATGCATTACTGCAATTCGTAAAATGTCAAAATGTAGATTTCAAAACGGTAATCAAGTAATGTTATACTTTTAGAAAAAGAAAAATATTTCAAAATGTTTTCACATACACAACAGATGTGAAGAGATTTGTGTATCATAAATAGATATTAAACTTTTCCAATTCGAATAAAGAAACAAGTATCTCAATGTGCATATATTATATGCCAAAGAAAAGTTGTCAAAAATGTAATATTTTGACAATCAAAGAGCAGGAACTCGAAGAATATATTCTGTTGAATTTTTGAATACTTCAATCATCATTGAGACACGAATCAATGACGGAGAAAGTGTTTACAGAGTTTCAAGTTTGTAAGTTTAGCATGCATTCAAAGTTTAAACGGACTAATGAGAAAACGACTGTTCAGTGGTGCCGCTTCCGATCGCGAACGACCAATCAGTGTCATTCGTATCTCCAGTGCTTTCATCGGCAACCGCGTTTACTTCGCCGTGTAGCGAATTGGAAGTGGGACACAGACACATTTCGATAAAAAGACTCAATGGGGATGGACGAATGTTTGGATCACAGTGCATTATTGACAAGAGTGCATTTTCTCGTATATCTTTTTAATAAATCTTTTTAAATAAAAATATAGAAACGAATTAAATTATTCTCATAATCAGTGAAATATTCACTTTTCATAACCACTTAACCGTCTAAGTTCGCTAACAAATTGACGCAATAGGAGCTTCTTCTAAATCTACAGCTTCTTCGAAAGTTCTTTTCGAATTTGTCTTATATTTGTAACTCATTTTTGAGATATCCTTTCTTAAAAAATGGCAGACTTTCTAGATTCTGAAGCGGAAGAAAGCGAGGTTAGTGCTTTAATATGTTACTTATGGTGATTTACCGTATTGTGACATTCTTTTGCACTATATAGTTAATCTTATGTTGTTGTTTTAGGAGGAGGAGGAACTTGATCAAAATGAGAAAAAGAAGCTCAAAAAAATAAAGGCTGTCGAAGAAAGTGATGAAGAAGATGAAGGTAGGTGAAAAATGTACTATTTATAATTATTCTTAACTAAACATGTCATCTTTTTTTGCTACTTGCTTAGAACTGATTATAGTTAATAAATTAGTTTCTATTATTCAGATGATGAAGAAGAAGTTCAAGACTTGATTGATGATAATCCAATAGAAGAAGAAAGTGATGGAGAGGACAGTGATACTTCTGGTGGTACAAAAAAGAGAAAAAAGAGTGACGATGAAGATTTTGATGATCGACTAGAGGAAGAAGATTATGATTTGATAGAAGAAAACTTAGGTGTCAAACTTGAAAGAGTAAGTAGAATAAGTAAGAAGAGTAAGTAAGTAGAATTCCTAAAGAAAAAAAAAAAAAAAAAAAAAAAAAAACGGGACAAATTTTTATTCAATTTAGAAACGTAGATTTAAACGTCTAAGAAGAATACAAGATGAAGAATCAGAAGATGAACAGGAAAAGGAACCAGAAGAAGAGCGAGATGCCATTGCCACTGAGCTATTTGAAGGCTCTGGTGATGTAAGTATTAAACAATTAATTTTATTTTGTTATCTAGACTAATCTAGATTTATTTATATATACATATATATGTGTATTTATTTATCTGCATATATAAGGAAAGGGATGCCTTTATGGTATGTATTTTTTAATTAAATGCAAATGAACATTAAATCAACAAAATATATGTAAAATTATAATTAGATTCATTGAGAGAAATTTTCTTTCTCACATCTATATACTTTGTTATGCAGGAGGAAGAACGACGAAGTGAACGTAGTCATAGACCAGAAGTGGAGACTCTTGATGAAGAAGGAAGTGAAGGAGATGATGATATGAATGATTTTATTGTCGATGAAGATGGAAGATCTCTTGCAGAAAAACGTATGAAAAAGAAACCAATATTCTCAGATGCGTAAGTATTAAAATCACATGCATTACATATTCTATTATATACACACAGAAAAGAATTAATTTATTTATATTGCGAACAGTGCACTACAAGAAGCACAAGATATTTTTGGGGTAGATTTTGATTTTGATGAGTTTGGTAAATTTGGAGAAGAAGATTATGAAGAAGAGGAAGAGGAGGAAGAAGAAGATGAATATTTGGATGATGATGTTGATGAAAGACCAAGAAGACCAAAGAAACAATTTAAAAAGAAAAGTACAAGAAAAAGTATTTTTGAAATATATGAGCCAAGTGAGCTGAAGAGAGGACATTTCACAGATTTAGATAATGAGGTACTTACTTCATTGAGATATTTTGTATTTTATATTAAATATTGTTGTACAATAATAATTACTTTTTTCAAATCCATTATAGATTCGTAATACAGACATTCCTGAACGAATGCAGCTTCGTTCTGTTGCCTTTATACCTGTAGCTGAAGGTTCTGATGAATTAGATCTTGAAGCAGAATGGATATATAAACAAGCATTTTGCCGACCTACCATTTCTGTTCAAGATGCTCACTTAAATGAAGAAGCTAAAGAAAGAGCTAAGAAAGGCCCTCAAACTATTGGGAAAATCAAAAAGGCTTTAGATTTTATGTGTAATCAAAATTTTGAAGTCCCTTTTATCTCATTTTACAGAAAAGAATACGTGCTTCCAGAATTAAATATCAATGATTTATGGAAAGTATATAAATTTGATGCTAAATGGTGTCAGTTACGTCAACGAAAAGAGAATTTATTAAAATTATTTCAAAAGATGAGAAATTATCAATTGGATGAAATTATGAAAAACCCTGATGCTCCATTACCTGATAATGTGAGAGTAATAAAAGATGATGACATTGAACGTCTTAAAAATATTCAAACAAGCGAAGAGTTAAATGATGTTTATCAACATTTTATGCTTTATTATAGTCATGAGATACCAGCTATGCAGGAAGTTGTACGCCAGAAAGAAAGAGAAGCCCGTCGTGAAGCTAGAATCCAAAAGAGAAAACAACAAATTGCTGAAGCAGAAGAGAATGGTGAAAATCCTCCAGAAGAAGATGTAGAAGCAGTAGAAGAGGAAGAAGAACCAGATGAAACATTAAAACAAGCAGTGAGAAGTGGACCTTACTCAACATGCAGAAAAGCTGGCTTAGATGCTCTTGCTAAGAAGTTTGGTCTTACTCCTGAACATTTTGCAGAAAATCTTCGTGATAATTATCAACGTCATGAAGTGGATCAGGAACCTACAGAACCAATTACGGTTGCAAATGATTTTTGTAGTTTAAGATTCAAAACTCCAGATGAAATTCTTAAAGCTGCACAATTAATGGTTGCAATGCAGTTGGCACGTGAACCATTAGTACGCAAATGTGTCAGAGAAATGTATATGGAAAGAGCAAAGATATCAGTAAGACCTACAAAGAAAGGTATTAAAGAAATAGATGAGAACCATCCTATATACTCCATGAAATATCTTAAAGACAAGCCAGTGCGAGATCTTGTGGGAGATCAGTTTTTAAAATTAATTATAGCCGAAACAGATAAACTTATTACTATTTCACTGAGTGACACGATAGAAGGAAATACAACAAGCAATTATGTTGATGAAATGAAGCAGCTTTATTATAGAGATGAATTCAGCAAAAATGTTCAAGATTGGAATGCTTTACGAGTTGAAAGTGTAGAAATGGCTCTGAATCGTATGGTAATACCACTTTTGAAAAAGGAATTGAGAACAAATCTTGTTACAGAAGCAAAAGAATGTGTAATGAGAGCATGTTGTCGTAAAATGTATAATTGGATTAAAGTAGCTCCATACACTTGTGAATTCCCTGAAGAAGAAGATGAAGAATGGGACACAGGTAAAGGTCTTCGAGTGATGGGTTTAGCTTATGTACCTGATTATACTCAAGCTGCTTTTACGTGCATAATTTCTGCTGATGGTGAATGTACAGATTATGTAAGATTACCACATTTGTTGAAGAGAAAAAATAGTTTTAGGGAAGATGAAAAAGTCCTGAAAGAAGCTGATTTATTAACACTTAAAAATTTTATTGCAACAAAAAAGCCTCATGTGGTTGTCATAGGTGGTGAATCAAGGGAAGCATTAATGATAGCATCTGATGTAAAGGAATGTATTTCGAATCTGATGGAGGATGAACAGTTTCCTGGTATCCAAGTTGAGATATGTGAAAATGAACTTGCTAAGATTTATTCCAATAGTAATAAAGGTGTATCTGAATTTAGAGATTACCCGGAATTGCTACGACAAGCTATATCCTTAGCAAGAAGAATGCAAGATCCTTTAGTAGAATTTTCTCAATTATGTACTGCAGATGAAGAAATACTATGTCTTAAATATCATCCATTGCAAGATCAGCTTCCTAAGGAAGAGCTTTTAGAAAATTTGTATTTAGAATTTGTAAATAGAGTAAACGAAGTTGGCGTTGATGTTAATAAAGCAGTGCAACAAGCTTATTCAGGAAATTTAGTACAATTTATATGTGGCTTGGGTCCTAGAAAAGGGCAAGCGTTAATTAAAATATTGAAACAAACTAATCAAAGATTGGAAAATAGAACGCAACTTGTAACAGCCTGTCATATGGGACCTAAAGTGTTTATCAATTGTGCTGGCTTTATAAAAATTGACACAAATAGTTTAGGGGACAGTACAGAAGCGTATGTAGAAGTATTAGATGGTTCAAGAGTGCATCCTGAAACATATGAATGGGCAAGAAAAATGGCAGTAGATGCTTTGGAATATGATGACGAGGATGCAAATCCAGCTGGTGCTCTAGAAGAAATTCTAGAATCGCCAGAAAGATTGAAAGATTTGGACTTGGATGCATTTGCAGAAGAATTAGAAAGACAAGGCTTTGGCAATAAATGTGTTACATTGTATGACATTAGAGCTGAATTGAACTCTAGATATAAAGATTTACGTATACTATATCAATCTCCAGGCCCAGAAAAATTATTTGATATATTAACTAAAGAAACACCTGAAACATTCTATATAGGTAAATTGGTGTTAGCAACAGTGGTTGGTATAAGTCATAGAAAACCGCAAGGAGAACAATTGGATCAAGCCAATCCAGTCAGAAATGATGAAACTGGTTTATGGCAGTGTCCATTCTGTCTTAAGAATGATTTTCCTGAGCTCTCAGAAGTATGGAACCACTTTGATGCAGGATCTTGTCCAGGAAAGGCTACAGGTGTAAGATTAAGATTAGACAATGGAATATCTGGCTATATTCATATTAAAAATTTATCTGATAAGCATGTTGCTAATCCTGAAGAAAGAGTAAGCATAGGCCAAGTAATTCACTGCCGCATTATCAAGATCGAAGTAGAACGTTTTAGTGTGGAATGTACAAGCAAAAGTAGCGATCTCGCAGACAAAAATCACGAATGGAGGTAAGATGTCACATTTAATAGTTATTTATTACAAATTTAATGATTTAATAAAATGTTGTATTTGCTTTTAGGCCACAAAGAGACATTTATTACGATACAGAAACGCACGATAAAGATGTAAAAATAGAAGAGGATGCTAAGAAAGTAAAGCAGCGGCAAACATATGTAAAACGTGTTATTATACATCCGTCTTTTCATAATATTAGTTTTGCGGAATCGGAGAAGTTAATGCAAAATATGAAACAAGGAGAAGGCATAATAAGACCAAGCAGTAAAGGTGCTGATCACTTGACTGTGACATGGAAAGTAACAGATAATATTTATCAACACATTGATGTAAGAGAAGAAGGGAAAGAAAACGCATTTTCTTTGGGACATAGTTTATGGATAGGCAACGAAGAATTTGAAGATCTAGATGAAATAATTGCTAGACACGTCAATCCAATGGCTGCATATGTTTCGGAATTATTAGATTTTAAATATTATAAAGCAAACGTGGAAGGTGTAAAAGATAAGGCCGAAGATATATTGAAAGAACAAAAAAAACAAAACCCAGGTGGAATTCCATATATTATATCTGCAGCTAAGGTACGATTTATATGAAAAAGCTTCTTACATCATATTCTTTTCTCCATAAATCGTAAACGTTTATCTAGCTTTACTTCTTATGTTTCAGAATTATCCAGGAAAATTTCTCCTTTCATATTTACCTAGAATTCGATGCCGTCATGAATACGTCAGCGTTTCACCAGATGGCTTTAAATTTAGAGGACAAATGTTTAGTAGAGTAAACGATTTATTCCGTTGGTTCAAAGAACATTTTCGAGATCCAATACCTGGCCAATCAACACCAGGTACTCCACATGGTGCTTTAACTTCTAGGACACCGTATCATGCTACACCTGGTGCAGTTACAGGTACTTTGCTATTCGCTAGTTATTATTATTTGTATAAGAATATACACTTTATTATTAAATATATATATATATATATATATATATATATATAATATAATATAATATAATATAATATAATATAATATAATATAATATAATATAATATAATATAATATATATATGTTATGCTTCAGGAATGAATCAAGATGCAATACAAAGAGTGGCACAAAATTTACCACATCATATGTTGCATTCCCTATCGCAAGTAGCAAATCAAACACCACATCATTACCCACCACATACTCCAGGGGCAGCTAGTACCACAGCTTATGGTGGAATGCATACATATCCAAATACACCTTATACTCCTTCTGGACAAACTCCATTCATGACTCCATACCAAACACCCCATCATACTCCACATCACGCGCAACAGACGTCAAACCATCATCAAGGTCAATTCTTACATCCAGTATCGTCATCGGTACCATCTGCAACTCAAAGATCAACGCGATCTCACAGACCTACTCCATCTGTGTCTACACCCTCGTCTGGGGATGCCATGGATTGGAGTAAAGCAGCAGAAGCATGGGCTCGTTTAAAACAATCCACACCACGAGGATCGTAAGTCAATGGCGTTTAATAATCTTATAAAATTTAATTATAAAAAAATTCTCATTAAAATTTTTTTCATTTTTTATTTTGATAGTGGCGGCACTCCAAGGTACGAGGAGTCTAGGAAAACACCAAGAAATTATGATGATTCCACTGGAAGGACAACTCCAAGAAATAAAACTCCGTCTAATCGCACGCCATCCTATAAATCACCACGAGGCACACCATTTACCAATTCTAGTCCACGAAGTATGTCTCTTAGTGGAGATGGTACTCCTTTATATGACGAAAGTTAACCCATGAACATAGTTAAAATTAAATTAAAGTATGTATTAACGAATGATTAATATGTATAATTGGTATAAACCTTCATACATTTTTCATGTATTTTGTATAATGACGAATGATGTATGGCATAAATGTGTGCGCGGGCGCGCGCGCGTGTGTGTATGTGTGGTGGGTATGTGTGTGTGTAAAATATACTATATAATAAAAAAGATTTTAATCCTAAATAATAATTATTAGGTTTCTCAATTATTTCTTTATTTTGATTGAAATTTTACTTTAATTCTAATTTGTGTGTATATAATGCTTTATTTATTATGAAAGTACTTCAAAATATAAAACGGAAAGAACGTTGTCTTCATGAAAAAATAATCGAAACCAGTTTTCTACCTCTTCTCCATATTCGGGAGCACATTTTTTAAGCCTGTATAGAGACACACAACGGTCACTACTTCCCACGCGTTCAAGCATTCGTTACAAGAGGCGCAGACGTGATTCATCCGGAATGAATTTTTTTTTTGAGATTCAACCGTTAACTGCCATGAGAAGATACAATAGTTTTTATTATCCTCGACTATTAACATGGTAGTATTAGAAAAATGTAAATAAAATGTTAATTTCAAAATAGTTATCAAACATAATATGTAATAGTTTAGGAGAAAAAAAAAGGAAATATTTTTCAAATGATTTTACGTGTAACAGTTCGCGAAGGAATTTGTCTAGCAAAAATAAACATTAAACTCTTCGAGTATAAATAAAAAAAAAAAAATACCATCCCAATGCGCATGTATTATACGCGAAAAAGAAGTCGTCGAAAACGTAACGCTTTGACAATTAAAGAGCAAGAACTTGGAGAATTATCTCCTGCTGAGTTTTTGAATACATCAATCATCATTGAGAGACAGAAATCATTTCGCGCGTAGGAACAACGTCGGTCGAAGTGTTTACCGCGTGTCAAGTTTATACGTTCAGCATATCATTCGAAATTCAAATGGACCAATGAGAGAACGAGTGTTCAGTGGTGCCGTTCCCGATGGCGTTACAATCGCGGACATTGACCAATCGGGGTCGTTCGTATTTCCAGAGCTTTCATCAGTAACCGTGTGTGTGTTCGTACGTGTAGCGAATAGGAGGGCAACAGTGGGACACAGGCACGTTACGATAAAAGCAGCCTGCGGAGACGGACGAACGTTCAGATCACAGTGCATTATTGACGAGAGTGCGTGCAATTTCTTCTTTATTTTTCATTGTCAATAAATTACAATTATCCCGACGAAGCGAGCCTCATCATAATTCATCGTTATCGTTGAAATAATAATTTCAAAAGGTAAGCCCAAAGAAATAGAGTAACCCACGAAGTTTGAAGAACGACAGTGGCGTCGTAGTTACGCGATCATTTAAGACAAAGAAATTCGTTTATTCCTTTATCTCCTTCTCAATTAATATCGTTCACTTTTACCAACAACACAAATACGTACAAGTTTTATAACGATATTCTTGTTTTGGATTTAAACGTTAACATTACGATCGGTTTACTTTATACAATTTACAAGAAAGATCATGACGTTATTAAGATGAGTGAGAGAGAGAAAGAGAGAGAGAGAGAGAGAGAGACGGACGATGTAACGAAGGGATGCCCGAACCTCTTTGTATTACATTTTACTGAAACTCTTAGCAGCGGATGTATTTACCACGTCTACTGGACAAAGAAAGGGTTCTCACTGAATTTCTTGCTTTTTTATCTTCCGAGGAAACGATCGATTCTTTCGTAATGTTGATACGCGACTGCAGTGTTCCTTTCGTTCGATTTATACCGTAACACTGCGGCACATTTCCCGTTGCGATCATGCGTATTAGACACGATCATGACTTTCTTTCTTTTTTTTTTTTTCTGTACCTTCGAAAGAAAGGATGTCCTTCCCTTTTTCTCTTTTCTTTTCTTGTACTCTTTCAGCCTTTAAATAATCAAATTCAAGTACGCATTTACTAATCTGTCCATAAAAGGAACAAACATTCCCTTACAAGTTTTGTTTTCGATCATAGCTATCGATCATTTTTTTTTAAATCATATACATGTCATCACTCTGTTAATTGTAGGAAAGATTTCAAGCCAATTAGAAAACTAATCAATTAACAATCGCATTAATACGAAACAATTGATCGAATCGTTTTGGATTGTATCTTTAAATATATAAATATATGTACGTACGTAATCTTCGAACAAAGAGACTCTTTGAGTAACACTATAAAAGGATAATATAAAAAAAGCATCACACAAAAAAGTGCATCGAAGCGAGCAGGCAGTATAACATATAGCGTCTTTATTTCTCAAGCCAATCTCTTTGTTCGCCTTCGGGTTTTCACACGTTGAAGAGCCGAAGCCTCGATGGCGTTGGTAAAACACGACGAAGGACAGGCACAAATCTTATTATGTTTGTACATATGTCGTTTACATATATGTAGGTCTATGTTTCCCTATATATGTGTGTGTGGGCGAACTAGCAAGGGTAAAGGAAGAAAAAAAAATTAAAAAAAAAAAAAAAGGAATATACGAAGCTGCCGGGAGTAAAGTCCGGCGGACATGCTTTAATAACGTGACTTCCTATATTCGTTCACGATCGATATCTAATCAACCAATGCAATTTTAAATTGCAGGTAAACATCTAGCTATGGCTACCGCAGCAGAATCGCCCATCACCAACGAATGTAAGTCGAATATTAACAATGACAACGAAAATACAATGTTTCGCGTAATCGTCCATGTTATTATCTCATTATCTCGAAGCCCTCTTTATTTTATCGATCTATCGAATTTTATCGAGCTAATAATGCGATTTTATTCAATCTATCGTCGATATGCCCATGTAAAACGTTTTTCTCTAGTAATAATATCGTCTGTTCGCGTTAATGAGATTTTAATTGGTATTGCGAACGATGTCATCGATTTTATCGTGAAAAAAATTATCAATTCCCATTTTATCGAGAAAGAGAGGAAAGATTCAAAGAAAAGAAAAACTGAAAAAAGCTATGCAATGATGCGCAACGAGTTTCCAGTGAGTCGTCGATGCGTGGTGACTTTTCTGACTAAGGATCCTTAATTAGAATCAGACAATTTAGGTGACGGTAGGAACACACCCTAAAGACTGCAGAAAACACTGCGTGGATAGTCGCTGCGAGGAGAGAGGGGGAGAAGGTCAGAGCCCTCTATTGGTGTCCTCGGAGGAGTGCAGGCTACGTTTTACCGTGGCAACTGCAGTACGAGTTGACTGCAGTGGCTGTCGAGTTAGCCTATGCCTGTCTCTGTTTGCTTGCTTGCTTGCTTTTCAGGGGTTCTCATCCTTCAGTCAGAATGGACCACAGAAAATGTCGTTAACCTTTATCGATTTGTTATCAACTACTTGCTTTCCCAGTTACCTTCGGCAATATTATTAACAGACACATTGATGTTACACGAACTGAAGTTATCTTAATAGCTAACCTTTCATATCTTTGATCCCGATCTAAAAATCTACAATCAAAGGAGGAATAGAAGACGAAGAAACTAAATAAAATATTTGTCCACAAATAAAAGGAACGACTTTTTTTCAACTTTAGAACAGAATATCGAATTGATTACGAGGACGAGGTATATATTGGCCGTGTTAAATGGAATTCAAGACGAGTGCTGCGGTTCTGGCACGTCTCTTTCGAGGGGCCTCAGCTGCTGAAAGTGAGACGCGTATCGATCGTAGGAACCAGAAATAAAGACTAAGGAAAAGAACGAATGAGATATCCGACATTACGTTCTGAACGTGACAAAGTCGAGTTGAATAGTTAGACACTTAAAATTCTGAAAAAGTACAGTTTTTATATTGTTAAATTTATCAAATTGTTCCTTTGATATCATATTTTATTGCGAAGTATTATATAAATCTTTTAACTTTGTTTTTTAAGATCGGTAAATCTATTAAAGTCGAATATGTTAGAATGAACAAGAATATCTTTTATTTCTATTGAAAACAACAGGGCATTGGTCCTGTCATACAAAGAAACTTGTAAGTTTCCTTCCATTTGAGAACGAGTCACTATGATAAAAATGTGTAACCTTACTGAACAAGACGCGTCTCTCTCTTTTCCTTTTCTTGTTCCGACAGCTCACCCAAGTTTTTCAACGCTTCATTGCTTTGTGGAATCCAATTAAACGCTAACGACGCTGTTCATTAAAGAAAATGTCCTAGTCCGTTGTTGAAGTTATTGTTGTTGTTGTTCTTGTGTTGTATATATTTTCTATCGTTTTTATTATATTGTTCTTGATCGTTCTTGAGAGTCCTCGTTGACTACGACACTCACGAATAATTTCCTATAATGGCATGATATGTCTAATTCCATTTTGCTTACATAATTCGATCGATTTATTGGGTATCGTTGCATGGGAAAGCAAGCAAGCAAACGAACAAACAAAAAAGTAAAGTAATTTTAGAAGCCTAACCTATTTTTTGTAGCTTTACTTTACTCGAAAGAAATCGGATAATTCGAACTAATTTAATATAAATGCTAAAGTAGGCTAATCTAATTGAGAACAGAGAATATTTTATAACGTAGATAAATTCTCTTCGCGTAAATGTTTTTACAAATGTTTCGATAAATTAATTTATACGCAACGACTATAATAAATAAATACTATATATATATATATATATATATATATATATATATATATATCTTGTGTGAGGGAGGGGGTACGCGCGCGCGTATGTTGTGTACCAATGCATAAACGTACAAGTTCAGACAAGTTTACTACTGTCACGGTGGCAGTTATCGTAAATATGTTACTCTCTTTTTATACGTAGTCGAGAAAGTACGAGTTCTGGTTCTAACATTTCTCCGAGTTCAAACTCATCTCTCTGGAATAGCAATAAATTCTTACAAAATTAACGATCCGACTTTTTAAAAATATTTCAATGATCAATCGTCGAGTTCTTTCCTTTGTTTTCAAATTCAATTATCGTTAATTTAATTAAAAATTCGAATCCTCTTCGAGTTTCCAAGAAAAAAAAAAAAAAAATAAGGACAACGCCCAAATGTGATACGAAAGAAAAATTCTTCGAAAAAGAAGAAGAAGAAGAAAGAAGACCAAAAAGGTAGAGGGAAAAGAAAGTTGACAGTTCACTGCCAAATACGAAAGCTCCTTCAGAAATCTTTTCGAAAGCGTGCGCGAACAAGTTGATAAAGGAGTGAAGAGGGTTGGAGGGAGGGGGGGGGAGGAGAAGAGTGTTATGGAGTGAGCTGGAGAGGGGACGAGAGTAAGGGTGGAAAAATTGCGTACGAATTCTACTGTGGTACTTGGGTGACTCTCGCAGTAGGCAATAGCGTAATAGAGAGAGGGGTTGGTCAGACAGATGGTATTTTACGGGCGCACGTAGTCCTTCCACACACGTGCCTAGCGACCGGCTAGGCTGGATCCATAATATAGGCATGTAGAAGCCGGTACGTCGGAGACCCGTTGGTAGTCCCGACGCAGAGGCGTCGTTCTTCACCGATGGAGGGGTTGGTTGCTGCTTGGGTATAGGTTGGGCTTCTCTGAACGGGGTGGTTGATGGGGCGCAGAACGCCAAGGTGGGTGGATATTGAGCGACGCCGGGCGTCGTGGCGCACCGTGTTGGATCAGTCGCCCTCCAGCCACCGCCCCAGATACGAGTTTGGAGCCACTTCCGGCGATCCGCTACGCTGGTTCGACGTGCTTCTAACTCTCTTTCTCTCTCTCTCTCTCTCCTCTCTCTCTCTCTCTCTCTCTCTCACTCTCTCTCTCTCTCTCTGTCCATTACTTTTTTCCTTTCTTTTTCTTTTTGTCTATCCATTTATCTACCTATATTTATTTCTTTCAATTTCTCTCCCTCTTCTTTTTCTTCTTCCGTTTCTTTTCATCAAGAAACATACGCAACTCTTCGGTGACTTTAGAAGACACAGCTGAGAAAGGAACGCCAGAAACATGCTTATCGGGCTAGTGCGCGACTCGATGCTGCAGTGCTTCTGTCACAGCTGCAAAGCACCTTTGGATATAGTAGGTGAGTGTTCGCTTACCTAATGATTTTTAATTATCTTCGTCGTATAGAGAATTATTGGGAATGTACAATCTCGGTCGTTGGAGATCCTTTTTTATTTTAGAGGTAACTCGTGACTCGGTTATTTCGATAGTATCCTAAATTATGAATCGATTCATACTTTTATCGTAATTGTGGTATATTTTGAGAATCTGTTCCCTCACTTCGCTGCCAAGTGTAATTTGATGTTATGTTATAATTATTTTGTTGGATTATACTTTCAGTTTGCTTGTTTGATTCTTAATCACGGAAGAATCTGAAGAAAGATTCTTCCTTACCGCAGTCCAAGCTGATCAATATTTCGGTAGTATTATTATCCCAGGTATTAGGTACCTGCAGCGATCAATTTTCGTTAACCAAGTAGTAGCCCTTAAGTGTACCTTTGTGTACCAACCTTCGAAGAATTTCTTAAATTCTTACTAGAATATTTTGAATTGTTTATCGGACGGTCTCTTTTCTCCCTTCTGTTTATTAATAGTAAAAGGATTGAATTATTGATATGCAGAAATAATTCCCTTGTAAAATTGTCATTGCTTCAAATTGAACGTTATCTTTTGATATGATCTATTCTTGAACTTAGTAGCAGATTTATTTGATTTCTTATATGTGAATGTATCAGAATAAAATCCAGATATCAAAGGGAAAATCCCTGCGCACGTGCTTCTACACGCGCTTGTTCCGAAAGTGACGAGGGTGCGGCCCAAGATGGCCAACGAAGTTACCCGATGCCTCAAAAAGTTGCAACAATTTCTCGATAATTACAAATCAATATATCCCGTTAATACTTTGTTCTTCTTATTATTATTATTTTTTACTCGAACACATGTAAAAACTTGACGATCACTTTCTCAATGGTCTTATCGATTGTTGTCAATTTTTGAAGCGGGACAAAGGAAGGGTAATGCGCCCTTCAAGAAGCCCACTGGAAAAGGGGCACGAACCAAGCAACCGAAGAAAGTGAAGTTTATTAGTAAGTACATCATACTGCAGTCATTACTAATCACACATTTCAACATAATTTTTTTTCTGCAAGTAAATCATCAACTATCAACGCATCGTCAAATCCTGGAAACTCGTAACGCATAACTCTCATAGTTCATAAAAAATCAAGCATCGTGTTGCACGGCTAATGAATACTGCCCTCGTGAATATTTTATCTTTGCGGGTAACGTTTGGCTGTCCGCCAAAACCAGAGGGTGGAAGGACATTCTCTTTTTGTTCGCTTTAGACTCCAGAATAATGCGATCGATGTCGGAATTGCTTTGTTGTGAAAATTTTCAAAGTAGAGCTTGTCTTTTCAATGACAATCTCTAAAAATTATCCTTTTAATTTGCCGTTTTCGCGTCGATGAAAAAATAAATCCAAGCAAAAACGGCTAATTAACGATATCGATCAAGTGCAATGACCCAGGCGATACGATTATGTCGCCGCAATGTCGCCGGAGAATTGCACGTAGAAATAGTCTCCTAGGAGATATATGGGGTGGTTGGGAGAAAAAGAGAAAGAAAAAGAAAATGGTTGGAGGAGAAGAGGTGGTGGTGCGTGTGTCGACGCTAGACGTCGCGGCGCCTAAAGACAATCGTACGCCGTCCTCTGATCGATCCTTCCTTCTCGTGCGTCTGAGTCATACTTCCGTAACTACTTTTCTGTGTTAGAGCCTTCTCCTTCCCCTTCCCTCCTCCTTCTCCTCCTTTATCTCCTATTCCTGATCCGTGGTCGGCCATCTTTTTTTTTTTTTATGAAACATGAAGGAAAGATATCCTTGGCACGGTTCCTTCATAAGGTTAAATTTTAACGAGAGAAACGATCGATCTGAAATTTTCTTTCGCCCGTTATTATAGCGACCGAAATACGATGCCAAGAAAAGTCGAAGGGTGGTATTTGCTACGAGGTAATCTTGGCAGAGCCAACGGCACCGAAGAGGGCACCGTCACCACCTCACACTGGGCCGACTCAACAGATCCCTATCGAGGATAAATTGAGGGAAGCAGAACAAAGAAGATTCACCTTAGAATCTCATAAGATCGCTGCTCTTTCCGCGAAACTCAGCAAGATCGAAGAGGTCGCTCGTAAGAAGGATGAGCTCAGCGCCGCATTCATAGCCGCTACTCGCGAATCCTTGGATGCAAAAATGAACAACACTGAAGAAAAGCGAGAAGCTCATATCGCAGAACTTAAGAATAAATTGAAGGAGCATGTAAGTTAATAATTTTAAATCTGTGGTTGTAATACTATTTTTTACCATTGGTATCACGTTAATCGAGATTATTTTCACTTACATATCGATAAATTATTTTTGTATAAAATTCATCAAATTAATTTTACTTAAATTTTCTTGAGAAATTTATTTTTGGAATATTCACATTTAAGAATCACATTATTCACATTTATTTATTCATATTAATTACAAGTGGAACGATCAAAATATTTCGCCGCAGAGAAATATTCTAATTTTTTTTGCGTAAAGAATTAACTTTTATGAATTGGGAATATTTCCATGAGAAATTTTGAACAATTGATTAATTCTTTTTCTTTAATAATAGTTAGAGAGTGTAGAGAAGTCTCGTCTGAGCCTCGAACAGCAGACTGAAGAAGTACGATGCGCTGTCGAAGAAAAACTCAAGACTGCTGCTGCTCAACGCGATGAGAATATTAAAAGGATGTTGGATCGCCTTAAGGAGCATGTCAGTATCATGATTATTGTATAAACAAATTTACAAAAAGTCAGATATTAATTAGTAAGAGAAACTTTGAGTCCTATCAAGTTTCGACAGATCACGATAGCTCGTTCATAATTGTAGGAGGAACAAGCCGCTCGTGTACGTCAAGGTATGACCGAACGCGTACAACAATTGGAATCTCAAATTCAAGGAAAGCTTGACCAAGCTCGTGAACGCCGAGAAAGTCTGGAACGCGAACAAAAGGAAAAATTACGCAATTACGTGAGTTATACAGCAATTTTTATCTATCATTACAATATTATTCCGTATTAAAAAGCTATAGTTTAGTTTCGAGCTCATCCTGGAAGGATTTCTAATCTAATAAAAACAACAACAAACAAACAACGAGAACGGCATGCATCTATCTTTTCTCATTTGCCATTAAAAGAACGTCCAACTTTCGTTCAGTAGAAATCCTTCCTCATATCTATCCCTACTTTTTATGATACAGACCCTTTAAAGGGATTTGACATGGTCATTTAGAATACCGTGAAGATAGCGAAAGTACGTCAGATGGTGGATGAGTGTGCCACGAGAGATCTTCTGGTGAAAAAATTCGAATTTGACAAGAGGGTATCCACTGCGGAGCTAAACCGACAGCGAGAGATTCAACGCCGTGTGCAGGCTATTCGCGAGCATGTAATTTCCCTCCCTCTTTCTTGATTTTCTATTCTCATCGTGTATCGTCTTTCCCCTTGTGATAAATAACGGCTTATTATACATTATGTTTGGTTTATATTCGTTTAAAAAAAATGACAGAAGCCTTCGTACAGATCATATGAAAGCGATTTAATCATGTTTCTTTTTTCTTTCATTTTTTTTTTTTTTTAATTATTATTCTTTTTTCTTCGTTTTAATTTTTTCTTTGAGGGAATGTTGCAGAGCTTCGATACATTATGTTGCAGATTCGAGCCGTTACTATTCTGTATACATGACGCGTACTTATCATTTTCTTTTTCTTTTTTCCAGCATGGCCATGCATTTGTAAATTACATGTGCAATGCATATATACGTACCCTGTGTACATATACATAAATATACATTTCTAAAACTTATGCACGAGAACGTCCGAGATTATCGAGAGACATCGATAATCGGATAATCGATTTTTTTTTTTTTTATAGCATTCAACCATCTTGTACAGATACTGATTTGATATTACTTATTGAAAGAGGACGTTTCATTATCGTTCGAAAGAAAAGCTTTCATCCTCGTTCAATAAATCAATGTTAATATCCTCTATGGGATAGCAAACGTATATAAAATGTACGTTTGTCTTGGCTGTAGATAGCATGATATATAAACAATTAGACTAGTTAGGAAAAATAAACACTTTTAGTTGTTACATTAATAATACGTACAATAATCACGCTCGTTTTATACTTTTTCTTTTTCTACAGGAGAAACGCGCAGAAATCGTCAGGCAGAAGAAAGCTGCCATGGACGGACAGAAAGGAAAAGGGGAGGATCAAAATATCCTGCCGGTTGAAAACGAAACTGCCAGTTCTGGCTAAATTAATTTTTATTTCTCAAAGTCTAAGCCTTCTCTTTGATAAGCCTCCCTGCGTGTACTCGCAGAAAGAATCGTTCGCTGGCGCGCCGTTTTGTTGACTGAACACTTTTATTTATTTAATGAGTTTTCCAAGATGACAGACCTAGTTTCAGCTCTTCTTTGTTCTTACTTAATATCGTAATCACTAATAAAAATGAACTCCATAAACTAAAGGATTATAATCGAAATTAATAATTAATACAGTTAATTTTAATTTACATTGCAATTATTGTCGTATTTAATATTATTCAATAATAATATTATAATTAAATAAGAATTATTTGTATTGCGTTCCTTTCATAGAATTCATTTTTATTATCCGATTACGATATTAAATAATCTCAAACGAAAGATAGGTATAATCTTATTTGTCATCTTTAAATATTCAATTAATAAATAAAAATTTTTAGGCAACAAGACGGCTTAGACTTTGCGTTAATTGTTTTTGTTTTTTTTTTCCTTATCGATACGTGCATAAAACACTGCCTTCTATCTTTCTACGAAGTTGTTCTACAATCTAAATATTATTGTTTTATGAGTTTTACAAACAAATCTTATCTTGAGTAGAATTATGTGTTACAATGTATTAGGTTACTTTTTTGCTTGCACAATCGAAAAAATAAAAAACAAAAAACAATACAACAAAACTAACCACGCGCAGAGTATTTAACGTAATTCTTTTTATTTCGCTACGTCTTAAGAATATATTTTGTTTTTTTTTTATGGTTATGCTATTGTTATTAGACGTTTATTAATGTTTTCTAGCCTTAACGATTATTCTTTTACCGTTTAATAATTAGAAATTACATGCGTGATAATCACATTGGCTGTTATCTCTAACGACTGAAATAATTAACGTTTATATTCGTAACGTCATCGGAGCTTTCATTCTCAGCACACGCAGCTTTTTCTTTCGTTTTTAACTTCGTTTTTAGAATAAATAATAGATAATTATTATCGCTATAGTTAGATCTTAAGTGATATTTGCGGCCATATGTGTGTTCACATACCAAGTATATCGACGTATATATGTGGTATGTGCCGACATATAAGCACACTTATAACATATATATATATATATTATAACAGTGCTTTATACTAGGCTTGAAAAACTTGAAACCATTTTATACTCGATCATTGTAATATTACTGCGCTAACAGAACGACAACATTCACAAATATATAGTCTAATTGAATATGATAATATGATGCTTCTGTGATGACCTAATTATTTGTCAAAATGTGTAGTGGCAAAGTGAGAGAGTGCGCGAGAGAATGAGTGAGAAAGAAAAGAGGAAGAAAAAAACAATGAATTAAAGTGAAAGAAAGGATTCATTCCTCTATGCTCGTATAGATACCGTGGCTAGAGGGTTTATATCTTTCGTGTTATATATCATCGCTGGAAGGTTTTTAAAAAAGAAATCGTCATTAATAATAATACGAAAGATTCTTTTGATCCAGAACAACGTTCTTCAACGGGCTATCGCATTTTATATATATATATATATATATATATATATATATATATATATTTTTTTTTTTTTCTTTCTTTTTTATATAATACTTTGTTAACGATTTCGAGGACAAGAAGAAAAAAGAAATCGTAACGTAAGTCTAATTACAGCTCTGGTCACGGTATTGTCACAAAAATTGCACGGGTATAAAACAAACACATTTGAAAAAGTGATAATGGAATTTAATTGCATTCATTCGCTCTTAATTATTACTTTCGTCCTTGATACCATTTTCACAAATGATCTTTCGTAAAATTTTCAAATATCTGATAGAGAATTAGAAAAATTTACAAATGATTATTCGCGAAGAGCGGTTTACAATGGTACAGAGAATAAATACGAGCGGATAATGAAAAGTAAAAATTTTTATAAGCGAGCGTTTCTTATCTTAGAATTAACGAATATTACTATTAATTGTTCCGCGCGACAGACCGAAGGAAGCACACACTCGACGTTCATACAATCCTGATTATAATGTTTTCCTTCCGAATGAAGCAAGAAACAAGTAATCTTTATTTTTTACATATGTAGCTATTTCGATCTTTTGACGTAATGTAATTTGATAATATTTGCACGTGTGCGTACGTTACGATTTTTTCTTGATTTGTCCCCTTTTTTATTTTATTTTTCGTTATAATACGTAAATAAAATAGTATATATATATAAATATATAGATTATATATATATATATATATATATATATATATATATATATAGATCTATATAGATTTCTACGCGATGATATATTATACAGTGATATAGTTATACAATGTGTGTATGGTTTCATGTGAGCTTTGGTATTGTCTCTTAGTGGCACAACGACAAAAGTAAGTTATAACATGCGAGAAATTTAAAAGAAAAGGACAAAAAAGAAAATAAAATGCTCGATCATATAAAAATTCAAAATCATTGAAAAATATTTTTTGTTAGATTGGCTGTCTTTGAAATCAATTTTATTTGTGTTGAAGATTAATATGTGTTCGAAAAAATCCTGGTTGTGTGAAGTAAAAGGCCGTACCTACACGCAACATATGTATGTTAAATTTATTATTTGTACCTTGCCATTTTTTCCTGTCGAAACAATCGGCGTTTTTTTTTTTTACATTTAAAATTAATTAACAAGAAATTTATAATGGTTATTTAAATTTTACCTTCTAAAAGATCGTGCACACAGCTCGATTACTTATACAGAATCCTGCATGAAAATAATTCATTCTAGACGAGTTGGAAAAAAGAAAATATTATTTATATCTATCAGAATCAACGAATCTACGTTAATTCAAATCAACGAAGACACGTGCTATCGTCCGTCGATAAAGTAGTTACAACAAACACGTAGACTCTATTTTTATTACTCCGATCATACTCTGAAATAGACGAAAGGTAAACAAAAAATGACCTTTACCATTGTTGTGAGATATTCGATAGTCACAAATTCAGCTAGAAAGGAACTTTTTACTATTTTTATTTTCTTTTCGTTTTCTCTTTCGAAAGAACAATTTTCTTTGGAACATTTAACGATATTTTCATAGATTATAAGAATAGGGTTCGTGCATTTCCTAAAACGTTCCTGGCTGACGTCACAGATGGTGGAATGGCCGAAAGCCAAAGGCTAAACGAAACGACGGGGCAGAGGCTTTGGGATGCGAGAGAAGGTAGAGGGCAAATGGCTGCCGCCGCGGGTGAATAATAATGTGTAGACGCGAGAGTAGGAGCGAGGAAAATTGCGTTTAGCCGAGTGTACGATGTTGGTGAAGGGCCGCTTATGGGATAGGAAGAACCGGAGGCATCATGGGAAGAAAAGCACCAAAGCCGCGGCCGGTAAGTCGTTGCTTTTTGGCTACTGAGAGAGAGAGAGAGGAAATCCGCGAAATGGTTCAGCTGGCGCACGACGAGATAGCCCTGCTGCGTACCTTGCTCCCTCCAGTTCGTTTTCCATCCTCTATTCAACGAAACATGGCCGAACGTCGTCTAACAATCTGATGATCGTACGGAACTCGCACTTTTATCTAAGATCGACGTAGAAATACTCGCGGTAGTTATCGCGATGAGATCTCCAAAGAATTCGAAAGACTGCGAAAGAATGCGAAGGGGAAAAATATATGGGACGAAAGAGACGACATAAGCGCGCTGGGAAAGATGGAGGAAAATAGAGAAAGAGAGAGGGAGAGAGACAGAGACAGAAAGACAACGTAATGGAATGACACATAAGGCAGGGAGAAAAAGAGAACGAGACAGTAACCTTGTAACGTTGTGTATATTCATAAATTTCGTAGGATATTTTTTTCTTTCTGTTTTTTTTTTTTTTTTTTTTTTTTTTTTTTTTTTTATAAAGGACGAAAAATATCATTTAAGTTTCACTATATTTTGAAAATGAACCGTGTGATATCTTCGAGTGTGTGCCAACTGATGCTAACTAATCGCATCACGCGCGTTTTCGCGATAGCAATCGCGCGTGTATGCGTGCGTGCATCCATACACAATCTTCCGTTTTATATTTGTACGAAATGGTAAATGCGTATTCGTTGATTCGTTATACGATTGGAACGGTGTGTCTATTTACAATGAAAATATGAGTTTGAGCTGACTTACGTATCCATGTACGTCGCGTTCTCTTTGAATTTGAATGTTTGTTTTGAGAAAGTAACGCAACTCCGTTTCATGTCTAATAATTCGAAATCGGCAACGATGACGTCTTTCTCTCTCTCTCTCTCTCTCTCTCTCTTTTTCTCTCTTTCTCTCTCTCTCTCTCTCTCTCTCTCTCTCTCTCTTTCTCTCTTTCTCTCTCTCTCTCTCTCTCTCTCTCTCTCTCTCTCTCTCTCTCTCTGTCTACTATTGCGATTTTCGAGGTTATATTAATCAAATACGTGTGAGTATGGTATACAACATAAATGGTGCTGCCTTTTATATAGGCGACTACATTTTGGAGGTTATGTGTCTCATCTTGTCTTCTCACATTCATACAAGCAACGCACATATAAAAAGCGAGCAAGCGCGTGATTATCGACGGATTTGAACTTCGCTCCTTCTTTCGATGAACCACAATTATCATTAATGCAATCGTGCCTCATATATTTCCCCTACTTTATATATGAAATAACGTTCTATTTTATGGATAAATCATTCACCCTTTTATTCGTTTCAATGCAGACAATAGGTCGTTTGACTAATCTGCTTTTTTTCCCCAAAAAGAAACATGGCGATAAACTAGTCAGTTGTCAAAGACTGTGAACATTTGATTTTATATCGTACAAGACACTTATTTATTTTAATACTCGACAACGATAGATTCGAAATAATAAAAAAATATATATAATTGATATGAAATACGAGAAAAAAATATTTAATAGAAAGATTTCTTATTTTAACAGGTTACGTCACTTACGAATATTAAAACGTAGTAACGTAAAATTTTATTAAGATGTGCTCGCATAAACATTTACAAGGAAGATTTGGATCTTGTCGGATAGGCCAGGATCGTGGAGGTCAGACGACGCTTCGGGTTGCGTGTTGGCGAAACCGTGAAAGTGCATTCTTGGCATGCTACGATAAGAATAGATTAAGGAGGGGATGAGAGATAACAAATAGAGGAACGATGTATGCGCCGGCGCTCTTCTCCCTCTCTGACAGACTTTCTCCCCCTCTATCCGATATCCCTATAGCCCCACCAATACGAATTACCACGTGCGATACATTGTAAAACGTGTTGGATCGCCTTACATTGGGCTGATGGGCGATCCTATATGTACACACATACGTTGTCATGGCGACTAAGACGCCGATCGATGTTTTTAACCTGATAGAAACGACGACGCATCAAGTCGATCTGTATTTTTTTCTTCTTTTCTTTTCATTTTTTTGGATTCGAACTCTTCGCAATTTGTATTTCCATTATTCTTTACATCTATTTATTCTTATTTTTCTTTGATTGTCTCCTTTTTCTTGTAATTGTAATGATAATAGGCATTACAAATTTTAATTCACTTTCTTAGAATATTAAAAAAAAGAAAAAGTAATATATATATATATATATATATATATATATATACATACGTACATATGTATACAAATAGATTGATATTTACATTAACGAAAAAATCTATTTCAAATAACGAACTACAATCGTACGTATCGTTAGTAAGCCACTCGTGTTTCTGATAAAAATTCGAGTGGTCAAATGAAGTACTTGCATTATCGCAAACCTTTATCGATGGAAGCCAATCGGTAAACCTTATTCGCGTCATCTCTAACGACGATAACGTTTCTAATATATTTTTTCTGTACCTTCTTTCACGAGGAAAGAAAATTTGAGTTTGACGATAACGGCGATGGTGTTGGTTGGGTGTTGAGACGATTCAAGGCCTTTGCAATATAGGCTCAATCATCATCAATCTAAGACGAATCTTAACAAGTTAGATCATTGAAGTTACCTTCGCGAAGACTACGCAATGCTTTTTATGAATTCTATGAATGAATTTCTATAATCCTTGCCTTTGGATCTTTCTTTGCGATCTTCAGCATATTGACATGCATATATGTATCTATCTATACATACATGCATAAATATCTGTGTGTATTTATGGTAAGCATATATTTATGGCTATTATACGCCAAAACAATCTCAGCATCGAAAAAGCAGCACAACGAGAGGAGATCCAGTTTAAGTCTGTTTTTGTCCTCGAAAAAAAAATAATCTGCTCGTTCTTCACATCTCCTTTTTATCCGTTCGCATGATGCATTTTAATCGATTTTATTATTAACTTTGGTTAATTCGTAAAGAAATACAAAAGCGGTCTCATTCGTTTCGTTTGAGCCAAATGACGTCTACGAGTGTAGATTTGTTGACGCAGACCGCGTAATCCTACGAATGTTCAACATTTTGATGTTATTATTATTGAATTAGCACGTGCCACTCTCTATCAAGTGAATGATATAACAGTTTTAAATTCACACTTCATCCATTCGCAACGTCATCAAAATCGTTTGAGTATATATAAACATCAACATATATTAGCAATTTATAGCCTTTTGTTGCTTTCGTAAGTGACATATGTATATCATGCTTTTTCGAATATTCAGATATTGTTGAGAAACTCATGAAAGATAAATCAAGACCTTGGCCTATAGTTAATTTTTCATTAGTAATTATGATTAATGAGAGACTTTGGATTGTATATATAATGGAACAGAAAAATGCGAGGTAATGATAACGCCGGAGAAAAGATTCTGGCCTGACACGTTTTTCAAATCGTGCACGTGTATTAATATTTTACATAATATCTACCAAGACAAACAATAATGAATAATTTTAAACCATTCGTTTATTTCATTATAGGTGACGTTAGATCGTATTGTAGAATGCGATTATGATTAAACTTACATATTATACCAATTTATTTCGATAACTTACTTAATACGAGCACGCCTTCTTTGTATAAATATAATTTGAAGCAATATTAGAATAATAAACGTTAAATTGATTCAATTTGATATTATATATCAAATCGATTTTGATCTCGTTATTTTATTTTAATTTACGATTTTTAAAGGAAGCTCGTAGAGATTGTCAGCAGTCGGAAGTTCCAAATCATCGAACGTGTGTCGTAATTGAACATCGATACTGGAAGACGAATTGGAATTCTTCTAGCTAGGAGACGTTACGAAATTTGCTTTTAAGTGTACCTGGGCTAGGTCGATAAACGTTAATTTATAGTCGGTGTGATGTCTCAATATCACGCATTACACCAGTGACCAGAATCTAGTAGAATGACGTAAGACAAACTTTGCTCTCTTTTCCTTCTTCTTCGTTCGGACATCGTCAACTAATTTTTTCTTTAAAATAAAACATCAAGGTGGAATAAATTGAGCCCGATCATTAACGATTATTCAGTATTACGAGCACGTACACCAATCTCCTTTTCTTTTTCTTTTTTTCTGTTTTTCTGTTGTCTTTTTCTTTTTTTTTTTATGATCCTCCATCATCGCGAATAGTTTTTATATTCATAAAGCATAATTCAACGGTAGTGCTCGTCGCCGGTTTGAGATTGTTATTGACTGAAGATGGTGCTACACCTGATCATAACATGGCGTAGTCTCGTTGAACTTGGTTATATTCTGTGATGCCACAGAGATAACCAGGTTTATTTACGAAACAGTGGCTCTCAATGAGTATATCTTTGTACGCTCGTTCTCAGACGTAGATAATATAGAACTTAATAAAATTGCGCGGTAAAACTTTAGTAATGTAGAAAAAAATGAACCATGTGTAGAAAAAAAAGAAGAAAAGAAAAAGAACAAAAAATCTGTCAACATGGATCTGACAAAGCTTCATTTCTAAGTTATTTATAATTCTACATATTAGTGCATCGCCATCTGTCAAACCATAACGCATTTGCGCGAATACGTTAATTTGTGTACTTAGACTGTCTCATAAACACAGTAAAATGAATAATACACAAACACACAACACATAAAACTCCAATAACGTCTAAGTGTAAAAGCCAAGAATTTTGAAGCGTGTTCAGCCCTCATTGAGACAATGAGCATGTGGCCTGTATTCAAGCAGAAGGATATTTCGGTATTATTTCCAATATTTCATCGAGGAAATGGAAGGAATCACACACACACACACACACACACGCACGCACGCACGCGCGCGCGCGCGCGCGCGCGCACACACACACACACACACACACACACACACACACTGTAATTCAGAAATTAAGCAATTTCGGGTCCATGTTGATAGAAATTTATTTTTTTTTCGTTTTTCTTTCTTTTCTTAACACAAAGAATTCATTCCTGAAGTTTTATTACACATTGAATAACGAAACGTAATAACTACTGAATGAAAAAATGAATGAAAAACCGTTTCGTTACTTTTTTCATTTCCGTCCCATTCCCTCTCTCTCTCTCTCTCTCTCTCCCTATATCCCGACCCTTCATTTTCTTCTTCATTTTCTTGCAACGAGTCAACCTTGCGAAAATGTATATATGTAGGTACGATACCTGTTCATCTCGATCGATAACTAATAAACATTAAACTCTTCTTATCGTCTATGAACGATATCACGTCGTTATTATTCGATCGGAATTTATAAGCAGATAACTTCGCGAAAGATTATGAAATTAGTACGAAGGGGGAAGGTTGATTCTAAATTCCACGAGACAACAATACGTTTCTTTCGCAAGCGTTCGATTTCGTCATATATTTTTCTTGATGTCTAGACAAATTAGAAACTAATATTCATTTTTATAAAGTGCCATCGTCGATCAATATCTAATGATTTAGCTTAGAGCTGATAACCGACGAAAAACATTCAAAAGTTCATTCATTTGATAATATTTCTTCGTATAGCTCGATAGAATGATCGTGTTTATTCTTTTAAATAGATAAAATAGATATTAAAACAGATAAATATAAAATGGATTAAAAGACAAGGGAGTTGATTATTAATATTGAAGAGGAAAGAATTTCAATGGTGCATTCTTTTTAACGATACTCATCCAATATTTTTTTTGTAATTTTCATATTGTATATAGTATATATAGATATCCACATACAATATGGAAAAACAATATTTACATATTGTATTTAAATACGTATATACAATATGGAAATTGGAGAAAAAAAAATATATTGATGATGTATAATCACGTATCCAATCTTTTTTTTTTTTTTTTTTTTTTTTTTTGATAAAAAATTCTTTACCAAACAACCATTGTTAATCAATAATAATGTAACAATATCAGTCGGTTAACAACAATAAACGTTCTTATTCCTTACGAAAATCTGGTACACACTCGTAACATCTAGTTTGTAAAATGATAAAATTGTCAATAACAAAGTAGGTACTGCGTTATTCTTATCCGCGACGGTACTTTGGAACCGAAGAGAATCAGTTTCTACGATGTTATATCTATCTATTGCTGTAAGGAAAAACGTCGCATGTTTTCATTTTAAAGATATTGTCATTTGAAGTTGTTAACACCAATTATCTCTTCTTATTAGACACTGCGATCAAATAGTATTATTTTTTGAAACATATAAAATTCGTCTTCATGTATTTTTTTTTCTTCGTGATAAATACAAAAATCCTATATTATACAGCTCAATTAATGTATAAATTCAAATTGTGGGAAATCTCGATATGTGGCGTATTTCTTTAAAACCAAAGATATATATTTTATTAAGTTGGCACGTGACTTGGATATTAAGTTGGACGTTAAGCCGTATTTACAATGATTCGTTGCTACTGGTCTAACCGATAACCTGTGTAAGCACGCGCCTAAGTTCATAAGATTGAATAAGATCTTCTGAGAAAAAAATAAGAGTAATAGTCATGAAAACATTTCATCATTTTTCAATTAAAATCGTTAAATAAACTGATCTTTAAATACACTTAAATACTCGATGGGAGATATTTAATTAATTATTCGTATTAATTACTATTACGATCTGTGCGATATATTTAAAGAATATGCAATAACGTAATTGAATCCTAACGAATCACGAAGTATTCGTCACGATAAAAGAGGAGAGATAAATGAATGAATAAAAAATTAACACTCTCTTTGCAGCCAGAGATCTCTGTCTCCTGAACCTTCGACAAAAAAGTTTTTTTTTTTCTTTTTTTTTTTTTTTTTTTTTTTTTTAATAAGTACAATTGCTGTAGCTCATATTATTTGATTAATAGGCAATAATATTTTTAATATTTATATACAATTATTATCATTTAAGTCGCATATGCGATTTGTTATGAATTTTTTCATTTTTTCAAATACTCATAATTTGGAAAATGTAAATGAAATTAAAATGAAATTACATACTTCTAGATCTTTATGGAGATGTGTCTTCATTTTCGATATAAATTTCAAGTCAATCCGTCCAGTTGTTTAGACGGTAAAGTGCACACACACACACACATTTAGATGTTGATATGAAACACAAACATTTTGAACAATTTTTATATCTCAAGTTATTTTATTGATAATCGTCTGTTACAATTTTTGTTGTTATCGAAAACAAGGAACTTCTTGCGGTCGTGATTAAAAATGACTAAAAAGAAAAAAAGAATTTCGATAAAAGATAAACGTTCGAAGAGAAGTGCGTGTAATTTGAAATTCAGTCTGCAAATACGGAGTTAGAAGTTTCTCGATGCTTCGTAAGTACGTCTATTAAGGGGTTTCACGTTATCATCAATGACTTTTGTAGTTGTGAGAACCACGGTTGATAGCAGGCCGTCTACCCACCGATAAAGTCTAGTTGTGTCCAAGAAAGTGCGACTTCTCATCTTGGAATAGTGGAGCTCAATGACCGATCGCTTTTGATATCGATCGTGAGTCTCTTTCCAACGTTGGAAGCAACTTTCCATTTTGCTCCATCTCCTCCATCCATATAATTTAAATATATATTATTCAAGGTTACATGTTTATATTTTAGTGAGAGACGAATCTTTTTCAGGTCACTTGGTAAAAAATTATGCGCTTATAATAACATAAAAATTGATGCATGGTTATTTCTCGAATCTTTCGACAAATTTTAATCAAATATCAACAATCGTTTAAAGAGAGAAAATAATATAAATATAATATATATATATATATATATATATATATATATATATATATATATATACACACACAATCGTTTAACGAGAGAAAATAATATATATATATATATATATATATATATATATATATATATATATATATATGTATTTCTATTGATAAAATACAAGATACTTCTGACATATCTCGAATCATTCATCGAGTATCATTAACAGAGATAAAAAAAAGAGGTAGAAACGTGTGATCTACGAAATATACAAAATAATATTATAGTACTGTAAGAAAACAAAACAAAACGGAGAAAAAGCAACAGAATATCGTACAGTTATTTATTGGCCCATTAGCTATCACCGATAACAATGGTTGGTCGTTAAACGATCGATAAACTATATTATTGTATAAGCTTGAAAGTATATATATATATGTACATCTCTTAGATAAATCCGAATTTCAAATCCATTTTTTACTATTGATCAGTACCTACCTACCTAATTGGGTACAGTTACACGAAATGTAAACATTTCTTAACAGAAACCGCGTATATGTAAATATCGACGACTTACCACTTCTTTTTAAAAAATCCATGAGTCATAGATCGGATCATATGTATTTCCTGAATTCAAAGATGTTTTCCAAGAAAGTTGGACTGTGCTTTGTGACAAATAAATGACCCTTGTTATCTTTATCTCTCTCTCTCTCTCTCTCTCTCTCTCTTTCTCTTGCTTTCTTCTTTCCATTCTTCTCTCTCTCTCTCTCTCTCTCTCTCTCTCTCTCTCTCTCTCTCTCTCTCTCTTTTCTACGTTATTTACGCATTAAATTCAGAGAGGTTACTATTTCGAGGCTACCGTGATGTATATCTTCTATTGTTATACTTTAAATAACGTTTATAGCAAAGCAAAGGTCAATCGCTTGGAAAGTGAATAAATAAGAAGGCTCGTCCTCGGTCAGATTTATTACGAATGAATTTTTTTCGGTATATTATTTCCGAAACTTTTTTTAATGAATTCGCTCATCATACGATTATACATGATACCAATCGAAAATTTTTTGGAACCTGCAGATAAATGAGAAAAGGAAAAGAAAAGGGGATGTATAATAGTTGGATGTAATACGTGTCGCAGGAATAATATGTAGTTACATGCCATAGAGTTCGATGATAAATAAGCACGACGGGTCATCGTACGACGGCAAGAAACGAGATTTACGTTTAACGATCCGTACGAGACTTGCGATCTTTATGCTGTTTGATGAGAGAAGAGAGAGAGAGAGAGAGAGAGAGAGAGAGAGAGAGAGAGAGAGAGAGAGAGAGAGAGAGAGAGAAGGGAGGAGGGAGGAGGGAGGAGGGAAACAAAACTAGACGCAGACGTCTGCGTTGTTGTAACGATGCTTACCAGTTTCACGAGTACGATCGGTTCGTTCAAATGATTTTTAAACTTATATGTTCGTTTCTAAATCGTACTTGGATCGTTTCCAAACGTGGAACTGACATTATATTTCGTTTAAAAGACATCAATCACCTTTGCAAATACTTTCTAGGTTATTTCTAAGTTTCTCGCTTATAGATCATCCGAATGAGACTCTCCTATAAGATCTTTATCATTTCTAAATACTCTTTAAAATTCCTTTATCGAATAATTTTGTGGATGATTCTTGTAAAAAATCTGCAAAAAAGAAAGTCAACGTTGAATTTAAATGTGGCTATTAATAAATATCGATCATATGCCTTTTCATCATTTTGATGTTCTCCCTTTCGATATTTCGAAAACTAAATGAGAAAGATTCCACCTGTTTTCTTGATATATATTTACACACACACACACACACATATAGAATTTCGTTTGGTGATGACGTTTTATGTACGAAAAACTCAAAACACTTTCTTTTTGATTTTATAAGAGAATAATTGGGTTCATTGATGGAAAAAGAGCACATAAGCCCACGTGAAATATTCTAAATCCATTTAAGTGTGTGTGTGTGTGCGCGCGCGCGTGTGTGTGTGTGTAATGTACG
Source organism: Dolichovespula sylvestris (assembly GCA_918808275.2). Taxonomy (NCBI): domain Eukaryota; kingdom Metazoa; phylum Arthropoda; class Insecta; order Hymenoptera; family Vespidae; genus Dolichovespula; species Dolichovespula sylvestris. The sequence continues at coordinate 3,503,565 of OU964962.1, read as the reverse complement.
TAATATATATATATATATATATATATATATATATATATATATATATATATAACATAAAGAATATATTACGTAGATACTGTTTTACTGCCACGTGACTGTGAAGATTCCCTTAGAGATTGTGCTTACGTTTTTAATTTATAATTTTTATCAATTTTAATAAATTTATTTATTTATTTATTTATTTCTTATTCTTTTTTTTTAAGGAAAAAAAGATGATGAATATAACTTTATAAAATGTGCTGCAAGTAACGAAAATTATTCATTCCAACTTATAAAAGATTTACTTAAAACATTTAATTTTTTATTCATTTTTCTATTTCATTTTATATATTATATTTGACTTAAATAATATATAAAAAGGTTGCAACTTATTGATAAATTATATATAATTAAATAACCGAAAAAGGATCAGTTTTTTACGATTTAATCCCATTTATAGAAAAATGACACATAAATCGATATATTTTAAATCTCATAAAAAGAAAAAAAGGAACAAATATTATTTCCCAAATCATAACCTGTACGTTAAGAACACGTTTGAAGGACATTTTATTATATTTTTAACAAAAACTAGTTTCAATTGAATTATTTTTCATTGAGTAATACACTAATGAAAACTTCGTTTTTCTCGAAATAACGTATTGAAGTATATTTCCTTTTTCCATCAATGAACTCAATTGTTACGAGTAGCTTTTTTTTTCCTTTCGTCGATTCTCTCAAGTCGGTTCTCCAATTGTTATAGGTCTCGAAAATATCTATGTAAATGATAGAATTTAACATGGTGAAAGAAAGAGATAAAAAGTGAAACTCGATGTAATGTCCCGACTGATAATGAATCATTACTATTTGTTGAATTTCTCTTTGTCAACTCTTCGTAAGTGCGTCGATTTTCATTAATTTGTTTCTTTGAACGAACCAGAACGCGTCGTTATTTTTCGTTTTATTTTTTCTGTTCGATCTTGATCTCCCCATTTTTTTTTATCTTTATCTTTATCTCTTTCTCTTTTTTGACCGATACGTTTTTCTCTACAAATCATTTGTCATCTTATCATCACGCCTTTTTACTTACGATCATTATTATATTTATCTTTTCGCATCTATTACGATACACATGTACGTTATATTACGCACTGTTTCTTGTTTGTTTATGTATTTATATAATTAATTATTATTATCGTTTTTTTTTATTATTATTATCATCTACTTATTATACTTCGTTTGTATTCATACTTCCCTGATTTTCGTTCGTTTATTATATAAGCATATTTTAATAAACATCTATGTATTTGTTTCTTTATTTAATCGAAAAAAAAGATAATGCAGTTTTTACGTATGTATTTTATATTTCCTTAGCTTTTTCTTTTTGTCATTACGAAGATCAGCCGTGCGATAGGACGATTCAAACGATCACATTATGTTGTGCGTCGAGTAAACGTTGATCAACAGCAGCATCT
>OU964962.1:3332111-3497111 GCA_918808275.2 Dolichovespula sylvestris | reverse complement strand
GCCTTGTCGGATAGTATACGTTCAATCCAAGAAACTAAGAAACCGGTGAACTTCCTTCCACGGAGGAAACAAATCAAGGAGACTTTTTCCGTAACTTCCGGAAGATCGAGTATACGCTTTTAAACTTCGATTATGTTGTTACGTGTTAATCACGTTGCCATTCACACACTATATGCGCGCGCGTGCGCGTGTATATATATATATATATATATGTATGTATATGCATATGTATGTATATATGTATATATACATACACAGTATAAACCTGGACATGAATCGTTATGCTTACAACGTGCTAGGGAATCCATGACTCGTCATTATACACCGATGCACTTTCGTCCTATTCGCGATTAACGCCGTCATCTTAGCGATTACTGGAAAGCATCACGTTTCTTTTTCTCCTTTACCGCTTATCCCCTCCTGAATCGTTTCCTTTCGTTGTCTTCGATCGTGTAGCAAAAAATAAAAAAAAGAAAAGAAAAAAAATAAACCGCGAACATTCTTTCGACGAGACTGCGATCCATTTGACCGAGAAAAACAGATAAATTATTTATTTTCAAATCGAACTTGCCTATGAAAAAGAAAAAGATAGAGGGAGGAGGCAGAAAAAAAAATAAAAATTTAAAAGACCATCTTCTTGGCAAACGCATTGTCGATATTTGATGAAAGAACAGAGCAAACTGGTTCCTCTCCTATCGTCTCAAAATGCCTGCCGAATTAACATAGATCGTTAATTTGACGGACGAATAGCGTGATTTTACATCGGCAACTTGTGTCGTAAGTACTCGCCGTCGCCGTCGTCTACTTCGTCGTCGTTGTCATCGTCGTTATCGTTGTGTATCTTTGGTCGAAATCAAGGAGAAAGTCCAAAAATGTAGCTTCTTTTCCAGCTTCTATTCTCCTGACCTTGATGTCTCGCGGTTAAACACGTGCGTTAAACGATTATGTTTGTCGGAATAAAATTTGTGTGTGTGTGTGGGGGGTGGGTGTGTGTGTGTGTGTGTGTGTGTACACGCATACAAACATATATACACGTATGTACTTCTCCGATAAATGTTTATTTTTCTTATTTGTTATTTTTTAATTACAATAACTATTGCCATTATGGACACCTTTGTATTTATTGATTTTATTGTATGAAGATGCACGAAAATATACTATATTTCATCAGAATTATTTCGGTCGAAAGGTATCGAACAAAAAATAATTATTTCACTTGGAAATGATCATCGGCTCGCTTTTCTATATTAAATTTCATCGTTTATTTTTAGATCGATAGCAAATGCATCGAAGTATCAAATTAATAATATATTTCTATCGATCGAAAGTGAATCATCGAATGTACTTTCATTTCTTGCATACCGAAACACGAACGAGTCAAGCGCTTTTAATTTGTTCTTTATAAATGAAAGATTAAACATTTTATGAATACCTGTTCTTTATTAGTTTCCAAGCAAAACTTGACTGTCGGTGAGATTTAAGAGATATTTGCGAGTACGTCTCTCTCTCTCTCTCTCTCTCTCTCTCTCTCTCTCTCTCTCACTCTCTCTTTCTCCTTCTGGACATCTCATTAAATAATATCAGGAACGCAATTACGTTATTGCGCCGATCAAACTCTTCCAAGAATGTGAGCAATCTCTCGTAGCCTGCTTCTTTTCATCTTTTTATATTCTCTATCGTAGATGCAACGAACTTGACTTGTCATCGATTCGAAGCAGACCTTCATTGAGCTATCGATTATCGACTTTTAACTTCGTTTCTTAGATATCCGTCTATTCTGTTCTTGTTTCCTTTTTCTTCTATGTGTTTTATTTTATTTTTCTTTGTTTTTTATTTTTATTTTTATTCTTTTTGTGTTTAATTAAATATCTTCGATCAAAGACTATGTGATTATATCAGTAATAGGGTTCGTTAGATCGAGGCAATCGATATGTGTATCAATATATAATAAGTATCCCTATCTCTCTCTCTCTCTCTCTCTCTCTCTCTCTCTCTCTCTCTCTCTCTCTCTCTCTCTCTCTCTCACACACACACACACTCTCACTCTCACTCTCACTCTCACTCTTATTATCTATTTTTAAGGTAAAACTAGCATTCAAAATAAAATGAGAAAGAACATAAGATTAACTTATCGTCTTTCGTTAAACCGGATTGACCAATGAGCAGATCTCTTTACTTGCTCCTCCTTTCACTTGGCCCCCGTACTCTCGAATTTCGATTCGTCCGATTAAAATCTCGTGCCACGGTCGCGCACGTGTTCGAAGCATGTGTGTCGTTGAATAAACGCGCGCTCAACTTCCATTTCGTCGACGTGTCTATGTCCACATTAATAGATATACAGTACATACATACGCACACCCGCATGGTAGACTATCAATTACATTGACTCAATTGGTCAAACACTATCGCGAGTTTAGTTCTACTGCGAGTAAGTATAACGTTCGTTTTTTTTTCTTTTTATTAAAAAAAGGGAAAAAAGTAAGAGAGGGAGAGAGAGAGAGAGAGAGAAAGAGAGAGAGAGGGAGAGAGAGAGAGAGAGAATCGTCGATAAGATGAGCTATCTGCGATAAGTATGTATGTTTCATCATTACGACAGATCACGGTCGTTCGTCGCGAATCGTTCGAATTTGCAAGAAAAAGATCTATCCAATCGAATGATTTAAAAAAACTTCCCAGATCGTACGTATCGTTGATTACGTTATCTGGATAGCATAGTGATGATCGTTCAATGATACAGTTTAACTTTTTCTTTTTTTCCTTCAACATCCTTCAATCACGTTATTTGTTCGATATATTGATTACTATACTTCGTGTTACGTTAATTTTGAATTTTTATGCGAAATATTTCATTTCATCTTAAATAATCAATTAAAAATGTTCAAATATTAATTCGTCTATTCGTATTAGACGATTGAACGCGTTTATTTTGTTATCAATGTTCTCAAGTAACCCGCTGATGGATCGAATACGCTTATCAACACACGAGCGAGCTACGATCGTCGGGGTAGATCATCGCCGAACGAAAATTTGTGTAGCCTCGAACAGAAGCACTGTGCACTGTCATGCCGCGTACGAATCCTTCTGCGTTATCTCGAGCTCTTAAGTAGGCTATCAGCGATGTCATTAAGTGTACACAGACTGTCATCGTGCCACGCGAACTTCTTTCGCAATAGTTTAGGAGTTGAAAGAGAATCGAGGAAAAGGGAGAGAAAGAGAGAGAGAGAGAGAGAGAGAGAGAGAGAGAGAGAGAGAGAGAGAGAGAGAGAGAGTTTAATTCTCACGCGACTTTATCAATAAAATTGTACAAATGTAACAACGCTTGTGTATTTAAATATGTTATTATTAATCAGTGTTAACAACAGTAATAATATAAGACGGTGACTAACAAATCAAATTTATTTTAAGTCTCTCTTTCTCTCTCTCTCTCTCTCTCTCTCTCTCTCTCTCTCTCTCTCTCTCTTTTAAATGATATCTAAGGTATCTAATTGACGCGTAAAATTCTCGTGAAGAAGTTATCTTTTCGTCGAGAACTTGTGTTTGCTTTTCTCGATCTCGAATTTTAGCGCCGTCTTTTATTAGCGTCTTTACCTTCGAAATGCATTGGGTCAATGTACCGCATATCTATAACAAAATTTGAAACGACCAGAAAGGTTGCTATCTTATCTTGATTTTATAAACAGATAAAGTAATATTCAAATTGCCAGACTTCGTGAACGAATGAATACGAATTATAGTTGGGTGATTCCTGTGGGATAAAAAAGAAAGGAGAAAAAAGAAAAAATTAAAAGGAAGAAAGGAAGCGGTATTCTATGTATTTTTGTGAAATTAGACAAAACATCTGGCTGATAGAGCAGACCAAAGGGCATAATCGTTGTTAGATAAAGCTTAGAAGCGTGGAATTTTTCGCGGATTTGATCGGAAAAGGTTCGCCATGCGGTCCTTTTAACGGGCGTCTTAACTCGTGGCACGGAAACGCTTTCGATTCGATAAGGATCGAGCGCATCGATCCAGCGAAGAACAGGTAACAATATCCTTGAGACTCGAGAGGCGTCATAGTTAGCGCGAGCTGCTCTGTTTACAGTGTAATAGTAACGATGTTTATCGATCCTATTATCGAGAGAGAGAGAGAGAGAGAGAGAGAGAGAGAGAGAGAGAGAGAGAGAGAGAGAGAGAGAGAGAGAGAGAGAGAGAAAACGCTCATAAATGCATGCTCGGGCTTCTGCTTCTCCTGGGTCTACCGAGGACGATCAAGGAGACGCAAATACTAGCCGAGTTTGACCTAAGAAAAAGAAGGAAAGCCCAATTCATATTCCAGCCAAGTTGCATGTAACTCATTGCCTGCCGGTATCCTTCCATCGTACCGGCTTCGATCGTTATTTTCAGAGCGTTTAAATTTATTCAGACGCAATTGTCCATCGACGTAGATATTTTTACGAAATTTTGACGAGATGCGATCTATCCTATAACTGCATTCTGTTAACGCAATAAATGTTACAATCTTTATTATCTTCATTATCTTTATTGCATATATTCGACGATATATGTATCTTGAAACATGTGAGAACAGACATCTATGTATGATTCGGCAACTCTTTGTATGTCTGTCTTTCTCTTCCTTTCTCTTTCAACGCGATGCCAATCAAAACTGAAATTCTGTTGATCCTCTCCTTATCTTTATTGTCTCTAGATCATCAACTTAATTAACTAGAATGTCATATGTACCGTGTAGATTAAAAGCAGAATCGATCAATGAACGAAAAACGAGAAGAAACATTCTTTTCGTTATTGCGATCGAACGCATGAGGCAAATAAGCATCTTGAAAGACGTTGCCACAGATGACAATAAAACGATCGTCGTACGTTAAGCAGGCTGATTAAAAAGGGTCTTCAAAGATTGGCTAAATTATCTTTTCGATTACAAGAGAGCGTGGGATTTTAAAATAGAATCTTCATTAATCGAGTTAATAGCGGAAGACGAAAAAATGGAAGAAGAATAAAAGAAGGAACGAAGGGACCCCAGGAATTTTTTTGATAATTAAATTTGTATTATATAAATAGTTTAAAAAGATTAAGTTTTAAAACGTTAGATCAAATTAAACGGATAACAAGCTGATCGAGTTGTCAGAAACTGCTGATCAGAAAACAAAGTAAGAAAAAACCGAGAGAGAGAGAGAGAGAGAGAGAGAGAGAGAGAGAGAGAGAGAGAGAGAGAGAGAGAGAGAGAGAGAGAGAGAGAGAGAGTTGCTTTGATGTCGAGAAAAATGAAACGACGTTCCCGGCGTATGATCGATACCGCTACGACAAATAACACTTGCAGGATCCGCGAGACTCGCGAGAGGGAGTCTGAAGGAGGAGGTAATGGGTGGAGAAAAGTGAAGCGCAATGAGATTGGAAATGTAGGGTCGTGCGCGGGTCGTTGACATCGTCCCGTGATTTTCCTCGATGTTCACACTGATGCAGCTTGCAAGTGTGTGCAAGCGCCCATTAGTCGCCGTACTCACCCCTCCATATTCTTCCACGCTCTACGAGAGAAAGAAAGAAAGAGAGAGAGAGAGAGAAAAAGAGAGAGAGAGAGAGAGAGAGAGAACACATGAGGCGGGGTGGATCGAAACCCCCAGTTTCTCCAGCACCACCAGTTGCGTTCGCGATTGCAACTTTACCCCTACGCAATTATTCCGTCCGGCAGTCAACGTTCTATACTTAGATCATCCGACATTGCTTTCCTCTGCCATCCTACTCTTCCTTCGTTTTTCTTTTTTTTTCCTTTTTTTCTTTTTCATTTTCTTTTTTTCTTCTTCATCGTTCTTCGCAATCTTTCTCCTCGTGTTTTCTCATCCTCGTAATTTTTTTTTCTTTCTCGTCAAAAGTAATTTTTTTATTTTTCCTAGTCATCATCTTTATAAGGATTATCAGCGTCAACTTCGTCATCTTTCTTCGCGTTTCTTCATTGTCCTAGATACCTCATCATTTCTCTTTTTTTCTTCTCTTACTACTTCTTCTTCTTCTTCTTCTTCTTCTTCTTCTTCTTCTTCTTCTTCTTTTTCTTCGACTTCCTCCTCCTCCACAATTATAGAATATTTCGATCTTTGGACTTTAATCCAGCAAATGATAGTAATCTAACATGTGTACAAGCAGTGAACAAACATTACCGAAAATCCGTAAAAATTTCTTTAAAACGAGACATTATCGACACCGATGTCTCGCAAGCCTACGAAAATAATTCTCGTTTCTCATTTTTTAATTCCTCTTTTTAATATGTTATATACTTTGCGATTTTTCTTGCGATCGTTTTATCATGCTTAGACTCCATCAGAAAAAAAATCATCAATAATGCGTAACGTGTTTTCATAAGAAAACAGTCAACACAACATTTCTAGAGCAAATTCACTTACATAAATCGGACGGAGTATATTAAGAAGATATACTGATCTAGATAAGCCGTATGTTCTTGGGTGTGTTTGAGAGTCATGAACGAATAATTCATAAGAAAGTAGACGTCTTCGTTACGTTTCCACACTTATTGATGTTTCAGGTAACAATGCAGGAGGCTCATCGTCCACGGTGACAGGATCCATTTTAAGGAATTCCACGGCGCCTAACAATCGAACGCACTCAATCAACAGGAGAGCGGTTCACCAGCAACGAGAGCAGCAGCAACAGCAGCAATCGTCGATTCCTTTGAGCGGTGCCACCGCTCAAAATTCGGATGATCACGAAACAAGAGCAACCAGCTCGGCGCAAGACGCTTGCGATAATTCGAACGATTCTGGTCTCGGTTTCGAAGAACGACAACAACAGCTCAACACCGCTAACGTTTGTTAAATTTTATTTTAATTATAGATCGTAAAAATAAAGTAGACGCGAGTTTAAAAAGTTAACGAAACTTCCAATCGAAAAATTTGTCGTACGGTAGCGCAGAATTATAACACTTGCATCCGCGCTGGAGATATTGTTTATTTATATATACGTGAGCCGGGGGTTATCCGTTAGCCGATAAAATTCACCGCGGAGCAACGGCTGCATTGTTATCAACGATTATCAGTGTAAAGTGGCGATACATTCGCGTCTTATCGGAATATCATTGTTGGTGATTGTACGTGAGCGAGTATTCTCCATGACCAAAGATGTTTATGCTAGCTCGTAGCGAGTTCTTCGTGATCTTTTGCGCTCTCCGATACGAGTGAGATCGCGCGAAGCAGAAGCTATCGATCGTGGTTATTAACGGATCCATCGAGAGTATTATGTCGAGGACATGAAAATGTTTTGCGATCGTCTCGGGCCATCAGAAATGAAAATAACATTGCTCTTCTAAAGTTCTATCGCTAGAACTCGAAGAAGCCGGGGAACGAAACCTCAAAAGTTCACTTCGAATGTTCATCCTTGATTGCACCACCGGTAAATACTAGCATGGTATCAACGTGTTCGTTTGCTGACATCGTCACTGGACGATGATACGGTACGGCTCGACGGTGGTTGAACCCGCACAATGGATGCTCTGATTCGTTAGATTGAACCGAGCACGATGCACGACCACTCATGCGAGTTTCATGACAATCAATTTGCCTTTGCTTGTTAGCTCGGTGGACATATGGGTCGTGCCTATATATCTTGTGAAGGATCGAAAGATCAAGGCTTTCCTAAAGTTCTAAGATCATCGGTTCCTTCTCCTAATCTTTTGATTGCGCAAAAGTTAATGGTTAATATTTATTTTACCGTGGTATTTAATGAGAATTCGTTGATTGGATTAACAGGCGTGGAACGGCGTCGGTGAAGAGGACTCGAAGAGAAGAAAAATGGATATAAAGCTCGAATCCGAGGACGCAAATTTCTCTTTTCCTGAGGTTCCTCACTCTGGCAATCCCGAAGGAAAAACTTCGAATAGAGGTACGAGCAATGGCATCGGTCTTACGGCGATCTCAGCTACTAGAACAGGAAACGGAACTGCTGGCACCGTAGGTAGGGTCATCGGTGTTACGAAACCTCGTCCAGCCATGGGTGTTTTGGGTAAACGCTCACCGATAACCCACCAAGGCCCTGTTACCCTCACATCGCAACTTTGTACGTTTTAAGAGTTTTCTTCTAAAATAATTCGAAAAATTTCTAAACGACGCGCGACGTTCGTTCTTACGGTATTTACGATTTTAACGCCAAATAATCAAATTATTATCCTTCAAGAGGAGATTAAATCTTGTCACGTTGAAACAAAATTGTTGTCTCACTTATTTATTTTCGGCGAAATAGTTAATCTCGTAATTTTTACTATCGAGATACGTTATCGTTCTATGTCTAGGAACTGGCATTCTTGGCATTTCGATCGAAGGAAAACATTCGCATACCTTTTTTTGATATCAAGCACGATATCCAATGTATATTGTGCAAATTATTGTTAGAAATTTGAAAAAAAAAAAAAAAGAAACGTAGGCATCGAGCATACGAACGTCGACATCGGATCTTTCGAAAAAAAAAAAAAAAAAAAGAAAACATTTCATTGAAAAGGACTTTCTACAATTTTTCAGCTACCACATCGATAGATGGAAAGGTACAATTACAGATCATTTGTCAGCCTGAACAACAACACCGTGCGCGCTATCAAACGGAAGGTTCGAGAGGAGCGGTGAAAGATCGCACAGGAAACGGATTTCCTATCGTACGTTTGATCGGTTACGACAAACCGACAACCCTTCAAGTCTTTATCGGCACAGATCTTGGCAGAGTGGCACCACACATGTTTTATCAAGCCTGTCGAGTTAGCGGTAAAAATTCAACTCCTTGTATAGAGAGGAAAATCGATGGCACGATCGTAATCGAAGTGGATATGGATCCTTCGAAAGATATGCTTGTAACCTGCGATTGCGTTGGTATCTTAAAGGAACGTAACGTTGACGTGGAACACAGATTTCCACAAGAAGCAGGTGTACTTCAAGGACGAAGCAAGAAAAAATCAACGAGATGTCGTATGGTCTTCCGGACGACAATTACTAACTCGGATGGTATTACGGAAACGTTGCAAGTTTGTTCACACCCCATAGTTTGCAGTGAGTATCTAAAAATGGTAAATGATATTATATATGCAAGAAATAAAAGGTGTTAATGAGGTTCAGTAACACGAATGAAAATTAAAGGAAGATTTGATCTTTTAGCTCAACCACCAGGTATTCCTGAAATTTGCAAAAAATCTTTAACTTCTTGTCCGTGTACCGGAGGACTAGAATTATTTATCCTGGGAAAAAATTTCCTGAAAGACACTCGTATAGTGTTTCAATTGGATAACAACGATATGTCGAGCAATTTGGAGCCTCACTGGGAATGTGCCGTCCTACCTGATAAAGAATTCCTTCAGCAAACTCATTTGGTATGCGTTGTGCCGGCTTACAGACGCCAAGACTTGGCTCCTTCGGAAACTGTAAGCGTAAAGCTCTATGCGGTATCTTCGGGAAAAACGAGCGAACCGCACACCTTTTTCTACACGGCTGCATCCACTTCTTCCGAATCATCAATGAGTAAAGTCGAATCTATAACACCACCACTTGCTACGACAAACGGTGAGGCTGCTGCTCTATCGTCGTCTCCTTCGGCAGTAACCTTGACAACCGGTGTCCCCGCCAACAGTGAGTGATCAAAATCCAATAATATCGCTTAACATTTTTGCGGATTACTAATAATGTTCACTACTTTTCAGCTTTGGTACAGTCTGCCGCCACAGCAACATCAAATTTCTTAACAACGATGCAATCTCAACAAGCACCGAATCAACCGCCAGAAGCTCTTAAAAGCGATCCGAGTCCTCCCCCAGCAGCAACGCAGTCTCAAGTGACACCAGTAATGATGTGGACCTCTCAGTCACCAAACTGTCAGAATTCCTCGGCCGATGTAATGATGCCACCTCCATCCTTAATAACAAATCCACTTTTAAATCGACGCTCCTCTTCGAATCTTCAGCTAATTCTTCCGGACAACTTAAAAACAGAAGTATTGGATGAGAACAGCGAAAATAGCATGCTCAGTGATAATAGTATGCAAAGTATACCAACACCTACGGCAAATGGTCCAACGGGAACAAGTCCTTTACAACAACTCGTTAATGAGAATTCCAGAGAAGCCGCCCAGTCCAGTATGATCAGATCAGTAACTGTACCTGCAAACGGCTCTCCGGTACAAGAAGCTGTGAGTCTTCTTGGTGTCGTGGATTTAATGCGTAATCAACATCCTCTAACTATGGTGTCTACTCATCAGAATACATTTGGAGGTATGCATGAGTCGTCTCAAGTCAAAGTTCTCAGTCCACATCACATCAACAAAGATACTAATTCGATATTGACGGCAGAAAGCACTTCTAATGGCAGTATTCAGGGTGCCGGTGTTGTCGATCTCCGTATGAAGCATCATCAGTCCGAGTACAATGCGTTATCTAGCTTCGCTGCTTCCTCCGTAGGACAACCGTTACCAGCTCAAAGTGGTCACAGCGTAGAAGAATATTTGAGTCACATCGAATCTACCGTATCTACGGTGAAAGAGCAAGAAAATGCTGAAAGTAATTTTGTAGATGCTATGCAACAACGAGCTTCTATAATCACTTCTAATCGACAAGCGGCTCAACAATCTCAGACTGGTCTCTTGGTACCTTCCGCGCAAGCTGCAGCTGTGAAATTGGACGTGCTAGTGAATTCCGCTGCAGAATCTCATCAAATCGTGTCGCCTTTGCAATCAGTAAATCCGAATTCTACAAGCATGATGAATCATGTCGACGATGCCATTTCCAGCCCGCAGCAAGGAACTAGAACGAGCCCACCAATCCCAGTGAAGACGATGCTGCTCGAAGCTCTGATGCCACAATCGGTTTCACAGTCGGTGCAACCAATGGCAGCAACTGGTGCAAACGCTGTCTCGTCTTCCGCATCAGTTCAGGAGTCTCCATCCAATGAGAGTTTACTCACGACGATTAATGCTGCACTTTTGCCACCGGTTACGATACAGGAATCGTCGGTAACTGCAAATGGAACGCCTAATTCAACGGTTCAGTCACATAACGCACTTCAAGTTACAAATGAAACAATAGCTACAACGGCCGATCATATTCAACAGATGCAAGCTCTGACTCAACAGGAAGTTGTGGTGATACAACAACAAGTACAGCAGGTCGAACAGGTTGTTGCACACGCACAACAGCAGGTAGAACAAGTGGTAGCTCAGGTACAACAGCAGGCTGTACAAGCCGTACAACAAGCGCAACAACAAGTAGTACAGCAAGTTGTTCAGCACGCACAAGTAGTTCAACAAGCAGTGCAGCAAGTTCAAGCGGTACAACAGGTACAGGTACCTGCAGTTCAGCAAGCTGTACAGCAAGCCACACAAGAAGTCGTACAACAAGCTGTACAGCAAGCAACTCAGGAAGTAGTTCAACAGGTGCAAGCTGTTCAACAGGCGGTACAACAGGCTCAAGCGGCACAAGCTATGCAGCAAGCTGTTCAACAAGACATTGGATCGATGTTGAATCAGCCAGCAGGATTTGTGGCAGAAGCGAGTTCTGCCTTGGCTAGCGGTGCTGCTCAAGAACCTTCGCAGCAGAGACTAACAACTGCAGCTGAGCAAGCAATCAACAACGTGATTACGAATGCTACGAAAGATATTATCAATAATCGACCGATCACGACGACTACGGCGCACGCCATCATTGCTACTAAAAATATACTAAACAGCGTGGCGACTCAAAGCGCTCAACTAATGAACAGTGCCATGGAAGGGATTTTACCTAAGTCACCTCCTGGGCAAAGTAATATAGTCGAGCAAGTCACTAGCAAATCGCCACCTGTTGCTTTACCTGTTACTCCTAATAGACAGAGCGTCAATGCATCCATACCAAACGCAGCACCAAGTGCTGCTGGTTCTTCCGTGAGAAAGCCTGAAGATGTGGGAAACATGCTACCTCAGGAACTCACTTCCATGTCAGAACACGAACTTCTCAATTACATTAATCATAGCTGTTTCGATCCTCAGGGTGGCTTTTTGATGTAGTACTGCCACTTTCTTATCATACAAAGAATATATTCGATCTGTTTAATAAATGCATCGTAAAGACTCGTCAAGACGTTCGATAAGACATTCGTCAAAATCGTTTACTTTAAATACAGTACCAGCGATTTTTGTGCCACGATATCTTTTACGAGTTTGCGTGTGATAGGAATGAAGTCGATTTTTTTATTATTATTATTATTATTATTATTATTATTATTATTATTATTATTATTATTATTATTATTATTATTATTATTATTATTATTTAAGTATGAACGAAATCCGTTGCAACTCCGGAACAATCGAAATGTGCATGTATGTGTTAAGTGAGACGGGCGCATACCGCGCGACAATTAAGGTTTCGTTATATTCTTTTCTACGAGTTGTCAAATGTGATAATTCATTAATTTATCTATATATATATATCAATGTCTGCGCATCCAGGTGCCTTTATTCTTACGAAATATCTCGAATTGATCTTTCTTTCGCAGAGGTGGTACAAAAGAAAGAAAGAAAAATTGTCGTAAGTATATTATATCCTATGTGATCGATCATGTACTGACCCCACTCAAAATGAAATCTCTGTGCACAGTCATGGAATTGAGTGTAGCCAATTTAAGCTTATCGTATTTTAACATATGATTCCGAGAAAAATAATTTGATTCTACTTTTTCCTCTTCTGACTTGATTTCATTATAAAAAATGGATCATTTGTTATCTGACTTCGTTCCAATTAAATATTAAGTATAATATATTTTTTACGTTACACGTTGTTTAATAATTGATTTTTTTGTTGTTAATTAGTACTGATGATATAATTATGTGATTACGTTGACTATATTATTGATGAATAAAATGACAGAGAGATTATATATTATATATGTCAATATGGAGAGTAATAGTTAGAGGTATATGTTATATATATCGTGATATATATATAAATACGAAAAAAGAAATATATATATATATATATATATATATATATATATATATATATATATACATATATATATAGACACACACACAAACACATAGCCATATATATATATAAATATATATTTTTTACATTTACCCAAAGAGACGAATGAACGGCCAGATACGAGGTCAAATGAACTTATTGAAGATTTAACGAAGTCTACATATACATGTACACACGTGCGCATTTATATGTACGTATGAAAATACGAACGTAAATGCATGCGCAACATCGAATTATATTGGGATATATTCCCTTTTGTTCTTAATAAGGGGTGCTATAAGTACTATGAGTACGAATACTCGCCAAGATTATCTAGTACTATAAATGCGAATTTTATAACGAAAATATTGAAACATTTATTGTCGTGATATATCTTTGTAGCAAAACATATATTTTATATCAATCATCTAAATGTGCCGATATAATGTCCATGGTCACGTATGTGCATTCATGATCGAGATGCAAAATGCATCTTACTCGCAAAATAGCCAAATGGCAAAATTATAAAAAATAAAATCATTATACTATGTGGTATGTACTTTGTCACTGAAACTTATTTGTAATATATACTGTACACTGTGTACGCACATCAAGTGTTAAAGATTTTCCATCTGAAAGAGTGCCCATAAGTATGTATTATTGTTACTTCTATAAGTTGAATAAATGTTTCACAGCATTGCTCGATGGAGTTTTCTTAGTACATATATACAAATTTTATATTACAGGTAGTTCATTATTCACAATATTTATAATTAAATGCTTGTGTTACTATGTATCAGACTTTGTTTTCTGAAATTTTCCATTCACCCTCTTTGCCTACTACTTTTGTTTCTTTTAGTAATTTTTGTAAATGATGCGTTACATTATGCGCTGCTGCAGGCCAGAGATTTTTTGGAGTGTCCTAAAAATATAGGTAATGTATACTGATAGTACATACTTGTAATTAATGTAATTACATTATTATATTGTTACCTTGTATATAATTTGTACAATATCCATTTCTGACATGAAACTGGAGTTGTTATTTTTTTTTAAAACATTTAAAATTTGTTCTTCCCTTTCTTTTCGATGCTGAATATAATATTCAATACGTGGAACAGGATCTTCTATTATAGGGCCATGACCAGGATAAATTATGGATGGTTTTATATCCAAAATTTTTTGTAAAGAAATCATATAATCGTATAAATCTTCAAATACAGCAGTGCCTTCACCCAAGATGCAATCACCACTAAACAAACTGTGTTCATCCTTTAATAATAGGCATGCATGATCCGTTGTATGACCAGGTGTATGTTTCACTTGTAGTTTTGCTCCTTCTATTTCAATTATCTGTTCATCTTTTAATGATTTACATTGCTTTAAAAGATCGGGTGTTGATTGAAGTTTTTCATATGTAGGTAATTTCCATATTATTGGTGGATTACCATTAGGCTTTATTGCCATTAATAATTCTTGAACAGAATTTATACCACCAATATGATCGTGATGCCAGTGAGTGACTATCACATGCTCTATTGTAGCATTTTCCTCTATAAGTACATTTTTCAATATTTTGATGTACTCGGCTGATGTTTCTGTGTCTCCTGTATCAATTAATGCACGCCTATAATTAAATACTAATATTAATAATAATATAATAATATGATCTCAAAATATTATATTTTCTTTCTCTCTCAATTTGATTTGATAACTTTAATTTTAATGGTACTGCAATGTTTTATATGTATGTAAGATAGTGAATATAAATAATATGTTGATATGTTCTCTTCTAATAATTACTATCAGTATTCACCTTGTTCCTGAACCAATAAGATATGTATTTGTGCCTTGAAGAGTCATAGGACCAGGATTGCACCCAAGAATCCGAATGATTTTATTCGAGATTTTGGATACTAAAGGCAAAGACGTTAACCGCGTCGTCATTCTTTTTTTGCATTCAATTCATTCAGACCATTAAGACTGTCGCTGTAGCGTATGTGATTTCAGCGACAAATATGGACAAAATACGAACTACAAGCGTAATAGGGATACATTGTTCCTACTAAGTGCCTATTTCATCGGTGTATAAGCTTGAGTAGGTTATATACCTTACTCCATTTATCGCCACTTATAATCTAAAAATCGAGTTAGTGTGTAACAAAATTTTTTGTATATAATAGAAATAGTAGTAAATCTGGCAAAAGCTAGAAGAAACCATTCGCAAGATTATATTTTTCTGAAGATAGATCAATAGAAAAGCGTTTGTTAATTATACGAACTTTTTATATCTTTTGTTTCATATTCATTAATTCTTATTAAGCGTATTTAAGCAGTCATTAGGCTTGATGTTACTTGCGATGAAATACATAAGATATGTATCAGTAGTTTTCTTTCTACTGTTATTGCTATTATCTTTTATATGTGACATTTTATTTCTTATGTATTTTGGCCTAAGTAATATGGAATAAGTTTAACTAGAAACAAAAAAATATAACAAATACTTTTAAATTAATCTGTTTTCAGAGATATATAATCTGGCGTATAGTTTTATCTTGCTTTGGTCAGATGTACTACCATCATTTCCCAGATTTTCATTGCAATGTAAAAATTCCTCTCAGACACTAACTGGATTGTTTGATTTCGTTTTAGAGGAATAGAACCTACACGAGCTTATACACTGGCGATACAACAGCGCATAGCGAAGGACAATATTTTCCTATTGCCTTTGTAGTTCATATTTTGTCCATAACTGTCGCTAAAGTCGTAGACGATACGAACGAAAGGTAGTGAAAAGCGTAAATCAAAATTGAATTATCGATAATGATAAATTATTTTTATCGATACATTAGCACACTACAATAAAATCGATGAAACATGTTATCAAATTGATTTTATATAATGTTAGATTTTTTAGAATATTTTATTATATATGATATATATAATATATATATATTTATTTATTTATTTATTTATGAAAAATTATACTTGTATTATATAGCTCTATATTATTATTTATATGACTTTCTAGAATAAATTTTAAAACATTTAGATATTACAATATATTTGTTCATGTATAAATTTTTACGATTTTCAACATTAATTCAAAATTTTTTAATATAAAATGAAAATCTTTCCACAAGATGAATTTGATCATTGGTTGTTTGAGAAAATTTTATTTCCTAGTGGGATTCGATCCTTAATCGCTTGAATAATCTTTTAGATTTTCTGAAATCTTAAGAAATTTATTATAGCCACCTACCAATACGGCGGTAACTATTCATAGAACTTTAAAACATTGAAGTACCATAAGAACTTCAGTATTGTCTATTAAATGAAAAATATCGGTGTTTATAGGGCAATAGACATGGTATCTGATTCTTAAAGATAACTAATTTTGTAATAAATATAAAATTGAAAATAACAAACGGCTGAAATTATTTGTTAAAACAGAAGAAAGTGAATGTTATATTGCTATTCAGCTACGAACGTTGAGACAGATTTTGTTTGCAAAACACTAACCTATATGCGTTCGTGATGCGTTGTAGCTTGTTATTACTCCATAATGAGAAAGGATGATGAAATGTTATTAAATATTTTATTATTAATTTCTATCATGGATTGAAACTTTGTGCTTGTATTGAATGGAAATCATATGTACATGCTACAATTTTGTTTGTAAACAAACATTTTTATTTCGTATATTTACGTGTTATGTATACTTTTCGGAATTGTATAGAATGGCTGAAAAAGATGGTAAAATCGAATTTGTGACAGAACCTTTTCCTATTAAACCTCGAAAATTTGGACCACAAAATGTTGTTGTACGTCTTAGAAGAAGAGAAACGTTCGGCTGTCCATATCCTGGAACTCATGTTCATAGTGCTAGACAATTTTATCAAAATGTGTTTCCAAATTTTACAATTATGAATGTGGAAAAGCCCCCATGTTTTCTCAGGAAATTCAGTCCAGATGGAAAATATTTGATTGCTTTTAGTGCAGATCAAACATCAATAGAAGTATATGAATATCGTGGAGCATCTGCTGCAGCAGATCTTTTAGCTGACATTGAAGGTGAATACATAGGACATAAAAATGATGATGTTAGTATTAATATAAGATGCAATGTTTTCAATCGATTTTTCAAGGTATTTATCTTGTAATTGTGTGTCCTAAGGTTGATGTAGTTTAATCTAAACAACTTTTTAAATAATTATAGGCTAAATGGACAATTAATGTGGTTCAATGCAATCAACAATTAAATAGAGAATGTAGTCTATTTACAGATGATTGTCGTTATGTTATTGTTGGCTCTGCGGCACATATTCCTGATGAACTTAGGCCTCATTTTTATCAAGTATGTATAGAAATATACAATACAAATGTGTAGTTATATTTTATTTGGAATCTCATTTGGTAAAGATTATTTTAACATTGCATTACTGTGTTTTAAGATTTATTCAAATAATGAAGCATTAACACCTAATCCAAGATCTCCACTAGAGGATTATACTCTGCACTTAGTTGATATACGAGATGGAAAATTATGTCATACTAGACATTTCAAAGTTGATAAAATTTATTTATCACATAATCAAGGTATTTATATAAAATAATTCTATTACAGGAGAATATTAAATAAATAATTCATATTAAATTTTAGGTTTGTATTTATACAAAGATATTTTGGCTGTGTTATCTGTGCAACACCAAACTATACATGTATTCAAAATTCTTAATGGAATGTTTATATATATCAAATTAATAGGAAGGTATGATTACAACCATTTAACCACTTTTCTTCTAAGCATAAAGAAGTAGTTATTAAATAAATATCAAACATTTAAAAATAGGTTTTGTATGGGAGATGAAGCTTATTTATTTTCATTTGGTGCATGGCGTGGTGTAAATTATAGATCATTTAGGGATACCAGAATAAACAGCCTTAAACACAAATTATTAGTATTTTTATATAGAAGGGCAGAATATATAAGTGATACTACTAATGACCCATATGAATTGAGACGATTTTATCAATATTTTGATCAGGTATATTAAATCATAATATGTAATTAATCATAAGTAACATGTTTTTATTGGTATTTATACTCTAACATAAAATTCCAGTTGAATGCATTGAGAATGTGGAAGATGCAATTATTGGATGCAAACCATATACTTATAAGGTTTGCTAGCGAAGAAGTTGCGACTCTTCAGGCAAATGAACCAAATGCACAACCAGCTCTTCTCGTTGTATATAATATGGAGACTGCTAAAATTTTGGCAGTATATGATAATGCATCTACTCAATTACTGACCCAATTTGAAAATTTCAGTGATTTTTTTAGAAATGCTAGAATGAGTACAGATTGCCAATACATGTGTTCTCCATCAAATAATATTTATGCACGGTACTACATTTTCTTCTACATAAAAACAAAAGACATACAAAAAATTACCTTCATATTTAAAATATGTTTGCTAACAATTTAATAAATGCTGCAGATTAATGCAACAAAGGTTCAAACAGACAATAGTCAGTGCCAGATATGGTGGAATTACAGAAGCAACAAAAAGATTACTTGCACAATTACCAATTTGTGCTCAATCTTATTCAAGTTCTCCATACCTTGATCTATCTTTGTTCTGTTATGATGATAAATGGGTATCTATGATGGAACGACCTAAAGCTTCTGGAGAACATCCTATTCGGTACATTAGTATTTAAATTTATCTTACATTGCTTCGTTTGTAATTTAACATGCATTTTTTTATTTTTCACAGCTTTTATGCACGCGATTCAGGTCTTCTAAAATTCAAAATGTACGCAGGAATGTTCGGTCGTACAGCACCAACTGCAGCAAGAAGATTAGTAGCGTTTATTTTTCACCCGACAGATCCATTTGCTATATCAGTTCAACGTACCAATGCTGAATACATTGTCAGTTTCCATATAAGGCATATCTGAATGATGTATAACAATATTATATCAAAAAAGTTTCTATTTTTAAGACATTGTTGCTCTATTATACCAAGCTGCTTAAAATAATTTGATAGTATATAAAATACTTTTCTATGCAAGAACAAAAATATCATATCTATATTGATATATGGCAAGATATAAATGTAAATAGAGAATTCTTTATACCTAAATTTTTGTACAAAATAATAAGGACTCAATATTTAATATTATCATTATTTAGAGAGTCGCAATTGTCTCCTTTATTGTACATAAACAGGATAATGTAAAATAATTCTTGCCATAACATTTTATTCTGAAAATTCTAAAAACATGTCTAACATTAACATAATATACAAAAAAATTGATATAAATACAAAATATTGATAAAGAAGAATAAGTTATATAGAAAAAAAAAACTAATTCTTTTAACAATAAACTTTTGAAGAATTTTAGCTTTATACAAATTGTATTCTTATTAATAATTATAATGTAGTTTACTTCGTTATCCAATAATTTCCCAATATAAGGATAAGTTTACATCGTACGAATGCAAAGTATTATTATATAAATTAAAAAAAATATTTTTGTGAAATAATTTATAACGACGTGATGGATAATTTATGAAAATCATATTTTATGTATTGTAATTTATGAAAATCATATTTTATGTATTGTAATTTATGAAAATCATATTTTATGTATTAAATATTTTTAAAAATCAACTCATAAAGAAGAAAAAGGAAGAAAGATAGGAAGTTACATAGAAACGAAGTAAAAAAAAAATGTTAGATCAATTTGATATTCATCTGATGATCGAGCCATAATTGGCCACAAAAATCTTACATTCCTTTCAACCGCCATTGTTGTAGCAACCTGTAGCTCCTTTGAGTTCCTTACAGCACCACCTATAACCCACGCCAAAGAACTACAAGCTACGTGTCGTAGTCATAAAAAAAGGATGTAACGTGAGCCACGGCCGTGCAATGGTGTTTGGATATTATTCATATTACATTTCATAGTATAATCGGCAGTATTGGTAAGAAGAGACAAATAAAGGAAAAAGAAAAAAACTTATCTTCGAACACGACATTAGTAAAAGATAACCTGGTTTTGGCGTTCATGTATATTCGGAAACGTAAGTAAAGCGTATACATCTTTCTACTTGTTCAAACCTGCAAGCTTCTTTGCATCTTTTCTCTTTAATGCTCTAACATATATTTATATTTTATTATATATAAAAAAATACTTATTACATTTTACTATTATAAAGATGACGTTATTTGACGTATAAAATAATCCATTATAGTTTTCAATGAAAGCGTCATAATTTCCACGCTCGGTCAATGCTGCGTTCTTATATGAGAATGCAGACCTTATTTTACGAAGATATTGCATCCTTCGTGTAGTTTTATTATATTCAATCCCAAAATCGTTTATATTCTGAGGAAGATCATACAATTGTATTATTTTCAACAAGAAGCTTAAAACTATGACAAATCATCACCAATATCCTTTGTTTATTTATGTTTCTTTTTTTTATTACAGATATCCTGCTGAAATACAATTTAAAATATATTCTTAAAGAACAGTTATGATAAAAAGTTAACATTGTTTATTAGAATTTGATTACTTAGTTTATTGAAGTTTAGTATTATGTTTATCTTCCAGTTATTAATTATTATTTTTATTAACTGATCATTCAAAGCTCTATATAATACAAAGATAAAGAAGCTTTCTTAAAAACGTGTATACGTGCATGTTTTATATTTTTTCTAAAAAAAACCGGATAAGATTATGTTCAATAATCAAATGACAAGTACAACAGCAAACGAAAATGATTGTACAGATGAATACAATTTGAATAATGAAAGAAAAGAACAGAAATTCATTATAGATGTGAGTCCACCAAACGATAATAGATATTTTGTGAAGCGAGCATATACATCACCAAGAATACTTAGTAAATCAGTACCACGAAGAAATAGAGGTTTCATTCATTATAAAATAAACAGATCATTAAGTTTTGATAATGCTAAGAATGATCGTTTATTTAAATCTCCTAATTCTAGTTCAGGAAGTAGCTCTTTTGATAATGATAAGCATCTAACAAGATCAGCTAAAATAATGAGAGCACTGAATTTTAATTGTAGCCCTTTCTATAATCAAAGAAAGAAAATAAAAAAGACATTAAACTTTAATTTAACTCCAAGTCCAAAGAAATTTTCCAATCTCAGAATTTCACGAGATAATATAAATTTCAATTTGACTTCATCTTCGCCTAAAATTAATAAAACTTTGAATTTTGACACAAGTCCAAGTGATTCTAGTACCAGTAGTATATTACTTACATCATTTGATTCTATGGATGAAAATCAAAATCAAACTCCTTCTCAACGAAATACAAAGACTAAAAAGTTACTGAATTATATTACACCTAAGAAAAGGATGTATGTTTCATCTCCAGATATGGATATATCTTCTCCGTCTTTACGTCTTAGTCTTAAAGAAAAAATTGATGACATTGTACAAATGAGTAGTTCGCCTATTCCACATTCTTTCAATAAAGATAGAAAAGTATTAAATTTTAATACTCGTTGCAATATCAGCACACCAAGAAATTTGTATGCTGACTTTTCTAACGAGGATGATGAAAGGCCACGTACACCTGAAAATACTATTTCTATTGTTCCTGAGAGTATGAGTGCCATAAAGAAGAGTCATAAAAAGGTAAGAATATTTTTTGTTTTTATTGAACTTATATTTTTATTAATTTATTATATAAGTATTCTTTTATTCCTTCTTACATAGGAAAGATCTCTACGACAAATGGATAGTTTATCTACAAAGCATGTAAATGTATTACAAAAGTTAACAGATCCTTTCATGGTCGAGCAATTTGATGACTTGCAAACAGAAAAAAGACCTTTAACTCCACCAATGGCTGAAAAGAGTATTGTGTCTGTCTGTGATACAAATTCTATTAAGCAATCTCATAAAAAAGATAAAAGTAAGAAAAAAATGTCGATGTTTCATTCAGGTGATGAACTTTCTGACTCAGGATCTATTTTCGATTATTCCATAGAACAAGGAAATATACAAGAAGAAAATAATACATTCCATACTGATCTTGATCTTAATAAAACTGAAGATAATGTGGATTGTGACTCAAATAGTAATAATGTATCAACAAATAGTATTGGTTGTTGTGAATTGATAAATAGTTCAAATGAAATTGAAAACGATCAAATTATGGATAATGTCAGTAATACGGATACAAAATCTAGTTCTTGCCTTGAAGAACAAACATGTAACATAGTTTCCCAGAATCCTTTACCAAGTACTAGTAATGTCAATGAGAAAAACAGACCAGTAACACCAAATGCACTTGAAACAAATTCTATATCTTCGATAAGAGTAATCACTCCAGAAAATCATATAAATTTTTTACAACATATTCAAACTGAGTCAATTAAAAAATCTCATAAAAAGATTAAGGATGAAAATAGGAAGAAGCTCTTTTTGCCTAGAAGTCTTGAACATAAACTTAAAGAAGAAAAATTGGATACCACTAAAAATAAACATTTGGAAGTATCAAAAGATGATCAAAATGATAATAATATTCTAACAAGTGAGACCTGTCTTGATACAGAAATTAATATTCGTGCAAGTACACCTGAAAACGTGAATTCTAGCAGGTTGTTATTGTCAAACTTTAGTTCAGTTAAAAAATCACATAAAAAAGACAAGCATAATAAGATTGTTTCAGAATTTATGCGACGTCAAAAATTGCTGAGTAGAGATGCAGATTATAACAATGTGCAACGCGAAATGCACAATGACGTAAACAAAAAAGATCAACGAAAAATAAAGAACAAATCCATTAACAGTGATACTATGTCTAATTTACATTTAGATAATATCAAATTTAATAATAAACTGTCTCCGAGTAAAAGAAAAATATTGTCCAATTTATCAGATGATGATTTATTACATTTATTGTGCAATTCTAAATCAACACAAAGTGAGGATGGAAGTACGGAGGAGTTCAAAATTTGTACACCAATAAAGAAAAGAAAACCATTACTAAAAACTGGTTTGAAATCTGATTGTTTACATGATGTACAGTCAGATAAAAATGATTCATTTGAAGAAGAGATAATGAATATCGATGCATCTCGATGTATAACGCCAACTCTAAGACATCTTGGTTGTACAGTATTACCAGTGCATAATACTGATCTATTAAAATCAGATAATGATGGTAAGACCACAAATAATGAAAAAAGTAATTCAGTGAAAGAACAACAGCAGCCTGATATGCAAGATCAAAATGGAAGATCAACGCCTAAAAATATGTCTACAATAGAATTACTTCCTAACATTAATTCTATTAAAAAATCTCATAAAAAAGATAAACGTGGAAATGGGTTACATAGAAGCCTTATTTTAGAACAAGAAAAATTACTTTTAAAGAAAAATGATTACGAATTTTTACAGGTCGTAGATCATAGAACTTCAACAATAGTTTCTAAACCAAATGATAATAAATCAAGTTTAGATGATAATACTTCTTCAACTAACATATTGAACAATGGTAGTAATAATAGTGGGGAAAGTTCTACAATTACAATTTATAAAAATTCCCAAATTTTCAATCAAGATGTTAATGTTAAAGATAGAAAAAATATGCTAACAAATGATACTACCTCATCTAATAAGACTCCACCAAACTGTTTAATGGTAAAAAATTATATTAGACTGTTGCAAACGACTTCAATAAAAAAATCTCATAAAAAAGAACGAGATCGTAAAAAACACAAAATAATAAACAATGACCTAGAATTGTCAGATGAAGGATCTATATTTGGAGAAAATGAAAAAATTGATTCCTTAGAAGATTTACATATTGAAATGAATAGCAATGAGACTGATATAGATAGATCTGATTATGTATAAATTATAAATGGAAAAATATAATTAAAAAAAAAAGAAAACAATCAAGGTATTTATTATTAATCATTATTAATACGTTAACTAGAATATTTACTAATTCATATTTTTTTTAGATTTAATTAATTGTAACCGAAGAGTCCACATTTTTTTAGTGGCAATATTCTAAGGATGGATCTATATTCATTCATGTAAGGCATTTTTATTTTCAGTATTTCCAGTAAAACACACAGTACTACAGCCTTCTGTTGGCATTAATGTATTTGCTCTCTTATTTTTTATAAACCTAATTTAATGTTAACAATATTCTTATAAGAAAAATCGCTGATTTAAAGCTGAATGCACCAACAAATGAGAAAAATCTTTGTTAAAAACGAATCTATGATACAATACAATGTTCATATGAATTTTTTATACATTATTGTTAACAGTATTCATAAATGTAAATTCTATAAAATTAATCCTATTTTAACAGTGATATATTAACCAAATTATTATTTTAAAAGCTTACATCATTGATGAAATAATTGAGGATGTTAAAATTAGGCCAATTATTTCTTGTAATACCTTAATAACATTAAGCAATTATCTTAAGACATTAATCAATGCGACAGTTATTCCAAAAGGTGTTGGTTAATGTTTATTAAAATTACTTTTAGTGTAGAATGATTGATCATAATCTTGGGCCAATTTTTCTGCACTTTAGTTGTAACAGATTATAAAGGAAGAAGTAACAACTAACTTTATAATGTAATTATTGGCTTCGTCATTACAATACATTATAAAGGGAAATACATATACGTTTTGAGATGATAATAATAAGACTAACACAGCTTTATGCTGAATGTTAAAAAATTGCTAATTAGTATTACCAAGGATGATGGTGTCAAGATATATTGAAAAAGTTACACGGCAATATAATCGAAATCGTTTCTTATAAGAAGTTTAGTTTATATTTGATATATGTTTGTTACAAAATAGTAACACATTGTTAAGTTAACTTCCACGTATCATTACCTAAAGCCTGTTACATTTGGTAGATAATTTATAAATACTATGTTTTTATTTTATGTCGTTTATTTAGTATTTTTACATAAACTAGTTATTTTTTTACGTATAATTGGACTATGAATCAAGGTGCATTTTGACTTATCATATATTACGAATAATACACTTGCATTAAAATATCAGGCATATGTACATATCTGTTTCTATGTTGGGAATTCCACTTTTAAAATATTGAAGATATGTAAATCCTAGTATAAATGTGATATGTATATAATGCTTAACTTTAGTAAGTATCGTTTAGATCTAAGAATTACATCTCAAATATAACTATGTTCCTTATTAAACTCTTTTTCATTTCTTTCTCTTTAAAAAGTTTGACAAAAAATATTAAAATACTATAATAAATAAAAATGTTCGTTTCATCAATATAAAATACAGTATTTACATTTGATGATCGGTTGCATAGAAGAAATAAAATTTTTTTTTGTTACTATAAGTTAAAAAATTAAAACAATTATCCACATGAAAGCTTGTACCATAGTTTGTGATATCGTTTACCACTACATCTTAATCTAGTATATTTTAGTATGTACATTCTGCATGTTTGTAACGAAGTATTTTGTACATTTATATAAAAAAAGAAAATAACATAAAGGCAACATTTATTAAGAATTTAAATCTTGATTAAATCAATTAAATAATGAAATAGAAGAAGTATTGAAAGATAAGTACAGCAAAATTTATTACATAGATTAATTTATGTTATACAAAGAATTTCGAATGTGTATTACAGAGACTTTTGAATCGCAGCTATAATTCGCGCGTAAAGAAATCGTAAAAACTAATATGGCGAATTACGTTCATTGGGTTAGCAGAGGTTACTGATTGGTGACTTTCCGTACGCTCGCTATTGGTTCTAAACAATATGACGTCAAAATATTTATCTAGCGTTGAATATTGTTGATCAAATATCATGTGTACATTCTATGTTAATATCGTATGGTTCATGATTGAAAAAACATGGCATGGTAACATGGACATATGTACGTTATTTTAATAACATGGTGTAGTAAAGGTTATTGCTACTCATTAAATAAAAAAGTTTTTGAATGATATTGAACAAATCATTTAAAGGAACATCCAGGAAATTGCTCATTGTTATATTTTTTCGAGTTTAATCATCATGGGAAAGTTAAATGTTACGATGTTACGTTATTTAACTCGAGAAGATTTTCGTGTATTGACGGCTGTAAGTATAAAAACAGAAATAGCAACATAGTACAATATTTATTAGAGATATGTGTATATAGATAATCATGGACTTTTCAGATTGAGATGGGTATGAAAAATCATGAACTTGTACCAGCTTCACTTGCTGCACAGATAGCAAATTTGCGTTATGGTGGTGTTCATAAATTGTTAAAGGAACTGTGTAAACATCGATTACTCAGTTATGAAAGAGGAAAACATTGTATGTTATATGTAAAGATTTATTTTTAATTAGTACTGTTTTACTATATATATATATATATATTAAATTACATATAATGTATTATTTCAGATGATGGTTATCGTTTGACAAATGCTGGTTATGATTACTTAGCCTTAAAAGTGCTAGCACAAAGAGGCATTGTTGGTTCTTTTGGCAACCAAATAGGTGTTGGAAAAGAATCGAACATTTATGTAGTAGCAGACGAAGAAGGAAATCCAGTCTGCTTAAAATTACATAGATTAGGTAGAACATGCTTCAGAAATATCAAAGGAAAAAGAGATTATCATCAGCACAGAAAATCTGCATCCTGGTTGTATCTATCACGAATATCAGCAACAAGAGAGTTTGCTTATATGAAAGCGCTCATGGATAGAGGATTTCCAGTACCAAAACCAATTGATTTTAATCGACATTGTGTTGTTATGGAGCTGGTTGAAGGTGGACCTTTGTAAGTTTTTATTGTGAATTGAATTTGTTATTTGTATTTAATTTTATTATAATACATTAAATTTCAATGTATAGGTGTAATGTTTATGAAGTAAATGATGTGGAAGCATTGTATGATGAATTGATGAATTTAATTGTCACACTTGGAAATTATGGTGTTATCCATGGTGATTTTAATGAATTTAATATTATGATAACAAATGATGGTAAACCAATTATTATTGATTTTCCACAAATGATTTCTACCGAGCATGTAAATGCAGAGCTTTATTTTGAAAGGGATGTCAATTGTATTCGTGATTTCTTTAAAAGAAGGTTTGGGTATGAAAGTGAGCTCTATCCTACCTTCAAAGATATTTTGTAAGTCAAATAAATTTTTATTCTAAACATTCATTTACAATTATGCTATTAATGACAATGTTTAATATATTTTTAGACGAGAAGATTGTGTTGATATAGAAATTAAAGCTAGTGGTCTTACAAAACAAATGGAAAAAGATCTATTAATTGAAATGGGCTTTGAAAAGGATGAAAGTGACGAAACATATGATGATGATGATGATAATGATGATAATGTTCAAGAGTTAAATGTCGAAAATGAAATAGATAATTTACGATCACAAGTGGAAAAATTGTTGCAAGAAGACATACCTTTGTCAAAATATAAACAAAAAGATGAAAAAGTTGAATCTTTAAAAGAAGAAGTTGATACAAGTATTGACATAAGACAAGTCAAAATAAATGACAGTAAAGATAATGATAATACAGATCTAAAAAATGAATCAATAGAAAATAAACCTGACATTCCATGTGAAATTGGAACTGTGGCAGACCTAAATACTGTTTTTTCTTCAAATTGTACCAACACATTAAAGACTGATTCTATTGATGGTAATGAATTTAGTGATCTAAGGAGTGTCAGAAGTGTTTCGACAGCAGCCACTATATCACCGGATGTAATAAAAAAGAGAACAAAGCAATCTTTAGAAAAACGAGAAAGGAAAGGCCTTTCTAGAAAAATTCTAGTGAAAGGTGAAGCTAGTGCTGTAACTAGAGTTAGAAGAGAAAATAGAGAAACTATCAAACAGTCTACTACAGGGATATGGGGCTGGGAGTAAGATTGTTATTTATTTTTAAATTATTATATCAATAAAAGAATGTATTTTTACTGTACAAAAGTGTATAGATAATACTGCAAATATAAATTGGATTTATATGATTTACATATGCTATTGTACACTATACACTTTTTAATTTATTTTTTGTGTAATCCATTATGAATGAAATTATTTCTCATATAATGCCTATTAGACTTCATTTTGTATTGTTTTATTGAATCTACATATGCAGTAATCTCTAAGCGAGAAACGAGAAATCGATATCATTTATGTTGTAATGTGATCAATTGTTTTTTCTTTAGTATAATGAAAATACCGTCAAGCGGAATATCTGAGTTTAGGTTCTTTTTTATTTAAATATAATTAATATCTACATATTTTTGAAGTTATGATTCAGAACTGACTTATCTGCAATAGATAATATTTTATAGCTAGCGAATAACAGATGGCGCTACAGTAATTTTCCTTATAGAAAATTTGGAATATATAAAATATTTATTTTACTGATGCTAAATCTTTTAAAAATGCTAATGTTTCGCCTAGCTCAAATATTAATTTGAGGAGTAGATATGCATCTGATAAAGAAATTAGATAAATTGTTACGAGCTTTTAAGTGTTTATGATTTCATTTATAATTTGATATTTTATTTATAATTTCTATTGATAAAAGATTACAAATTCTATAAGAAAAGATATACATATGTAGATGTTATGATAGCAGAAACGAAATAATAAATTTTTTCCATGGAAGGAATTTAGGAAAACCGTTAAAATGTAATTACAAAAATTCAATGAGGACTTTGAACGACTAAGTTATTAGAAACTACTCAGACATTGTATTGTTGTATTTATGTATACGTATTTTTTGAATGTCGAAGCATAATATGCGTGAGTACATTAGTTACAAGATACTTTATACAATAAAGTCTTACAGCAATGCTGCGAGCCAATTTCGAGAAAGAAAAAATTGAAACATTATTTGCACTTCAAAAAGAATGATAGTTCTTTTTTTTCACTAATATACAATAAAATAATGCAATTTATCCTTATCTTCAAATATATACTGACAATTCAAACAATGGTGAAAGTATTAAATGTTTAATAAAAGTAAAAATAAATATATATGTTATATCAGTCATCTATAAAATGGTGAATTAATGATTATTTTTTCTATAGGAAAAAATATATGATGATCGTATAATTGTATGTCATAAATTTTTATAAGTACGTTAATTTGTTTGGTGGATTATCGTATCAAGAAAATATTATGAAAGAGAAAATAACATCGGACACATCTTTTTTACATTAATAACGAGTTTGTGTAATACTTGTTTCAATTGAAAAGTAAAATATTGATATCAATTCGATCCTTTGAACCATTTCATAAGGCCCCAAAGTTATTATATGTTGTTAACGGGATATAACATCTTAATTAATTAAGCACTTGGCATCAATCTTGTTGTTTTTTTCAATGTCATTAATATATGCAACATTGCTTCTTTATTTGTTAATCAATTGGATTTATAAAATTTATTGAAATTCTATGGAATCATCGAATTTATTGAATCGATAATAAAACAAAACTGAGCCATGACAATGTGATCGATAAAGGATAACAATCTAGATAATAGTTGCAACATAATTAGAAATAAACGTTAAAAACGAAATTTCTATATTCTACAATGTAGTTTTGTAATCTAGAAATCACTGTCCAAAATGCATATATTGTATGAAGCTGAGATCTACAGAAATATTGCAGGAAACTAAAGTACTCTACTTTATTTCTATTGTTTATTCTATTTATATTTCTTAATATTCTTAATATATTCTTTATGGTGGTATGGTAGATATATATTGCAACCACTTAATGTGCATACTTTCTGAAATATTGGAGTAGCAGCATTAATTTTTAAATTCACAGGTAGTAGAATACATTTAGTTTACAGCGAAAATGTTTGCAGAGATTATAATTATTAATATAGTAATATTAATATATATATATATATATATATATATATATATATATATATATACATACATACATATATATATAATTTATAATTTATAATTATCTATGGCAAGGGTTGGCCCGTTATGAGACATGTATGATATATTCCATAATTGTTTTCATGAAGTATGTAAAACCTTACAAAAAAATAAAAAAAGTAATTCTATATATCTAAATAAAACTCAAAAGTAATATACTTTAAAATATGTTAACTACACATGCATGCTGACTTAATTTTACCATATAATTTATATCTTGTATTAATATTATATATTAATTATACAAGCTATATAAGAAAAAGTTAGCTAAAAGATATTTTGTTAGCAGAAAATATATATTATTGCTTATTTACTAAGATTATACATACTTCAGAATAAAAGTAAATATATACACATAAAATGTGTACACATTGCAATTGTATTACAATCAAAGTTAAAGAGCTGATTAATGCTATCATTTTATACACAATGGAAAAACTATAGAAATACAAAATTTATCTTTTTGTAAGTTGACAGCAATAATAAGACAGATGACAATTTTATATTTCTATCAGTTTGCTGTCAATATGTGCAATATAAACATAGTATTGTAGAGTACATGTCACCATTAATAGCATGAAAAGATTACAAACTGTTTGATCAGGTTCTTTATCATAGATTATATGTTACTTGACACAAAAAACTGTAACGGTAGTTATGTGTATACTATGTTTTAAAGGTAGCAATGATAGCAGTAACAATAGTAATACTGGTAAATCATATGGCGTGGTAAGCAAATTTTATCCCGCCTAAATATGTAGTATATATGTTTTTGCCTACCTAAGACGTATACTAAAATTCATTATTCGAAATCTACAACTTTATATTAATTTATAATGCCAAACATTTTCATATGCACGTTCATTATCTATAACCGAATAAAGAAGACTTTATGCTGTTGATACTGTCAGGAGATTATATCTTTTACTTTTATATCATTCTTATTCTTGGCTGACGATTTTTGATTATTTAATGGACAATGACTTTCTTTATAATCTTATTTATATAATAGTTTACATTTTACTAAAATGCTTCATACAAGTTCTAGTTTTATAACAGTACAATAGCAGTTACTCGTTAAATCTTCGAATAGATGTGCCAAAAAAAATTTTAATTTTTATATTTTATTTTATCAAGAGTGCAATTATCAGAAATTCATTTTGTATATGTCATTCTGCCACTACTTGGCAAATATCATCATAGGAATAATTTAATGCAGAAGTTTCTCTGCACTATGAACATGCAGTAAGAGAAACTTTTTATGATGTCTATGTATTTAGTTTTGAAGCAACTAATCACATTTAAAAACTATATACTCTTGTATTATCGGAGGTTTATTGATATATTTTATAGATGAACTAAAAATGCAAGAAGATACGTATCAATAGAAATATATTAAGAAACAAAATGTTCCTTATATATTTAATAAATAATATGCAGCACAAAAAGTAATAAAAATGAGGGTATGCACAAATGTAAAATGTCAAACATGGTCGTTGACAAATTATTGTAGGAATAAAAGGGCCAAAGCCGAGTTTACAATAGCCAGCTCACTTGGTTGAAGCTTATTTTTAAATAATGCAATCATAAGAAAATTATGTTTTTTGTCAAAAAATATCTTCATTTTTATATAAATCAATATGTAAATGTTGCTTGTGTAGGAACCTATAATTGTTAATTAATATTTTGAAAATGCACGGTTAACTCGTCTCCATAAAACATGTTATTATATATTTGTTAGCTGTGAGTCAAAAAATTTCGTCATTTGCTAGATTAAATTTATATCATATACTATGATAAATCTTTTCTTTCTTATAAGACTTTTCTAATCATCAATCACTTTACCTGCAATAGAATATTTTTCACTAACTGTACAACCATATATCCAAATAATGGATACAAGTATTTTTTTCATGGCCATTGTACGCTCGATCAAAAAAATATCATAATCTGTATCCATATACTAAGTATTGGATTTCAACAATTTCGCAGATATTTGTTTATAAGTACATACATAATATTATTCGAGCATAAACTTATTTTGTACTACATATTTACTCATTTTTCATAACATGTGATACAGTGTCAAGAAAAACAATATAGCATCTCAAATATTTTTAAAAATATAATAATATCAATTAGAGAGAGACGTCACCGGGATATTTGTTAAAATCCAATACTTCCAATACATACCACGCATATCACTACATAAGCGAGATGGGAAAAATCTAAGTCGAAGGCTTAATTAGAAATCAGATGCCTCCAAGGGGGTGGTCAGGTGGTGGAGGCAGAGGGACTGGTTACGGACGGCAATGACCTCGTTTTCTACCGCCTTCGTTGCCTTCCTCATCTTCGCCTCCTCTTCGTACTTCAGTATAACGTTCACCTTTTACACTTACGATTTTATTGTCGAGATAGCGCACTAACTTCTTTGGTTCTGTTTTAGGCGCAACTGGACGATGCTCACGAGAATCATCATCTCTGTCGACGTAACTATACCGGGCGATGATACGTGACTTCAATTCCTCGTCATTTACCCTGGCTTTATTCCGAC
This sequence comes from Dolichovespula sylvestris, assembly GCA_918808275.2. Classification (NCBI taxonomy): domain Eukaryota; kingdom Metazoa; phylum Arthropoda; class Insecta; order Hymenoptera; family Vespidae; genus Dolichovespula; species Dolichovespula sylvestris. The sequence goes on along the minus strand of OU964962.1, from coordinate 3,464,564 downwards.
CATTGGGCTAATATACATAAATTTACTTTTCTTTATTTTTCGTTTAAACATATTAAGTAGTATGTATTTGTAGTTAGATTATTAAAAATATTGGAAATAGATATATAAGAATGTATTTACAGAAAATACATACCGTTAAAAATGTGAGATTACTAACAATGCTTTGACCAGCTTCTTGACGATGCAAAGCTAATTGTGCTGCTTTGGCTATGTCTCCTCCAGCAACTGCTAAGCAATGTCGAGCTTCAGCCGGGCTTGCTGCTGGAAACATTTCTTGTAGAAGTGCGACCTGGTGCCAAGATGATTCCTGAGAAAGTAAGAAATTTTAATTAAATTATAAATATATATATATATATATATATATATATATATATATATATATATATATATATAACAGGAAACTTCTAAAAGTGGAGTTAATTGTATTGTATTTGTGTTTATTTATTTTTGTATATAATTATATTATTTATATATTTATATGATATATATAAATGTACCTCAGAAAAATATTCTCCACTGGAATCACTGCCTGCATCACTTGTTTCTGAGAGATGATGAACTCGCATTCTCTGAGTACCAGGTGGTAAAAGAGCTGCCAAGCTGATATGACTCAATGGATCATGAGGTTGGCAGTTTTCATTTTCCTTACTTCCCTGACGTAGTTTACTTTCAACATCAACTAACCATTTTGATACAGCTTCTTTTTCAATTGTTGAAAATTCAGGAAGACAGGCAGAAACCATTTCGCATAGACCATCTACATCTAACTCTTCCTCCATAGCATTTTCTTCTACCATGCTTACTACATAACTGAGTACAATGTCATCAATTAAACTAAAAAACATAATATTCAAAGTTAAGATATATATATTTTTTTTGCAAATATCTAGTAAGTAATAGATATTAATTAACTATGATATTAAGTTACCTTAGCTGCGCAGTAGGTACTTGTTTTCTTACAAAGCTAAACAAAGCTTTTTTTACTAACTCTTCTTTCTCATCCATTATGCGGCTCATTCTGTATATATAAAGAGATTATTACATATAACAGCATACATTGATTTTTTTTATCATGAACTAAACAAAATTATTTTTTACCTCAATACAATTATATGTTGGATGTCAAAATCTCAAATAAAAAAAGGAAGCAGGCTATTTTCTTAATCCCAACTGAATAATTGATCAAACAATATTTGCGATATTTTTTTTTTATTTTTTTATATTTTTTATTTAAAAAAAGAATACAAAATTTACGTGGATGTGACTACTTTTCTTTTCTAAGGAATTATAAAGAAAATAATGAGCGTTGATTTTAAATTAAAAAGAAAAGAAAAGAAGAAAAAAAACAAAGTAGGTCGTAGTAAAAAGGACGAGATGAAAAAGCATAAAGTGTTCGGGTTACATATAACATATTAAAAGAACTACTATTATAAGTGACACGAGTTGCACTTTTTAAACGTATACAAAAGCAGGAAAGGTCATCGTATTATCGCTTTTTTCACGGATCATCGTGATTCTCGTAAAATATATATATATATATATATACGTGTGTGTGTGTGTGACGTATACCTTCGAATATTATCATCGTCTGTCATTGATCTGATGTTAGGTTAAGAGAAACAAAAATTAACGACAGCGTTCACATTGAGTTAGGTGTACGCTATTTGGATAGAATTATTTTTTGTTTCTCTCTATATGTGTAGACAAGGAGGGAAGAACCTTTTCAATTAGAAGATTAAGAAGAGAAGCGTTTGAAAGATCCACAACAACGACGATGGTGATTAACGTTGACGATAATTAAGGGGGGAATCAAAAGAAAAGACAACGAAGCGACAGATCCATGGTAAAAGCGCCGGTGTCACATCACGGTTGAAGCTTTTTGACTTTGGTGAAGGCGTGAAAAAAGCCTTTCGTTCGACGCCGAGGTCCTTTCATCCCATTATAAAGGACGCCCGAGTCGAGTACGAACCTGATTTATGTTTGTCTCGTTCGTTCGATCTGTCGTATTCTTCGGGACGCAATGTGAACCCCAAAGGCTCGATAAAAATTTCGTATACAAACAAGGTTCCTCGGATTTGACAGTTCGACGTAAGAAGGGATAGAGGGAGGTACGGTGGCGTTCCGTGATGGTCGACGCGCTGCGCACTAAGATTTAAAGAAAAGCGGGGGTAACTTAGTACTCGTTTAGTTTCGTTTCACTTCTCTCTATCTCTTCTTTCTCCTTTTTCCCTCTCTCTCTCTCTCTCTCTCTCTCTCTCTCTCTCTCTCTCTCTCTCTCTCTCTCTCTCTCTCTCTCTCTCTCTCTCTCTCTCTCTTTCTGCCTCTCTACTTCGTTTTCTCCGTGTGTTAAGAGTAGAGGAGGGCGACCTCGACGTTGAGGTAGCGAAATATTCATTATTTTTACGATGTAAGTGGTTATGCCTCATTCGGTCAGCTATACGCCATCTTGTAATGTGTTTCGCGTATGATATAAATTTAAGTCGATAATGTCATTTGTTCTGTAGATAATGTCGGGCTTCTATTAGACCGATATTATTTGAGCCGTTCACATATCAAAGCAATTAACTCCACTTTTAGAAGTTTCTCCCTTTTTTTATTTTTAGTTCGCTTCTTTTTAATTTCAGTGCCGATGCACTTGATCGGAGTCTATTTTTTTATTATATTTTTAAAATAAATTTCCTTAATAATTAGGTTTAACACCATTAAATGACAATAATTGTTATGGTCGTTGAATAATATGTATAAATAATATAATAATGTATAAAAATATAATTATTAATTTTTCCTATTTGTTATTTTGTGAAGTTAATCGATTTGGCAATTGAACGCGACTCGTTTATAAATCCAGTTATGAACTTTATGCAACTAAAATTGTTGTACTATTGACAACGAATAAATACTGTATTTAGAAAATTAATGTTATTTCATAAAATTTTAATATCATTGAAAGAATGTAAAAAATGTAGAGATTTTTTGTTTCGCCATACGTTGTAATAGCTGTTTATTTATAAGACATAATATTTTACATATTACAATGTACATATACTTTCCAATCATAGAGTCGACATCGTGCGTTTGATTGAATATTTGCGCGATACCACTCTTTAACACGTATACTATATTATTTTCGAGTAAGAAACCGATCTTCTTTGCTTATTTATTAGAATTTTTACAATAAGAGGTAATGCACGATCTTCGAAATGTGAAATAAACGCGTACAACAATCTAGAATCTAAGATTCAAACGAAGGTATAATATAAAATATTTTAGACATGCGATCAATCTACTCACACATAATCGGATGCATCCTTAATTTATTACTAATTTATATAAATGCATCGATTATTTTTCAAATAGAATGTTAACACCGAAAGTAGATACATAAATTTTCGGCGAATTCATATAATATTTAAATGCATTTCCATCGAATGCCAAGCATGTCGTTTTTATCAATGTGCACCAAATAGATGAGAAAAAACTTATCTTCAAAAATAAATAATTATATAGACTGTTCTATGTATATGTTTAGTTAAATATAAAAAATAAAATATTCGTTACCCTTATAGGACGTTAGCGTTTCGTATATAATTTGTCGTTACATCGGATTTTATTCGGTACTTATGCAAATGGTATTTCAATAAAATTATTTCGTATTGAAAACATTATTTTTGTCTAAACTTTATCTAAACTTGTTCTTGAACTGTTATTAACACACTGATTTTGATTCAGATATGGAATATCCAAAAAATTTGCTAAAAGCCGTTCTCTTTTTAAAATTAAAAACAAAAAAATGAATATCTATAGTTAAAATCTTTAAAAAGATAATATTTAATATCCTGATTCGGAACAAGTCCGATAAAAAAAATAACCTGGATAGAGATTGTACGGATATTCGAAATCACTTCAAATCCAAACTTTCAAAGTCATTATAAATTTCACATATTATCATTGTTATTATATAGTAAAATATTCAAATATACATAAAAAAAATAATCATTAAAGAATCACTGAACGTGTTGCCTGCTAACACGTAAGTGTTTAAATCTAAAAGCAAGTATTTTGAATAAAAGCGTACATTTGGCAATTAGCAAGTTTTTACGTGTTCAGTTTTGTCACCTTTCACGTGAAATATGACCGGTAAAGTTACAAAGTCACATCAGAGATAATATACGACCGATAAGGGCTAACAGTGAAAATAAATGATAACAGGAAAGTATAATGATTCAGTTCGCGCGAAAGCTTTATGATTTAACAAAATGTTTTATATTATCACGCTTGATTCTTTGGCGTATCGTTTAAAGTCGTCAAACGGTTTCGCTATCGACAGCTTTGATTTATCGTTCATTAACGAGACAATGATTTAATATGTAACTTGGAAGCAAGTGGAATATTATCATATCCTTCTAATTCTTAAAATATCTAGATTACGTTTAGATCACACACAAAAAAACGTATAAATTCCAATTACAAGATTCGGAACAAGTCCGATAAAAAAAATAAATTATTTCCGTTAAATATTATTATAATGCACTTCGATCCTGAAAATATAATGATAATTGATGAAACACGTTTATACATTTTTCTAGAGCAAATGACCGATATGAATTTTCTTCATTCACATGCATAACGAAAATGTGTCAAAAAAAAAAAAAAAGAAAAAATCGATGTTTTTCGATATCATGTCTTCATAGAAAAATTTCTTTATACGAATTTGTATATCAAGTCAATTTAAAAAATGAAAAATATTATGATCGACTTACTGCAAACTTTATAACAATATTAACAATAATATTCGCAGAAAATCAATGACGCTGTTCGAATGTATTTATTTCTTCGCTTTCGATCGAATTGCCATTCGATTGTATCTTAACGATAGGAGGTAAAATCGTTTTACTTTGTCTTGTCTTCCTTCGAACATGGGTCTTCTTCTTCTTCTTCTTCTTCTTCTTCTTCTCCATCTCGCTCGTCATCACCTTCCCCAGCATCAACAGAACTGTGATCGGTTAAGTCATCTTTACCATCCTTATTACAGCCTGGTTCCGATTCTTCAACGATGTCCTGTTCTTGTTCTAGAAAATCCGTAGGTACAAATTCCATCTGATCTTCACAATCATTCAAATCCGGTGGACCTGGTATTTCGCAGAAATTAATTTCTCTGCTTTCATCATTGAGATCATCACCACCTGGATCGTCTTCCTCGTGAAAACTGATAAGCTTTTCAAAATTCACTGGATTAGAGTTATCTTCATTACTTTCAGGAAATATTTCGGTGGGACTTAGAGGTATATCCAAGGGTTCAGTTTTCACTGTCGTAGGTGGAGACGATGGTGTGACTGGTCTTTGTAAACGAATTTTTGTGAATGGCCGTGGCTCAGGAGATTCCGATTGTTGTCTTTTTTGCGCGCGTTTGGGACTAGAAGGAGTAGGAACGCCAGAAGAGGAAGGCTTGTTTTCTTTGGTTTCTGGTACGATATGTGGCACTACTGGTTGAGATATTAATGGTTTTGTTTGAGGTATAAGCATCGGTGGTTTCGAGTTCTGTAAATGAATGGTATTCAAAGTTTTTATTATTTAGCTTGAAAATACCCATATTTATATCGCCATATTATGGTGTAAATATTCATTACCTGCGAGGAGGGACTAGGACCAGCTAATCCTTTAACCTGTAAAGCTTCGGCCGCATTTAATAATTGAGGTAATTTGTCATGAGCAACGTTAACTTCACCGCGATACATAAACTTGACCAGTGCTTCAACCTCCCAGAATTTGAGATCTTTCATTAAGATGATAGGATGCTGGCAAGGATTTTCTCGCAACAAATCTGCTAGATAATCGCTACACGAGGATAATATCATCTTGTGACATTTCAGAGATCGTCCTTCGCAAGCTAAGGTTACGTCAACGAACTGTTCCGAATCCAGAAGGGACGGGAAACTATTCTGCATGTTACTGTGATAACTATTCCACCTTAGACAAACCTAAAATTTAGAATTATTTTAATTTGTTCGATAAAAACAGCGTACGTATACTTTGTTTCATTGTTGGATACCTCCGTGGGTTGTTGATGCACAATATTTTGTGGGATGCCCTGCGGAGTTTGTCTCGGTGGCATCTTGATCGTCGTTGGCGCAACCTGCTTCACCTTTAACGGTATAGTTTTTAATACAAGAGTCTTTGGTTGTCGTTGCTGTTGTTGTGGCGATGGTGCTGGCGCGATATTCCTAATATGTGGTCTCACAAATGATTGAGTTGCTATTCTGATGGTTTTAGTGGTGGTCGTGCTAGATTGCGAGGCAGGCGTGTTGGACTGTAAAACTATAATGAAAGAGAATTAAGGAATTAGGATATATGTACGAAATGGCTAGAAGGACATCTACAAAGATTTTATTGTAATATATATATATATATATATATATATATATATATATATATATATATATATATAAGCGATAGACGAAGTGAAATCGTCAGAAATCAGAAGATAGTTTTGCAGCAGGTGGTTCTGTTGTTTACCGTGATAACGTCTGCCGATGAGTCTGCCACCATGGTGTACTCTGAGATGCCGATGGAGATTGGTGGTGCCGCATTGTCGAGGATTTGCACCACCTCTGACAACAACGGCACCGCATATACGGCACTGGGCACGCAGTGGGTCATTCGCACAGAGGTCAAAATGAGCCCAAACTGCGCTAGGATTGGCCATCGCTCGGAGACTGCGCGCGTGCGATCTTACCCTGTGGGTCGTACTGGTGTGCCTGCTAGCAGCAGAGGGTGGCGAGGATGCAAGCGACGCACCAGGCATTCCATTGTCCTCGAGGTAACAATCCTCCTCGTCTTCCGGTTCCTGTTTCATCGCTATTCCTTCGAGTCTTCTGGTAGATTCAACAAGTTCGTCGTTCGAGCTCGTGCTAGCACCACCACCACCACCACCTCCACCGCTGCCGCCACCGCCACCCCCTTTACTGGTCAATTTTTGCTCTTGGATGATTTTGTGCGAGGTCAGCTTGGTGGTGTCCGCAGTACCGGCCACCAATACAAGCCGACCTGTCGTAGTTGCACCGGTACTCGCCGTCTTGAATTATTCTTATTCTACCTTTCGGTCACCAGCAGCTCTTTCTCTCCTTCCCTCTCTCTCTCTCTCTCTCTCTCTCTCTCTCTCTCTCTCTCTCTCTCTCTCTCTCTCCCTCTTCCTTCTTTATTATCTCGCCACCCTCTCTAGTCCTTTTTTTTTTATTTTCAACTCCCTTATTTTCAACGTTTAAACTTTTTCAATATCTCGATCCTCCGCTATCGCCGTAGGTGCGTCTCTCTGCATTCTCTTCTCTTTCCTCTGATGGAATTCCTTAATAATTTATTGTATTTTCATTTTGTGATAGCTAACTTAAATTTTTGTAAATATTGGTAGATCGGATTAGTTTGTGGTTAGTATACAAGTGAGAGAACGAACGTTACGCTCGATTGATTTGACTTTTATAATTATCCTCGATAATAATTGAGAACGTTTCTGAAAATCGATAGGGAAGTCACGTGACCGTCGTTAACTTCCCGCGGAACAAAAATCTCAGAACGATACGTCGGCAAGAAAGGGTAACTTTATTCCTTGATATTACGTGTGTGGAGATAAGATAGGGAGTATTTCAATGCGCCAGCGAATTCATTCGGAGCGACCACTATCAATCAAATTAGACGAATATTTTTAAAAAGTTATTGAACTCATAGACGATATGCTCGTCGATATATCTTTTAAAGATCTTGGATACGTTCCAATAAACTTTATCTACCTATTTTTTTAATAATATAATGACATAATCGGTCGTCGAATGTGAATGTTTAATACCGCGAATGAATTTTAGAAAAGAGAAATTTCCATAACTTTGTTATCTAGTGTCAAGGTCAGTCACTGTGTGGGATCCCTTCATACGTTCTACACTTTATGCTATGTATGTATACGTACATACATACTATACGGTAGTGATCGAATCTAGACCTTTTGTTCTACTTCAAAATGTTCGAAGAAACCTTGACATTTATAATAATAATCATTCTAATTTCTGCAGATCTAGAAAATAAGAATAAACAGATCTAATTCGTATAGAAATATTTGAATCGACTTACTTATCAAATATTTGTCTATTGATATCATACTAAATTACGAATTAAAGCGATATATATATATATATATATATATATATATATATATATGCGAAGTAGTGTTATTGATATGGTACATTAGTTCGAGGAAAGCGAACGATTACCTTTCATAATGTATGCGATGACGTAGGTAAGACGTAAAGCGATCGGTTAAAACGATTTTCGCGGGTTACGGACGCGTACGCGAAGATCCCTCTTTTCTTCTCGAAAATTGTAAACTATTATCAAATAAAAACTGATTTCAAATCGTATCTACGTTATACGGAACCGATATGATATTTCAAAAAGCGAAAAAAAATTTTTTCGAAATTTGTCGCGATCGTGTAGCAGGCGTCGTTCGAAACTATTGTGGAAGTTGTTCGCTTCGAAGGCTTCTAAAAAAAGCGCCAACGACGATAATCGTCCTCGGCAAGCCGATAAAGCGTGCAGTAACGCGCGTCTTTTACCCCTTAATAGCCCCTTCCCCCATCCGAGAAAGCAAGGCGACGAGAGCGAGTATTAACGATTTCTCTTCGAAACGTAGTACCTAAAGTAGTTACGTGTACTATTCACGAGAAAATCGAAAGTTGTTCGAATTTAACAAGACACCGAATATATTATCGTCATTCTATATAGTATGTTACTTTTTTTTCGTTGCTTTTCGAATTCTTTTTTGATACGCTGCCTCGTAGATCAGAAATAGCCATTTCGCTATATCGTTAAATTCCATAATCAATGTCTCTTCGTACAAAGACCATCATCGTATTACTCGCAGATATTTGAAAGTATCACGCGATATACTATCCTAAGATTACGTGTATTTTAGATGTTATATAGGCCTAAGTGCTTTAAAGAACATTTCGAGAAGAAGTCCTAAGGCGTACATTTGCACGCGCTACGTATTTTCCCTTTTCCCCGTTAGACCTTGTCGCGGATCTTCCTCTTCTTTTTCGATCTCTTTCTCCCTCTCTCTTTCTCTCTCCCCTCTCTCTCTCACACACACATACACAAACCACACACACACGCGCGCGCGCGCACTCATTTTGTCTATAAGCAGCTTCTCACCCACTCGCATCGTTCTATATCGTTCGCGCTTCCTACCACGCGCACCAACCTACTCTCTCTCTCTCTCTCTCTCTCACTCTCTCTCTCTCTCTCTCTCTCTTTCCCTCTACCTATCTATCTATCTATCTCTATCTTTTTATCTTTTTTTCGCACTCCCTCCACGCGGGCCGTGTACGAATGAAAGTCACGACCGGCTATAAAATGGCAACCGTTGCGACGACACACGGCACACACCAAGCTGCCGCTTGGCTCTCGTTTGTTCTCGTCGAAACGGAGAAAGATACAAAAAGATTCCCGCGAGAGAGAAGATAAAACGAAACCAAATGTCGGACTGGCGGGCATGCGGGGATTCGAGGAAGAAGAGAAGGAGGAGGAGGAAAAAGAGGAAGAGAAAAGAAGAGAGAAGGCACTGACGTCGTTGTTCGACCGGTTCAATCACTAGTGCGCGCACCGGTTCGGTAGCAACGACGATTTTATCGACCCTCGTGCGCGTTTTATTTTTCTTGGAACAATACGATGTAGAATTTTTTGGTAATGTTTCGGCTCTACTTTTTCTATCATATTTGTCTCCTCTCTATAACACGAGCAGCACGCACTAGGATTCGTTTTGATTGAGTCGCGCGATTCTTTTTATAATCGGTACGCTTGCTATTCTCTCTCTGTCTGTTTCTCTCTCTCTCTCTCTCTCTCTCTCTCTCTCTCTCTCTTTCCTTCATATTTTCGATCCGCATAAGATCGGCTCGCGTCCATCGATGATGCGTCAAGTAAGGCAGCGGCACGACGATAGCTACGAGTCTAACGATATATATATATATATATATATGTATGTATTTATACGAATGAAATCGTTTGCGTAAAATTCGTTCTCTCTTGCTTAGAACACGTAAAAGAGAATGATGACGAAAAAAATATAGAGGAGAAGATTAAAATGAAGAAAATGGACGTACTTTGTATACTATCTATCTATCTATATATATATTATATATGTGTTGTATGTATGATGTATGTATATATATACGTATATATATGATATATATATATATATATATATATATATATATGTATATATATATGTAGCTATATGCTATGTGTCGGGCAAGGATACCGCGAAAATCGTCGTCCCGGCGTGAGAAAAAGCGGGACACCGTCGTTGAACCCTCGTAATATCGCCAATAGAAAGATAATAAGTGGATACGTAAAACGAAAATAGAGCGTCCTGCACTTGGGTGGTGTCCTCGGGCGCGCAGAAAGCGAGAGAGCGGAACGATTTTCCCCGAAGCCGAACCCGGGAGTGACTAAAATCGAAATCGGTGGACGAACACAGGGGCGCGTCGGGGCGCGCATGTGCGACGGCGCCGCCGGTCGTCGACGCATATTATCCGTCCGCGTCCCGTGTGTCGCCTTGCGCTCTCTTGTGTGTGCCAGCCTGCCTCTGCTTGCCCGTCTGCCTAGCTACCTAACTTGATTCCTTCCTCGGTAGCTAGCCTGTTTCTCTGCCTGTCTGCTAGGTTGCCTCCTGTCGCGCGCCTCTTGAGTGCGCGCTCATCTACTAACCGAGCTGATCGCCTCGTCTACCATCGGCCAATCGCAAGTACCGAATTGAGTCGAGCCGAATCAAACCGGACCGAACCGAACAAGACCGAGTAAAGTCGACTCGAACCGAATCTGCCGGCCGGCCGGCCGGCCGGCGTTTCTTCGGGTACTTCGCGCGCCAATTCTCATGCTCCAACGTCGTATCTTCTCATTGATCGCCTACCGACCCTCTGGTCCTTTCGTTGGACCCTTACTTCCTCTTAAACTCTCCCTCCCATTCCTATCCTTTCTCTTCCCTCTCCTCCCCGCCCACAACTATTAACTCTCTTCCCGCACTTTATTCTTCTCCCCTCTTCGCTCTCCATCCAAAGCATATCTCCTAAAGATCGAGTAGGTTATTCTTATGGGAGACGCCATCTTGCGCAAACGACGAACGATTCTTACGGACTGTGTCACACGTCCTATATGGCGCGTAAACTTGAAAAATGTTCGAACACGATTCTATTGTAGTATACCGCATTACCGAACGATAGATGGCTTTGAAAATTCGAAATAGGGGATGTCTTTGTATATGTTTCTGTCGACGAGCGAATAATATCAAAGTACTTACTTTTTCGTATAGAAGTACGCTTCTTCCATCGCTGACAATCATCGTGGTTTTTACATTTATCGACTTCGTCTGTCTTTCTTCTAGATAAGATTGCGACGGATTCCGCCTCATCGAATGTCTGATGAATGTTTCCTCTTTCTTCAGACGACACTTTCAAAAACAATATCTTATGAGTGACAGTACATCCATACATACAGTAACACTTACGAATTTAATATACCTAATGATTAAACGAAATAAACGTTAATAACTCACTTATTAATACGCGCGGTTTGCCAAGTGCCAGATAACGTTTTCTTGCTACTTGAGCAGCTGCGAAATCCGGTTTATGATTGTGCTCCATTCTTATTCGCGGCTTCGTACAATTTTCCGTTGTTATGAGGCTTGCCCTGCAATAGGTTGTTCTACCGACGCATCTCCAACGAATGTGTTGAGGCTGTTTTTTGTGCATCGTATACATGTAACCATGGTGAATCAATTTTGGACCACCTTTGTTCGATAAAACGATCTGTTAAAAAATTGTTCGTTATAAAAAAAAAAAAAAAAAAAAAAAAAAAAAAAAAAAAAAAAAAAAATAAAAGAAAGAAAACATACCAAATATATCTGTAATATAAGAGATTTCATTTGCAGATAATAGCAGTAATCAAACTTTAATTACCTCGGGAATGGAATCTTCCTCGTTCAAATTTTCGCGCTCCAATGAGGCTACCACAGCACCACTCAAGTCATTTTGATCGTTTTCCATTGAAAGATCGTCGGAAGACGATTGCTTTTTTCGTGATATTATTTTCAAACGTATTATCTGCAACGAAAGACGCTAATGTAAAAACATTGAATAGCATCGGAAACGTTTGACTACTTTTATTTATATAATGTCCATAAGAAAATAATAAATTTGGACGATGATATTATATTGAGTGGGAGAATCCAAGTTTCGGTCAGTATGAAATTCATCGAGAACATTTCCACGTATTCTACGTTCTTAAAATAACTTCGATGGACAGATGGTTGGCTTTTGATACGATTTCTGAGGTCGCGCGCGCCTGCACGTGACTCGATATGATCGGCTAGCTTTCCGATGAAAATCGTCAAAAATATATTTCTTAACGTACGAGAGATGTAGCAAACTTTGACGTATGTAAGATCAAAGAACGTGTTCTCCGGTATATTATTTTTTTTAAGAATTAGCACATGCATCTCCTTTGACTCGATGATTTTCATTTCAAAAAGAATATAATAATAACAACAATAACAATAACAATAGTAATAATAAAATTTTTAATAAATTCTTTCATACGACATAAACAGGGTGCTAATAGAAAAAAAGAGAGAAGAAATCATTAACTTTCATATATCTAAATAAATCAACTTATTACAACAAATCGTTAATCGAACAGTAACATTTGTTTCTTAATTGTTTATTTATTTTTTATAATAACATCAAGCTTACGTGAATCGAGAAAGAAGTTCGTTGTTCGAACGGGCTTTGAGAGCATTCAGTTTTCGTTCGGGTCGAGAACTGCCGATAAGTATGGCGTATCGATCGGGTTTTCTTCGATGATGAAATCGTCGAGATCGGCGAGATTAAAGAATCGTTTATCTTCGACGTTTACGTGATTAAACGTGATGCACCGATGTAACGTTAGGTTACACGAATGAACAACGAGAACCGTTGGTCTGCAACGAAAGAAATGTCTACCGCGTGTGTGGCGCCTCACAAACATGGCACTCCGTATCGTGCCAATCGATAAACGGTACTGGCCAATGTCAAATGTACAAGATATTCCTTGTTCTTGTAGAATATATCAATTTTCCCCTTTTCATTTCTTCAAAATATTCGAAAAAATCGAGACATTTCCCGATGAAAAAAAATATGACATTGTTATAAAAATTTCATAAGGAAATCACAAGGTGGTTTGGATAGGTCTTTGGATAATCGTAATCTTCCCTTTTTTTCATTATTTTCAACGTAATTTACAATAGTACGGTACAATATTAATGAAATCATCAATTATATTAAATATTGTTTGTTGCTGTTTTTTTTTCCTTTTTGTTCTTTCTTTGTATGTAGTCTATGACCAGAGATAACAATACAGACGTGGCTAGCAGGTGTTTACCTTCGTTAGCGCTACTTTTTCTTCGTCCCCGGCGCTGACTAATTAATTATTTATACGTTACCTTACATCGCTAGATAACTTTTTATATATTTCCGATCGAGTCTATCCTATCTATCTTTTTTATTCTAATTTTCCCAACCCTTCCCTTCCGTTCGTCTCAAGCATTTCCCTTTTTGTCACATCTTGGCAGCATTTCAACGGTAAGAACTTGAAAATAATAATTAAGGGAAGCCCATTCCGACTTAGATAACAAATTGCTTTTCTTTCTTTCTCTTTTTTGTCTCTTTTATTATTATTATTATTTATTATTATTATTATTATTATTATTATTATTATTATTATTTTTATTATTATTATTTTTGTTCTAAGCATTATTAAATCAAATTCAATAACGAGATTAAATAATATTCGCAGCTTTCTTATCTTAAAGGCACAGGCAACGCGTGGCACAGAACCGATAAGCTACGATTGCGTTATTGTAAAAATATAAAACGATTTCCATGGGCGCCTCATTGATTTAAATACATAGTTCGTAAGGCGAGATGATAAAAAAAAGTAAAAGAAAAGAAAAAAGATAGAAAAAGAAAAGAAAAGATACCTGGCAAATTAGATAGTGCGTCGAAAAACATGATAATGTTATAATGATTTTTTTTAATGCTTAACATAATTATCGTCATATCCGTATCTATTAATTTAATTCTTTATTTTCGTTTGATAAGAGCATAAAAGCAATTAGGGGATATATAACAATTCATTAAAAAATGCCTGACCGTATAAATCCTTTAGACGTTTCCTTTTAGAAGTTCTTTTAAAGCGTTTTCATTCGACATATTTGTATTTCAACCTACGAAATCGCAATAATGATACAAATAGATTTTTCTTTTTTTCTTTTTTTTGTTATTATTATTATTATTTATTTATTTTTTTTTTTTATTCGAACATATCTTATCAACGTTCGATGTGTCTTGGTAGAAAATATTGGCGGAGCAATGAAAGTAATATATAAACCGCAAAGCTTTATCAAAAGTAAAATCCACGTATCATTTAAGCGAAATAGTATTACATTAGTGTTTTATGGATTCGAAAATACAAGAACATGAATGAACCTAACGTATACGTCGAAATGGGGGAAGCAGTCATAGTAGAAAGTCTTCATTTTCTTATTAAATAATCATAATAATAGACATAATATAATAATGATAATCATAGTACAATTATTAAGATCAATAATCAATAAATATTTACGTGTATCGCACTTGTGTTACGCTTGCACTTCAACTACAAATCTATTAGTTCTATTCGTTCTTCTCTTTACGATTCATGTACGTAGATAAATGGAAGATAGACGTAAAGTTGCCGATGCCTTCAAAATTTCTATTTTGGTTTTCTGTCATCTTCTTTTCTTTCTTTCTTTGTATTCTTTTTGTTTTACTGTACCCCTTACCCCGCCCACGATCATCCCTTTACCATTTTTTACCGGACGCTTTTTATATCGTGATAATAAAATTTGTAAGATACGTAGAGATATTTTATATCAAAGAATATTTCTATCTAGTGCGCACATTCTTTTCAAAAGAACATTTCAAAGCGATCTGCCGCCATTACTTATGTTTCCCCTCTAACCCCTTTTCTCTTTTCTTTGGATAAGTTGCATTAATTTCGTCCAAAGTTCTCCAGCAAAATTCTGGCAGTTCTCGAAAAGACGAAATACTCTAGCTTCCGTGTATGTGTGTGTGTGTGTGTGTGTGTAGTTTATTTTTACCATTTCACTATATGTATGTATGTATATCGCCATTTTATATATCGTTATAATTTATCGTATGCGCCAATGCATTACGGAGGACTCGAGGACTTCCTTTCTAAGAATTATTCTAAATTATAGCGACGATGCCTTACGACGCGTTATCACATTACGTCATATGGATGTAGCAAAATATCTACCTAGGTATCTTACGTCACAGAGTAAAAGAAAAGAATGTCAGATACCGACAATATAAGAACATGACGAATGCGTGTTCCCCATATGATCTACTATAACGTGTACCGTTTGCTTCTTTTATTCCTATTCTTTTTGTTTCTTTTTCTTTTTTTGTAGTTGACATCATCGGGGTCTATTATGCGCGAAAAGGTACGCTAAGGGTGTCTATTTAATTAAGAAGTGAATGTCGTCGTCGTCGTTGTCGTCGTCATCGTCGTCGTCGTCGTCGTCGTCGTCGTCGTCGTCGTCGTTGTGTTTTTGTTGTTGTTGTTGCTATCATGTGATATTCTTTTAGAATTGACGTTGTCCCATGAAACATCAATATTAACAATGAATCGTTAATTCACGACGCTAATGCTTAAAGGTATTGGTATATAGCAGGGTATTTATCATTTATATCTACTTGAAAATAATTGCACGTATGTATGTACGTCGACCGTTATTACAATTTGGGAAATTGGATGATATTAATGTTAGTAGTAGTAATAGTAATAGCAATAGTAGTGTGATAGTAGTTGTAGAATAGTAGTAGTAATAGTATAGTTGTAATAGTAATAGTAATGGTATTAGCAGTAGTAGTAATAATAGTAGTAGTACAGTAGTAGTAATAGTAGGAGTAGTAGTAGTAGTACTAATAATAACGATAATATAATAATAAAATAATAATAACGACGATTGAAATAACAATGATAATAAAATGAATGGCCCACAGCATATCGATATTTATTATGTTTAATTGATGATGATAATGTTTAGTTTCTACTAAAAAAATTATTAGTGGAATACGACCGAGAACGATGAACCATGCCTACGCCTTTTGTAAATATTACTATCTCTCACTTTCTTATCGGCATAAAAATTGTTGTTATGCCACTACCATATTGTGGGAACATTCATCTTCTTCGTACTCTATTCTTGCATTGCTCGGTAACCGACACTCTTTATTAAATAATTCCTAGTCATTACTAATATTTACGAACAAATAGAAATGTCGAAAAGGCCAACTCATGGGAGTAAAGATAGCGCTTTATCGTCGGGGAGGCTGAGCAGTATGGTCGAAGAACAATTCGCACCTTTAAATTATGCTCCATGATTAGCTTCTGCTTTGTATTATGTTTATCGCATCCGTTGGCCGGGGTTCTGAGCCGTCAAACAATCATGCGGCACATGCGGAGTATGATAGACAAGAGCGAATAAGAGGCAGAACGGGCTATAGAGCTACGTAATAGCAGAACGTGTAGTACTATTAACAGCATTCCAAACTGTACTGCTTTGTGAAGCCAATATAATCTGAAACACATATAGAGGAAAACAAGTTTAGCCACTTTAACGAAATGCAAAGCAGATCATTTGAGGCTGGGCTATATTACTTACTTTGTAATATGTGAGCGGGCAGCTGGCAGTGTGTTCGGGTTCTGTTTTAGAATGAACTGTCTAATTCCCAATATGTATTGCTCCAAGTACGACGGCCAATCGATCTGTTTGACGTCGAACATAAACGTCTGCCGATCCTCGAGGCTCAGTTGTTCCCCTAATCTCCTCACGTTAGAATCCCTGAAGTTCCACTGATTCGTACTGAAGTATTCCAAGCATTTAGTAGCTTTGTAAAGTTTCGCCTGTATGCGGACCATTATTGGTCGCGAGCCCTTCAAACGAGCTAGAAGATCTAAAATGTGCGCGGGTAGCATGTGTTGGAAGGTCACGCACACTTTGTTTAAAAGCATAGAACTACGGCAACGGCCACCTGGATACCAAAATGCGTTGTTCACTGGATGCATCCGACTGTATTTGAAGGATAAATCGACGAATTGCTTCCAGGTGATAGGATTCTGTTGGCCAGAACAACAATTATAAATGGTGATGGTGCCAGTACGATGCGTCGCGGTCTTCCATGCAGCGCATATCATTAGATTGATCACTATATCGACTGGAATTAGATCGGCTACTTTATTTTCGTGACACAACATCGTTCTACGAATGAAAACAAATACGTAAGATTAGTCGTCGCGTTACTACGCTAATGCAGTATAATAAATAATTCAATTAGTCTACGTAATGCATACCTGAAGAAACCTTTTCCAGCTGCCGCTATGATCCCAGTAGGACCATTCCAATTTTCTATCCAACCAGCGACTGGTTCTCTCAAGGCTGACAACACGATCGAAGGTCTAACAATCGCGACTGGTAGAGAACCACTTTCTCCTTGTAGCATTTTTTCCGCTAAAGCTTTGGTGAATGTATAAGTATTTGGTCGACTCGCAATCAATTTCGGTGTTAACTCATCGATCATATCGTCGTCCATTGACTTGGTCCAGGAGATCACCTGTTCGGGATCCTTGGCAAGTGGATATATTTCCTCGGCCACATCCTTCCGATCGCAATTGCAATACGCTGTTGACACGTGAATGAGAGCCTGCAATTGACAACTACTTTTGCCATTCTGTTTCCATCAGATGTTAGTTATTCATTAACGTATTCATGTTGAACGCGTTAAAGCGACAAGTTAGCTTTAAGAATCGTCTACTCGAATAATGTGAAAATGCATCGACAATTTAATGCGCTTTTTTTTTTATTACCCTTCTAGCATAATTTCGCCATTCATTTTTAAGAGAAAAAAGTCCTTACCTCCAGTTTGTGCATTCTATGGCACAATTGAATGAGACGTTGGGTGCCTAATATATTTATAGTGACCGAAAGTTTCAAGGCCTCGTCGAATTTTACGGTTGCGGCCGAATGAAAGACGATCGATACACATTGTATCAGTGTCTGTCTATCCGCTTCCGAGATGCCGAGTTCCTGTTCCGTAACATCGCCTGCTACAGGCACGATTTTTGAAAGAGCATGAGGGAAATTACGTCGTAGCTTCTCGAATAACTGTTGAAAATAATTAACGAAGAGATTATTATTGTTATTATCCTTTATCCTGTTTTTTTTTTTTCTTTTTGAAATGAACTTTTCAAAAGAATCGCTAAAGAGTGACACCAATTTCTTATATTTTACGATTCTTAAAATCGCTTAAGATTCGATGAAAGAAATAGTTATCTTAGAGGATATCGATGAAGCCATAAACAAAAAATCGTTAAATATTAAAAAAAAGAAGAAACAAAAAAGAAAAAGAAAAAGAATATAATCTTACTGGTACATCGAGTAATTCTTGCAATCTTTGCTGTACATCTTGTCCGTTCTTTGGCCTCATAAGCAAATAAATGTTTTTTATACCAGGACACGAACGCAGGAGTTTCTCAACGAGGACCTTGCCCATGAAACCAGTACCACCAGTGATGAAGATCGAACGATCTCTGTAGAAATCCTTGACGGACGTGTACTCACTACCAGCCATCGTGGCCATGTCTCTTTCGGTTTTCCCGTAATCTTCAATGATACTTTCTTACTTCCTTACTTTCTTTCCTTCTATCTTTTTCTGTTGTTTCTTTTCTTCGCCGCCTATTTCGCCTTTTTTTTTTTATTTTCTTATTATTTATTGTTCTTCGGCTTCTTTCGTTTTTTCACGTTATCAGTCGACTCTAATAACCCTTACGTTTGTTTCTATCTTATCCTTATCGTCGATCCTAACGTCGATTTTTTTTCAAATGAATTCTTCAGATACGAGAAAACGTGTTCAGGGGTAAGTGGTGCGGCACGAGCTGACACATGTATTTGCTTTCCCGAAATTTTCCAAAGGGATAACGAGAAGCGAGCACGATTACTCGACTCATTTCGTATCTCTTACAACCAAGACTTTTGTCCTGAAAGAAAAAATACAAAAAAGATTGGTACGAGATTAGAGAAAAGCAGATTAATTATTTCCCTTCTCTCTCTCTCTCTCTCTCTCTCTCTCTCTCTCTCTCTCTCTCTCTCTCTCTCTCTGTCTTTTTTCTTTTAATCGTATGATCTTATTTTCCTACGAGGAAGATAACGAAAGTGCCTAGATATCGTTGAATTGATTTCCTATCTGCGAACTTTATCTTATTCGTAAGATACGTATATCCTTAGAGATGATTAACCAATACGAAGAAAAGATAACGTATATGAATCTATCAAGAAATGATCTCTTGATATTTTCTTCTTCCTCAAACGACAATCTTTTATTACGATATATTCTAATAGACTTATCACTTACTTATAGTAGTAATTCTATGTTTACGTGCTGATAAAAATCACTAGACGTATTAAAGAGAAATACAGTATCTGTATTTGATTAAAAGTATATGTACTCTCATGAGAAAAACTGATAGAGAGATGCAAGTTTGTATGAACTTTACGCGCGCGCGCGCGCGTACACACACACACACACTTTGTCTCTTCTCGCCCACATTTAATTATTTTTAATGCCTTTGTATTGTTTATATATGCACATGTAAGTCTATGATCGTTTGATTATTTCTCTATCTCTCTCTTTTCCTCCTCTACTTTAGATAATAGATCTCTCTGACAATTCTATTTTACGAGATCTCTCACACTTTCTACATTAAAGGGCTTCCCTCGCGTCCTTGTATCCAATAGTATTCAAAGGAATCCATCGAACCGTTCTATAGTGACAATGTTACATAAGTATTAAACGGCATTTAACGAAGATGATATTACAGTATTTCTATTTCTTCGAATTATATGTTCATTTCTTAGTATATCAATTTATTTCATTTATATATGATTTATCAGTTACTTTCACGGTTTAAAGGAATTTATAATTTTTAAATAATATCCAAAATACGCAAAATTTTTGTTTCGTTTTTCTCATAAGTAAAAGTAAGAAAAAGAGAAATAGAATTTTTCTTTCTTATATCTTTTTTTTTTGGATAACAAAATTTGTTACGATCTCGTTATAAAAATAAATCGAATTAGATACGGTTCTACAAAATGACGTTCGTGGAACGTATAAGATATTACAATTGGAAATTGTTACTTTCTCTTTTTTTTTTTACGTTCAGAGATTAGAAAACATTATACGTAGAAGATGTATATACTATAAGTGGACGACGTAAGTATAGATGGAGCGCTGATAGATAAAATTAGATGAGAGAACGTAAGACACGCGACGCATCGAAACCGGAATACCGCCGTTCTATGTATGTAATTATTCTTCAGTTGTAAAAGAAGCATCTGTTACGCGTACATCACAAGTACACGTTTGAAGAATTTCGTAATAGGATATGATTCTTATAGGGTCATCTTTATTTCCTTCTTTAATTTTTTTATTGAAAAAAAAAGAAAAAAAAAAAAAAAAAAGAAATTGATTAGAACAAGTCTCAAGTTTTGATTTAGCATTAGCTTTACCAAACAGTTGAATTAAGTGGCTTTCAAAAAAAGCCAAAACTTTCCCCTAAAAAGTTTTTATAAAAATATTTTGTATATACGTATATTTAGATATAAACAATTTCAAAAATTTCTTTTCTTCTCACCTCTTGCATTTGTCTGAAATAAATATCAGATATATCTTCTACCATATTACGGATTAATTATTTTATTTCTAATGCAGCTCAGTAATCGATTATTTTTCTTCTTGTTTTTTTTTTTTTTTTTTTTTTTTTTTTTTTTTAATAAATAAAATATTAAATATTTTTACCTTATTTCTTATCTTTTGTTAATCCTTTATATACCCGTGTAATTTTGCATAATTACCCGTGTAACTTTGAAGTCACATATTTGATATATATTTAGAAAAATCTGGTTAATCAATGATCGTTATTAAAACTGTAAAAAAGACTAGAAAATAAAATGGTCAATTATTTTTAATTCAGAATTATTTGAAATTATCCGTTTTATTTTTATCACACACACACGCACACACGCGCGCGTACACACACACTCACAATCCGAAATATTTCACAATTTATCAGTAATATAAAAAATATACCTAAATAACTATCCGTAGTTCTAGTGTTTAAAATAATAAAAGAGAAAGAGAAAGAGAGAGAGAGAGAGAGAGAGAGAGAGAGAGAGAAATACGTCGAACTATAATTTCTTCGTCAAGCAAATGATCTAAAAATAATTATTAAAATATCCCAATTATATGCAATTCTAATTACAATCCCTCCTTAATTACATGTATAGTGACCTTCAAATTTCTTTTTCTTGTTCTCGATTTCTTGCTTTTTTTTTTTCATTCATGAAGCGTTTTGTTAAGTGTGTCACGCACTAGATCGAAGTATTGTAGAAAAAAGAAAGTTTCTTCCTTATAATTTTCCACTTTTTATAAACGTAATGATCCATTTGATATTCTTCCGAGAAAATATAGATCGACAAGTTTATGATATTTCATTAAATTTTTTCGAAAAAAGGGACAAAAAAAGAAAAAAAAACAAAGATGGAATATTCTTAAAGAATTAGCATATTTTTCATGAATTCAAAACCTTCTCGTCTATTTAAATAATACTAATGTAATATTGGATCTTTTTCAAAACTGGTTATTTTGGAATTTAATGCATTATAATGACAGAAGTACTTTCTGGACAAAATATTTTCATATCTTTCTGCTTCGTTCTAGTACAATTTATTAACTAGTAATATGCAAAATAAAAAGAAAAAATGAAAGGGAAATAACAACGTTCAAAGATGAATATGTATAACAAAGATTTCTAGCATTTTTAACCTTGGTTCGGTCTAATCGTTCGAAGATTCTCTCTCTCTCTCTCTCTCTCTCTCTCTCTCTCTCTCTCTCTCTCTCTCTCTCTCTCTCTCTCTCTCTCACTCTCTTCGAAAATCATGTAACTTCGATAGATGTACCTTGTCATACTTTTACACATCCGTATTTCGTAAGTTCGATTTCATTTTATTGATATATTTTTAACTTAGTAAATTAATTGTTTACCCTATACACGGAATTATTTATGTTTTGTCAAATATATGCTATACACTTATGACACTATAATTATGCCAATTATAGGTAACATTTTAATACTTTTATTAAGTATTTTTTTCTTTTTTCTTTCTTTCTTTCTTTCTTTTTTTTTTTTTTTTTTTTAAGTAGACGCGAAAAACACGAAAGAAAATTCAATTATAAACGATTATGATTTATTCTGATATATTTTATTATTCAGTGGAGCAATGAGATTCAAAGAATCAGAAAGTTTCGAGTATTAGTCAGCGTCATGACCGGAGTCAAGAATTTGCATTTGCGTTCTACTAAAAGAGAAAAAAAGAAAGAGTAAGGGGAGAAAGCGAGAGAGACAGAGAGAGAGAGAGAGAGAGAGAGAGAGAGAGAGAGAGAGAGAGAGAGGGAGAGAGAGAGAGAGAGAGAGAGAGAGAGAGAGCTACATAGAAAGGATAGGAAGAAATTAGAAGAGAGGATTACAACTTGCAGTGCAGAGAAAGAGGAAGGGATTTGATGGAATTCTAGGTCAGCGTTCCGGCCTCGAAGCGGTCATCGGAAGCCGCCTCCTTTCGATGCACTTGTGCGCGCGCGCCTGCCATACCATAAGGAGAAGAAAGGGGGAATAGATAGAGGAAGAAAGAGGAGAGGAACGTCGGCCGACCCCGTTACATGAAAACCCGTTACGCGACGTGCAACGACAGCGACCGACTAACTGACTCTTTTTATCCTCCCCCTTTTATTTTACTTTACTTTATTTTTCGTCGCGGCTATCTTTGTTCCATCACACGCACACTTTTCTTTTTTTTAACATTTCTTTCTTCCTTTCCTTTGTTCTTCTTCGCTTGTATCATTTCATTTCCGTTTTTAGAAAATAGAAAAAAAAAAAGGAGAAAAGAGAAAACTAATTTTCTCTATTAATCCATTTTTAATAAATCTCCTTTTGTTCATCAATATTTCTTTCACGTTAGTAACACGTTAGTCTCTGTATATTTTCTCATTGATATTTATTTTAAACGTGGATCATGAGAATTATTGGAAGATTTCGTTGATATATGACCATCTAATAACATGGTCCAATTAAGACACAATGAGTTTTAATTGATACGTATAAAGTCCTCCTACTTTTCAATATAATTATAATATCAAATTGAATTTCTAATAGCTTTACCGGTGACTGGAAATATATACATAATTTTTGTCATTGACAGATTGAACATAGATAATATTTGTTTTTGGCACACGGCCAAGTAGATGCTCCGAAAGATAGAACCAGGAAAGAGAGGCTCCTATTGATCCCTTCTATCAGTCTATATTTGTCTGATTTCTTTTATTAAAGAATATTTAAATCATTCGATCGTCCTATTCGAATATAGTCGTACAACCTTATAGGATTTATTCTGTAAATATCTCTTATGATTTTTCAGGTTTATGAGTTTTCAAATATATAAGGTTAATTAATATAGTATAGATAGGGATTAGAGAGTCGTGAAATTTGATTATCAAAATCAACAGATCAAATGAAAGGATTAGATCGATCCTTTCGTTACTACAATCGATTATAATTTCTCGATATATAACACTTAGATATTGAAATAACAAATATGCATTTCATCGATGTATCAATCCTTTGTCCATATTGTATTATTTGTTCTTCTGTTTCATTTTTATTATTATTATTATTATTATTATTATTATTATTATTATTATTATTATTATTTTTATTATCGAAGATATTGTCCAAGCTGTAAGAAACAAACTCGAAATATCTTTACGTTTATGCCACAAAGTTCCATACAGCAGTGACTTTCTGGCAGCCAGTTATGCCGTGACAAAAAAATTACATTTAGAAACGTATATATCCGGATAAATATAGATGATGCAAAAATTTGAAATCATATTCCATGATCTATTAAATGATTAGGTATGTTTTCTGCGATGTCAAAATTCGTTTATCGTCACGCTAGCGTATTAACTACCGATTAAAGATATTTTTCTCGTTGTAACTTCTTGTTTGTTTTTTAATAGTAAAAAAAAAAAAAAAAAAACCGAAGTAAAATACAATTAAACGCGTGTGGATATTTCGATAAGAAAGAAAAAAGGAAGAAGAAGAAGAAAAAGAAGAAAAAGACCATGAGGTGGATTGAAAATCGTGAAAGAGTCAACAAAAAATACATTTGATGAACAGGTTTTACCTATTCGTAAACGGCTCAATAGGAAAAAAAAAAAAAAAAAAAACCGGTTCAAATTAGGACACTAGACGACGATACTTAGATAAAATAACATAATAGAACGTAATATAATAGAAAAAGAAAGTGAAAAACAAGTTTTTGATATATGCATGAGAAGATATTAAAATACAACTTAGAATATGTTACTGACCACGACAAGCGGTAAATCAAGTGATAGATCAACAAGATCTACGATATTGTATTTTTTTTATTAAAATCACAAAATCGTAAATAGGCAGATTAGCAGTACATTTATTCAATATAAATCATATGAATTTGATCGAAATTACAAATCTTTTTTTGTTTTCTTTTTTTTTTCATCAAATCAAAAGATAAAAGATGGTTTCTTTGAGTAATTCATAAATCAATAAAATTTACAAATTCTGTCGATAACGGCAAATAATTTGTTATCGATGAATAATTTAAAGTGAATTTATGCGAAAATTTAATACATACAAAGAAATTATACTTTCAAAGTATCACGAAGTGAATCACACACTCATTCGCGATAGCTCCTGACCTGGAATCACTTCCAATAATCAAATAATTCGTCGTGCTTAATGGCTTTTCGGTAATTCCGAATCACGATATACCGGATATATTCGGATCAAGGAAATTTGACAAACGGGAACGTACGATATCGCATTGATTTCATTCTTTTTTCATGTTTGTTTTCTTTTTTTTTCTTTTTTTTTTTTTTTTTTTAAGCACGACTGCACCGATTATAAGTTCCTCCCTATGTTCCGGATTATAGCGAATAGTAACAGACGATTATTTCTAAAATAATTTAAAAACTCTTTTGGATCTTCATGTTTCATAGTAAAATCTAAACATTTATAGGTATATGCGTGTATGTATATTTGTATTTGTATTTCTTATAGACATCGTTATTTTAATATTGGAAGTCAGATCGAACCGAAGTTACTTTTGAATTTTCGTTGAAAGAAACTTTACATCTGGTAGAATTATCAATTCAATTCATCCAGCCGTTTAATCGAGCAGAACCAAACTACCACTCATTCTCACCACCTCCGTGGACTCTCTCTCTCTCTCTCTCTCTCTCTCTCTCTCTCTCTCTCTCTCTCTCTTTCATTTAGATTTTAATAAGAAACGTAAAGATATTAAAAGATTCTTGAAAATATATCGGTCAGTTTTGCAAATAATCGCCCGTTATACTTATCGTTATACTATGAAAGTATAAGAAAAAACTTTTCTGACAATGAGATAGTGTCGAAAAAAAGATAAATGAATTTTAAAAGTGATTGTTATTACGTAACTGGAGTATATATATATATATATATATATATATATATATATATATATATATATATATAGTGTCGGCTATCATTGTACGTGACATAATGTATTCGATTCATTTTTTATCTCGTTAAAAAATATACATCTCCTTCTCTCTCACTCTTTCAAACTCTTATTTTCATTTACGACGAGTAAGGATTGCATAACGCGATAAACCTGACACAATGATTTAGCAATATCAATGTCGTGACCAATGACCAAGAGAATTAAACGGAGGTCAACGAACTATTGTAACAACACAACACGTTTCCTAGCTTACCCCATTTCCTTTTCCTCGTATAATCGTGAACACTTCTATTGATCTTCAAGATTGGTCTATTGAAAACAAGATCCTCAATCGAAGAAAATTTTCTTTTTTTCTCTGTCTTTATTTTTTTTCCTTCTCCCTCTCTCTCTCTCTCTCTCTCTAAAGTTTTAATATTCAACAAAAAATCTTTACGTAAAGACACTTTTTTTCTCTTTCACAACTTCCTGGTCTTCCGTAAGAAAGTGTTACGATACTAAGCGAAAAGCAAATAGAGCGAATAGTCAAAGTTATTCGGAGCGCTTCCAATCTTTTATCATAAGAGAAAAAGAAAGAGACGTGCCGGTCAACGAAGGCTCTACTGAACTACCCGAGATCCAGGTAGAGTTCCTTATACCTGTTGGCTGATAGAATGGAAAGAGATTTCCCCACCACTTTGGTCATTTACGTGCGTCATTGGCAATGTAATTTTTCTTCTTCTCCTTCTCCTTCTTTCACTTTGGCTATGTTAGAGTTAGTTAATTAAACGATGTGTATTGTCAAATACAATATACATATTAAATTTGTTTTAATAGACTATATGGAATTAAAAATAATTTCGCTCGAAATTCCTATTTTCATCGTATTAATTCGATATGAATTTTACATTCGTATCGAAAGAAAAACAAGGAAGCAGCTTCAAGACGAACAATTCGAAAACACAGCTTCGAACCTTCGCCTCCTACCCGATAATCTTGCTCCACAACCGCGAGATCTATTTCTATTTGTCTTCCTCGAAGCTATTAATAGTAAAACTACATCGAGATAGAGAGAATATGGTACACGCAACTTTGTTATATTGTGACGACGAACTATTATTTTTTTTTTTTTATCTTTATTGGCATTAGTACCGTTAAAAATATATACATAATGTATATAAATGAAAGCATTGTAAGCAAATTCGAGTTGAATTGAATATCACGATTGCACGATGTGCACGTCATAATTGAAATATGGGTTCATTAGTTCGCTTCGATTTAATCTGATCAATTATCTAAATCATATATGTTAGATGGTTGTGTGAATGTTAAAATAAAAAGAATTATCACTTGGAGACGTTAGTTTTATTTAAATGAATATCTCTTTTCGTCCCGTTTATTTGTTATAATAAATGAAATATATAGTAGTGTTTATTCACGTAGTATGATATTATAATAACGTAAGTATACTCCATTCACATATATACGACTACGTTTTCAAACGAATTTTATATTTTATAAAAGACTTTTATTTTATAAATATATTATATTTGTAAAATATTAGAATGTTCTTTTTTTTTTTTTTTTATAAGATCGTTACACTTGTGTTTTCAAGTAAATCTTAACACTTTGACGGCCCCTTTCACATATGGTGGCTTCCCTCTTCCAGTGATTATTGACCGGCTTCACGTAGTTGTGTATTTGTACTGTTAATGTTTATTAACCGGAACTATATATTCAATTATTTGAGATTAGGAATTTGTTCGTTTGTTAATGCATAACAATTGTATTTTTATTAGATCCTCTCAATTCTTATGATTAGTATTTATCCAAATATGTGAGTATCGTTCATATATATGAGCAGGTAGATTAGAGCAGTGTTTTTTAACCTTTATGCCATGCAGTCAAATATATTCGTTTGTAATGTTACTGGGGCTAAAATGATTATAATATAAAATTTTTAAAAACCTAATAAACCGGGATTACTTTTAAAGATATGGCTGTTACTGCGATATTCTGCGGTTACTCCGTATTACAAGAGAACTTCTTTTACAAATTAATCATTTTCCTTATTTTGATGTATCATTCATGTTTTGACGAAGATAGCAGGTATCATTCTGCGGTCATTAAAACTTTGACGAGGTACAATATTGAACCACCGCCTATAGATTGAAGAACGCTAAGTTAAAATCTTTGCCAGAAATCTATGATCTTCAGAATGTTAAGATTTATTTATCTTCACTATATTTATTTGTATAACTTCTTTTTCTTTTTTTTTTTTCTAGAGACATTTACACATATCTATCGGATAAAAACTAAGATAATGTGTATATGCATAAGGTATAGTTTACAAATTTACCAATTACACTATACAAACGATGATAACGCGCAAACAATTTACACTCCTGTTGAATTTGCATCGTATTTAGACATTGCCCGGGAAGAAATACGTCGTGAAAAAATTGTGCATGCAAGATGCAACGATCATTGCGAAAAGAATACAAATATTAACGTCATGATACTGACAGAAATAACATTTGCATTTATTTTATATTTTATTCGAAAAAACGTGCTCGAAACTAATTTTCGCAAGAAATAACATAAATTTGTCGTTGTTAAAATTGGAAAAATTTCAAAAATTAATTAGACTTTGCGTGATATATTTAGTTAAAAAATGTACACAATTTCGTTCTTATTATTATTGAGAAAAATTATCTCGTTGATTTTTTGACCAGTGTTAATTCAATAAAGCTAATTCATAAAAAGCATCGTTGGTTAAAAAAAAAAAAAAAAAGGAAAAGATAAATAATGAGAAAGTGTAAGGATATGAACAAAATTTGGATGTGCCGCTATGCGTATCCATGTACATTATTGTTCATTAGAACATCATTTACAAATCATCGAAAGAACACGTACGAAATATTTAAATGTATACATTGTATCTTTGTACGCGTAGATGTGCATTTAAATATGTAGAAAACGACGCTAAAGAGTCTAATTGAAAATAATAATATAAATAACGAGATGAGAATGAAATACAAATCTTCAACGCAAACCAAACGCTAATTATTACAATTAATGCAAGATCACGATTAAATTTTCAAATGATTAAGATAATATCTCTAATTTAATAATCGAAATGAAATTTAATCTTTAAAATCACATATGACGTTTGGTTATTAATTAATTAATGTGATCATTTATTATTATTCAATATCAATTGATTATATAAATTTAATTTTTGAAATGTCAAAAATACATTTTTCTCCTCATCAATGAGACTACTTTTAGGTGAATGTTCCAAAATGTATTCCTTGTCTGGTCAAGGTTCTCAGTTTCCTGCTCTTTTACTTTCCGTTTCGTATAATCGTCAATTATCACTACTGGTCATTCAGTTAACACAATTAGAGCTCGCGTCATGACATTTATAAATTGAGCATAATTCGACAAAGTGACGCAGTTGTAGGTTCAAGATTTGCTTTATCATAAAATTCGTCTATATTTTTAAAACGTTGTCTGCCATAGGGGTTTGCCGGGATTGGTCTGGCAATCAATGTATCAACGAACCCTTGAAAAATGTGCTAGGATTCTTAGTTCACGATGTCTGCAAACTAGCTTCGTTAAAATCAGTAAACGATTATCAAAATGATTCGATAAAGTTTTCTCGCGATCAATAAATTTTATTAAATAGCACATCGTATTCGGTATCAAAAGAATAAGAGAAAATAAGAAAAAAAATAATAATAATAAAAAGACAAGAGAATATAATTACTTGCAAAAATAATAAAACGATTGTAATTTGGAAATAATTTGTATATTTTGTTAAATATATATATATATATATATATATATATATATATATATATATATTTAATACAAATTATAATAAAATAATATCTTTTGAAACAATCACAATTTTGGAGTATTTTGTTTATTTTTAGAAAGAAAATAATTTTTTCTTTTTTTCCCCAAAAATACACTTAATTATCTTCGTCTGTGTTTTAAATTGAGATAAAGGGAAAAAGAAAGATAAGATTAGAGGGTATGGGGAAAGTTACGAAAGATGACCTTCATCATGAGATAAAACGGAGCTCGTCTTTATGCTATACTTCGCACGCGCACGTTCGAATGCAGAAGTAACGCGCGCTCCTCTCTCGTATTGATTCAACCATGAGTACCATCTACCTCTTATTTATCAACATTGGATAATAAAATCTTGGGGATACTAAGGAAAAAAAAAAAGAAAGGAGTAAGGAAGGAAAAGAAAACAAAAAAAAAAGAAACCAATGATTATTCTTTATAATATTACAAATTATTTGTATCTTTTCTATTTCGTAAATTATTAAAAACAAAAGGAGAAATTACTAAAAAAGAAGAGAGAGAGGGAGAGAAAAATAAAAGAGAAAGAAAATTAAAAGCAGGGTTTTCTTTTACGATCGAAAGGTTTGCGTTCTCCTTTTTGTCCTTTTTTTTTTATCACGGTCGATACAATAGACAACAATTTTAAAAGGGAAAAGAAAAAAATAAAGAAAACAAACAAAGAACTCCTTTTATTTCTTGTAAGTTTCGATATAATTTGGCAAATTGGCGCACTTAAATCGATCGGAGAATTTTCTGAGAAAATGCAGCATTGGAATCAGGTGACTTGTCAAACGAATGAATTCATCCAACAACCAACCCTTATACATACATATATATGAAAGAAAAAGAGATACGCACTTCAGATTTTGATGATCAAGAATTCATTCGAAAGACAGGATGAAGACACAACATGACGATTTGACAATATTTTTTTAAACAAATGTTATTTTCTATGAAAAAATCGTGTTCGATTCATGAATCGAACAAAAATGTACTTTCTACAATGAAAAAGAACAAAAACGAACACATTTTTCCTTTCTTTTTTCTCCTTAAAATCGAAAAAAATAAGTTCGAGTCTCTATTCTTGTAGTTATTTTAATTTAATAGTTCTTTTACTCTCTATGTAGATATTGATGTAACGCATTAACTCTCTTGTACAGTATTCTCCACTGATATTCACGAATATTAACTGATTTAATAGGTATAAAGTCTTATTATACGGGACTATTTTTTATTGTTTTGTTTGTTGATAAACGTTTTTGTTTATATATAAAACAATTCTAAATATCTGCATTCTTTACACACGTAATTTGTTTCAAAAATACCTTTTCAAATTTAGACATTATAAAATGATTTCTTATTACACATATTATAACATGCAATTTATTTACCATGCACGAATCTATCATGTAGTTAGCTTGTATCATTACGCTGTACTATTTCGAGAAAAAAGATGTATGCTATTTCCATGTAATTTTAACATATCTTGTTACTTTGAGGAAAAGTAGAAACTATAAATTTGATATAAAATGAAATAATTTAGAATGATTGTATCCAATAAATAAATATATATATATATACACACACACATATCTCGAATGTCTATTGGTTAGTTTATCAATTATGTTTATCCAGATTTTGTACGTGTTACTTTTTTGAGGCCCTTTTAACGTAGTCGATAAATTTGACTTTGGATATAATAATATATACATACATAAATAGACAACTGTGACTCTACCTTAATCGAATGTTTATCGTCTTCAATAATATCGTGGATTTATTAATATCGTCGTTCTGTACATTTTTATAATAAATTAATTTGTTCTATTTATTAAAAACAAATGAATAATTCTATTATATAGATCAATAATATTTAATTGGAAGACACTTCTTACACGAAACGTAACTCGAGAGGATATGTTTCGTATCGTTTGTGTATTATCCAATTACCGGCTACCAGGTCGACAAATCAACGAAAAACTAGGCGAAGAAACTCAGCGACCATCTCAGCGACTCAAATTTGTCAGTATCGTTACAAACCCGACGAACAGAATGTATATCGAGAAAACTATAATAATAATAATAATAATAATAGTTATTTACAAAAGAAAAAAAATTAAAAAGAAAGATAAAAATAAAGAAGTTGAAAAAATATTGGATGCATCCGTTATTACATTACATCCCTTACAAGAACGCGTTAAAGAATTTCTTAAAGCCATTATAAAGTATTAACCTTCCCTTGCCACTATCACGCTGTTACTAGGGGTGGTTTTTCATTCCCAGTATATAGCGAGGACGATTAAAAAAAAATATTTTCGAATTTTGGAATTGAGAAAAAAAAATGTTTTCCACAATTGTTTTCGTTATTCGGCCTCGTGTCTCTATCGGCAGTGTTTAGTTACCAAGAAAAGTGCGAATGACTAGTACATTAGTGCATTCAATGTATCTCAGTGATCGAAGTGGCCAAATGCGCTAATACATAAATACATATATTCGCTTGAATATAATAGTCACCATCGACTATTTCAGTCTCTTAGGTAACACTCTTAAAATGACTGACGTATCGAGAAGATTAAATAATTTATCTTCTTGTATTAATTGTCATTATCTATATGTTATTATGTACATAAAGTAATTGTTTAACAATAATTAGTATGCCTTTAATGAATTCCATTATTTGATTACTTGTGTATTTATAAATAGAATTATGATTGCTCTATATAATCAATGCACTAAAAGCGATCATTTCTATCCTTTTAGTTTAATATTTGCATAATATATAAAGAATACATGTGACATCAATTTAATAACTAGTTAAAAATTTAAGATTTAGATAAAGAATTATCATCAGTAATGTGATGCAATCTGTATAACTTCATGCGCTTTACTGTTATTTCATTTATTTATTTTCGTTGTTAATTTGTTGTTATCTAAAAAACAGCTTTGAGTAATTTCGATACATCTCTCATTTCTTATTTGTTCTAGATAATATCTGATATTATTAGTTTATTTTTATATAGGGTGTTTCATTCAGTACATGTCGGCTATAACTTCATTGGTACGGATGGGTACACTAAAATAAGATAAAAGTTCGTATAAACGTATGTTTATAAACGACTGTTTCCGAGATACTGTCGTTTATATATATATATATATATATATATATATATATATATATATATATATATATCAATTAACGCCTGATCAAAAAACACTTGAAGTGACTATCGACAATCCATAGGAGGTTGAAGCGAAGCATGCATTAATACGAAAAAAAAAATCATTTCTAGCAGTTTTTGTAATAAAATATTCCAATATTTTCAAAAGTTCTCAAAAACTAAAAATGAAAAATATTTATAAATAATAAAGAAAGCGTTTTCGTAACCACATCTATATGACATTTTTTCTATTCTTATGAGTGACTAGAATATGCACTTACAGTGCAACGATTAATATCTGATACATCTGTATAATAAGATATAAGGAGTTATCTGTTAACAAGCGAATGATACGACAGTATCTATTATTTAACTCCTACACCTTGTACCCTTCTTTCTTTTTATTTTCTTTTCTTTTATTTTTATTTTATTCACGCTTTTTAACACATCGAAGGAAAACAGCTGCGTACCTGCTCGAAAAAGCGTACACAGTATTAGGATAAATCGAGAGAGAAGGGATAATATTTCCCTAACGCGCTTTTAGTTCTTTTTTTATCCGTATCCGTCGCTGAAGTCACACATGATTTCGAGAGAAGGTGAGAGGTAGTAAGCAGCGTTAAACGCATATGTATATACAACGTGCACATATATACAGAAGAACGCAGCACATATATATATATATATATATATATATATATATATATATATATCCATGCATACATATAGACAATAGATCGTCTGCTATCTCTCTCAATCTTTCTCTTTCCTCCCTACCGAACGCGATAAAGATAAAGAAGAATACCGGAATCTTTCTTACTGGTTTATTGAATACGGAGGAAACATTTATGAACGCTGTCGTAGCTTAGATTATGGCAAAATGAATTCTGATGCACCGAAGAAAACAGAATTCTTCTAGTCTATTGTTATAATGATTTCCTACGCGAATACGGCAGGAGAATTAAAATACACTACGATTATAACAAACGACAGAATGAGGAAGGTCTATGAGTCTGCCTCTTTTCCGTATCCACTTTGCGCAGAGTATCGAGCAAGTGCTTACGTACGTAAGGCTCTTTTCTCTTCTCTTCTCTTCTCTCTCTCTCTCTTCTCTCTCTCTCTCTCTCTCTCTCTCTCTCTCTCTCTCTCTCTTTGACAATATTATCTCATAAACTACCAAGTTGTGTTGATTTCATTTGAAATATTTTAGACATTTGTGTGTATTTAAAAAGAAAAATCCTCGTTGCTGAGGGGTTGAAATCCCAAAGAAAGAGAGAGAGAAAAGATAGTCTTTTTCTTGTAATTGTAATGGATAAAAATACGTCCGAGGGGTTCGCAGGGAAAACGTCTGGGATGTGCCAAATAAAAAGAACAGAACGAGAGATTGAGAGAGACAGACAGATAGACAGGAAGAAAGACAGAGAGAGGGAGAGAGAGAGAGAAAGAGAGAGAAAGTGAGAGAGGGATGCAAAAAAAAGAGATATAAAGAAAGATAGAAAGAAAGATAAAGATAGAAAAAATAAAATAGATAGATAAAGAGAGAGAAAAAAAGAAAGAGAGAGAGACAGACAGACAGAAAGAGAACGAGAGTAAAAGAGAGAGAGAGAGAGAGAGAGAGAAAGAAAGAGAGAGAGAGGGAGAGAGAGAAAGAGAGAGAGAGAGAGAGAGAGAGAGGAGAGAGAGAGAGAGAGAAAGATCGGGCGCGCACCTTGACGGTGCGTGTGATGGATAGGCGCGGCTTTTCGGCCCGTGCCGCGCGATGAAGACTCACGCTTATGTCACTGATATTCCTCCTACCTCTCGTGTCTGAACGTTCCCACCTTCTCATAGAATATTCTCCCTTCTATGGGCGTCCTTGGCACCCCCGGTTTAACACAGGATCGCGAACTTCTCACGTTCACGATACTTTTCAGCTCGTGCCCGTCGCACGCCAATCGAGTCCGCCATCTTGGGGCAACTGCCAAATCCCTGCAGGCCGGCCAATCGTCCGCCTTGAAAATTTACTACGCTTCAAACGTTCTCTTTTCTCCCTTTTCTCTCTCCCTCTCTCCCTCTCTCTCTCTTCCTTTCCCTTTTCCCTTCCTTTCCTTTTTTCTTTTTTCCTTCCTTCCTTCCTTTATTTCCTTTTTCTTTCTTCCTTTCTCTCTCTCTCTCTTTCACTCGCTCTCGCTCGGTCTCTCGTTATCCTTTTCACGACAATGATCTGTACGAATCGTTCAACTTACTTTCCCTTTTCTAACTACTATTATCTCCCTCTAGTTGAAAATATATTTCCGATCAACCGATAAGATGTCTTTTTTTTGTATTAACATTCATTCACGATTGCTCGTAGAAACGTTTTTATACGTTATATTTTACAAGTTACATCTTGTCCCATATTAATTTTTTTGTTTTTTTTTCTCTCCATTTTTTTTCTCTTACCGTATATAGGTATATTCTTATACAACCATGTTTCCATATATTCGTCTATTTATGTACCGCACTGCCGTATTGTTATTTTTCGCTTTCTTGTGTCAGGTGTACCACCATCATATTGCAACATTGTTTCTGCGTAATGCATCTATCTATTCTCCTCTCCCTTTCGCCTGTATAATAAGTATTCTATGTTCACCAACGATTGTGAAAGGTGTAATGTTCTATTTTATATCATGGTAAAGCATAGCTAATAAAAGTGTTATTGCGTAACCTCAAATAGTCCATAATATTTGTGCAATATTAATTTCACCGTTTCTTAGCCGTGTAATTATGTTGATTTGATATTAATTTCACGGTTTCTTTCTTAACTCACTAAAAAAATGTTAACTTTATTTTCACCCAATATTAGCTAGCCGGCATTTTATCATTAAAATTGGAAAATTATTAGGTTTCCCCCTTTTTTTTTTTTAATTACAAACGACACTTGTTATTTATGAAAAATATTATTATATAAAAAAAAGAAAAATGAAAGGAGCAGAAAAAGGAAAATTACACTGCTGATATTTGTTCGTTCAAAAAAATGTTTGCATTTTATATGAAGCAAAACGAATTAATATCCCGCGTTAAACTTCATAGTTGGCGTAGCAATGTGATTGGTCTCAATGCCGGTAACTAGTCGAATAAGAATATCAATGTTTTATTTTTTCATGATGGAAATGAATTTCTATTTAACATCGAAGAATATTATGAAATCATTTATTATACTTGATAATAAATAAATTTTTACAGAGAATATTGAAAATGTTAATATATATTTATGTTCAAAGATATTTAAGTTTCGATAGAATTTTTGTCTCTTCGGTTGGCAGTACCATCGTAACATCTGTCGTCGAGAGTAACAGCGGTGCAATCAATTTATGCAACGTGAAGATGTACTTGTAATTTGTACTTCGGTTTGAAAGAGATCCTTTAACAGCTTTTACATTGTTAATTCGATTTTCTATGAATCGATATACGAGTGTGAAACGCTTCACGCATTTATTTTTTTTTTCTTTTTGTCTTTCCTTTGTTGCTTCAAATTCAAAACGTGATATTAAAAACAGTTATGTCATATCATTTGAATCGTTTAAATAGAGGTATATCATTTTATGTGACGTTAAGATACTCTTTATAAGCAACGAATATTGATAAGATCTTTTCATCGCTAAGATACTGCGTTGACTTTTTATGGCATTTAAGAAAAGCAAATAACATTGAGTAACATTTCCGTGCTTTTGAAGAGTCATTTACAAAGAGAGTCTTAGCTAGTACAGTTGAATGAGTCAATTAAGCGTGGCCATATTCTTTTTTCTGCTCTTTTCTCTTTTCTCTATTTATTTTTTTTTTGTACATCATTCTTAGAAACCAACTTTGAACCGTGATCTTTGCTTTTGTTATAAACGTCGCGCCGTCCATACATGCATAAGTCCTCGACGACGAAAAGTGAAGTCCTTCGATGTCGTTAGCTCATCACTATGATTAAACGGTCGTTTGCTTGGGCATGTAAACATTCATATTAGTTCGTTCGCTTATGAAATCTTGAAAATATGTGTTTTACGACTGTGTCTCAGTATCGTTAACTTGCGAATTTTATATATTTATATTATATTATTATTATTATTATTATTATTATTATTATTATTATTATTATTATTATTATTATTATTATTATTATTATTATTATTATTATTATTATTATTATTATTATATTACGAACTAAATGGAGGTTATTATTCCTATCGATATATTTAACATTTCAATTTGATTTTTCACCATTAATCGCGATCAATATCAATTTCTATTTCTAAATTCAAATTTCTTATAATTCGATCGTAATTTCATACTTAATTTATCATTATCGATTTAATTTCTTGATGAAAGAGAGAGAGAGAGAGAGAGAGAGAGAGAGAGAGAGAGAGAGATGCAATCTTATATGAAATACAAAATTCATAAAATTGCAAGGTATAGAAGTTTCATTAGACTTTTCTCGTTGATTTTGTAACCTTGCGATATATACAAGTTCTACAGATCGAAATTTCACTTTATTTAAAATGCAGTGAAACATTTAAGTCAGAGTTCGCTCGTCAGTTTTGTTTCTTAAATTTTCATAAGACAAAATCAACGCGTTAAGTAGCAATTTAATTTATTGTAAGATCCTTTGATTCATAAGAGTTATTTGATATGCGAGTGACATCTAGCGAATTACGAATAATGTTTTTAAACAAACACGTTTACCTAGAATGGGTAAAGAAGAGGTAGTACCTTGAACGCCAATTCTCAAAAAGGAGTTCAAAGTAGCCAGAAAGAAATAGTGCTTATTTATCGAAGAAATTGAATTTTGAGAAATCTCGATAAGAATTTTTCTATAGTCTCAAAAAATCATATTTAACAATGCGGTAGAAAAGAAAATATGGAATATTTTAAGGCTCTGTTTACGCTAGATATGTCACTGTAAATAATTCTTACCTGTGAAGTAATTTTTTCATTTGCGTCAGAGAATATATTTCATTATTGAAATATCTTCTTTCTTTCGTATTCATTCCAAGATATATGAAATTATCGTACGTCGAAGAATTAAAAGAAAACTTATCGAATCTTATCGAAGGACAAATAAAAAATTGCACTCAACATGCGAATGAACGAATTTTTCTATAATTAGTATTCTCTTTATCTTTTTTTTTATCTTTTTGATTCTTTTTTCTTTTTTTTTTACCGATATTTCGCTTAAACATATTATAAAAAAGTTTGAATCGTTGTTATTTCTAATTAATGTCTAACAACGTCTGTCACAAACAATAAAGATAATGTAATCTTGCTGCTTATTTGGTCAGGGTTTGTGTCAGGGTTGAGTCTGGATTTATTATAAATACTGATCGTTTTTTTTAAATACTAATAAATTGTATTTAGAAATATTTTAATTGGAATATTGACAGTTTTTGTATCGATCAGTATTGTAATCGTTACGTAATACTGACCATTTATATTGCATACTGATATTTTATTATAAATACCGATTATTTATTTCAAATACTGATTAAAAATATTTAAAGATACTTTCCAGATAAATAACAGCTTAGAAATAATATTCATTTATACGAGTTTTATAATATAGTCAAATATCTATACTTTACGTTATGTAGGCATAGTTTATTAATATACATTATAATCTTTCCCACTGAGATAAAATCAATTAGAATAATTTATGAATCAACAGTGTTAGTTATTAGTTAAATGTTACATTATTTATAATAAAAATTCTTTCAGAAGTTTCAAAAATATGATTATACGACTAATTTTTCTCGTATTTGAACATGAATTTGAAAATATTTAATTTTGGTTTTAATGATTTGTTATTGAT
This sequence comes from Dolichovespula sylvestris, assembly GCA_918808275.2. Classification (NCBI taxonomy): domain Eukaryota; kingdom Metazoa; phylum Arthropoda; class Insecta; order Hymenoptera; family Vespidae; genus Dolichovespula; species Dolichovespula sylvestris. The sequence continues at coordinate 3,425,965 of OU964962.1, read as the reverse complement.
TTTGCTTTATTTATTATTCTAATATTTTACTATGTCTTGGTTACAATGATTTAAAAATACATCATTTTGGATTGAAAGCGCGTAGATGAATGGAAAAATTTTTAATTTATATTCAATAATTTTCGGAATACTATTAATTTACCGACCTATTGTTTCCAACTCCGAGAAAATTCTTGTAAAAACAAATACCATTGCTGTGATTAAAGACGTTAAACGATTTAAAAATTAATTCATTTTATTTCTTTTCTCGATAATTGTACTATTTATAACACACTATTGATATCCTATAATTTCTGTCAAGATCAATTGGGACGACTGCATTCAAAATTATGTGCAAACTATTAGAATATAACAACTCTTTTAAAAACAGTCGACGAAAACGGAGAAAGCGCTGCGTTAAGTAAATATGCTTGAATCTTTTATTTTATTAATGTCCACAGCGTTATTTAAAGTATTCCACTATCACTCATTTTTCATGGTTTAAATACAATAATTATATCGTCAGCATTACGATTATGATGCGATATGTCTTAAATTTAGAATTTACAGAATGAGATAAGGAAAATAATTGTATCTCTATAATTTTCTTTTTTTATTTTGTAAATTTATTTGTTTTTCTATGGTACTGTTATCATTCGTGATATGATTGTAAAAAGTAGGATAATAAAAATGAAATTGTAAAAACTCAAGAAAATTTTTGAATAAATTAACGATACTGAAAGCGATTATTTAGAGGAGGTAGAATATACTTTTTTCGTAAAAACTGCCATATATTATTACGTGCGAATCGAAGTATTTAGAACAGTTAATTTTAATAACGATAGTCGATCATTTGTTGCAGTAATTACATTAACACAAAGTATTCTATTTGGTATATAACAACATCCATCTCTTCATTGAAGTTCAAAGTTCAATGTCTGTTCTTTTCTTTTTGTTTTCGTCATCAAACAGTGATGTAATAGATATATTTATTATAATTACCAAATTACGATAAAATATGTTATGACTATAACAAAAAAAAGGTCAAAATGTATTTCCAATGCCAATACATATATTTTTCGGATAGATTAGACAACGTCGAACGAGTATATTTTTATCAAACAATTATTGATTAGAAGCAAAGTATATTATCGTTCAATGTGATCAGTATCTTATTCCATATTTATAATTTTGGTAATGAATATTTCAAAATAAGAAGAATATATGCATAGTTAAATTTAATGTTTCATTACTAACAATGCAATTTAAATAAATTAATTTTCCATAAACTGATCTTTTTCGGGCTTGGAATGAAAAAATATTTCAGACAATTTAGTTACTTGTTTTTTTTTTATGTAGAATACTTTTTTAAAATTGTAGATTTCAATATCAAAACACAAAGTTTATCTTGTAATCTTCCACCAAATAAAAAATAATAAATGGCATAATATGTCTTCCATGAAATCGGATTATATTGATTTGAAAAATTTTTTTCAAGAATGTGTTCGAGATAATAATATGTAATGCCATATTTTTAACACTCAATATATATTATAATATAATATTATTATATATTATATTAAATATAACTGAGACTTAAGAAAATCATTAAAAATCTCGTATATAAAAAATAATTTGATGAAATAAAACTACATAAATATGCAAAAGAAATTATAACTATCCATTTAAAAAAGAAAGAATATATTGACCTTTATAAATCGAAAATATCGCGAGTCAAAAAAAAGATATTTGTACATGTGCTTTGCAGCTAACTCGGAGACATACAAATTTCTCTTATTAAACTTCTAGCTTCAACCAGTTACGAGATATTTTGTATAGACATCTATGGATGGACATCATGTATACTTAAGTATGTGAATTCAAAGTTACACGAGCGTTGAGGATTAAATAATAAAGCTATTCGTATTCATTAAAATATAGCAAGATAATACGTATAGAATACGAAGTTTCGATCTTCCTAAAGAAAAAAAAAAGTAAAATAGAAAAGAAGCGATGAAATACAATTGGAAGAAGTTGAGAAACACTGTTCCTCTACACTACTTCCTATTTTTCTCTTCTTCTAATCCATTATAACTTCCTTCGTTGCTCGCCATAGATGGAACGCTCAATAGGCTATATTCTACTAGTTAGTATCCGTTAAAACAATATATTTCAAATGTTTATTAATAAATGTAAAAAGCTTAAATTTCTTTAAATAAACTTATTAGACGAATGGAGATTAACGATAATTATCTATTTTTTCTATACATACGAAAATATATTTACATATATCATCGACAGATCGTTAACTCCTATTGGATTTTTCTTCGTCTTATCCTATGAGAGACGTAATAGAATAGTCATAATGATCATAAATTTATAATGATAATGAATTATTACGTCTTATTTTTATTTACGACCTTATGCTTTTTTACATCACTAGTATCTTTCTACTTACTTTAATGACTAACGTAAATAAACACATTATTGAATTTTATAATCTTTAATGAATTATTAATCGTTTAAAAATCAATTTCAATAAAAACTACTGCAATAATTAGAATCACATATTTTTACTTATATTGTTTTAAAACATTGACTGTTCACAATAAATAAACCGAGGCTCAAATTCTACTATCGTAACGGTTGGAAATTACATACTGACGAAGCTTTTTTATTTTCTTAATGGGTACATTCTTTTGTAGCATTATCAAAATCCTATCATTAATTAAATTGGCACAAAGAAAATATACCATTTAATGATAAGAAACAATTCTGACGGAATAACAGTTAGAGGGATATGCGTTACTATTTATATTTTGTTATAAAAAAAGAATGAAAATAATATCAGTCTCAAGGCCGTTACAACTGTCAGAAAAAATTTAAGAAAAATCGGAACTTACTATGCTAAAATAGATCACTAACATTATATAATATTTTTATACATAAATTAGTTATAAGTCCTTGCATATAATTTAAAATATCGTTACTACTATATATATAAATTTACTATATATAAATACTTACTCTTACAAGTTACTTCTTAACTCAATGCGAATTACGCAAATAAAAAAACTTATCCATATTTAGATGACGTAGCAATCAACGTAATTATATAATAAAACAAAATAAATATTTAGTACTTTTCTTCATTGGTTATTTGTATTAGACGGTCATGTGTCGAAATTATCAAGAACACGATTTGTAGAGTTCGCGTGTCAAACCACCACGTAAAATGATACATTTTTGCTTCTTTTGTTATCATAAATTACCATCATCATATGTGATCATGATTTATATAATATAAGTATATTATTCTGTTTCTTTTTATTATTACTGTTCTTATTACTATATTATTATATTATATATTATTATTATAGTAATAACAGTAGTAATAGTAATAATATGAAGTGAACTCCTACACTGGAAACCATAGCAAAGTAGCGTTGGGAGAAAAATCTTGTGGATAATGTCGAAACGAATTAGTGTTTTGATCTTTATTAGCCGTTAGACTGCAGAGGACTGCTATCGCGCTCTTCTTATGTCGTGTTAAAAATGTGAAGAGCGCGATAACGCTCCTGTTAATTTGACTGACTTATAAGTGCTTATTACTAATTTTATTCACAAAATTAATTAAAAAAGAATTTATGTAAATAAGTGGTATTTTTTAATTTTTGTTGTTGCAAAACAATACAAGTGAGTTTATTGTATGAAAAGTGTTTTACATTTTTTTCCATACACGCGCAATTAGTGCCGCAGTTTTGGCATATATCCGAAAAAATACGTCAGTAGCCAAACGGTTAATCCTTTGCACTTGGATATCCCCTCTGAGAGGATATCCAAGTTATTTAATCAAAGTAGTGATTACGAAGGATGAACCTTATTCCACCGAAACTTTTTGAGAAATGCATGTTTCTCTGAAGTTTTCTATTGAAATGCAAGAAAGCAAATCAAAATATGGTACAATTACTAAGATATATGAAAAAAATATCAGCCGGTTTTACGTCGGAAGATAATAGGGAAGTGCGTTCACAAGGGTTCGAGCGCTTCTCTACTTAACTTTAAAAGAGCGATAAAACATATTATCGGAAACTAAGTACTTCAATAATAACACCTAAAATCGGTCAAAAGTGGCAATATGTTTTTTATCTACTCGTTTTCTTAGCGATCATCCAAGGAGTATTCAAAAGACGAGCAATTATTTTGAATATATAGATTCTAAATTTAGACAATATTTCATATCAAATAAGACAATTTCTGTTGATTAATCTGTGATTAAATTTAAAAGCAGAATATTTAAGAAACATTTAACACATACAATTCGAATAAACCAACCAAATGGGATACATATATATGCACTAGCTAATTCAAAAGCGGGTACATATTTTCAATACTTCCGTATTTTAGCAGCATAACATCCGATAACATTTACCGGCCTGATCTTTCAGTAAGCACCGTAATTCCATTACATTTATATAAAAAGTTAAAACGTCAAACAACTTATTATTGTGAAACGTACACAAATAAGCATGCAATGCATATTGGGAATTGCTTCAAAATTTATCACACTGTAGAAAATTATAAGAAATAAAATTTTGATTTTTTTTGCAAATATATGTTCCTCGATGTCTACAAATTCATATAAATATCATCACAATACCTTACATGTTTCCAAACTATACTATACTATATATTATGACGATTCATAGATGCACGTTTCCGCGATAAAGTGGCGCCGAGTTAACGGTAGATAACGTTCGGGATGACTCCCAGTGAAAAGGATTAAAAATAATATATAATATATATGTTCACTAATTATTAATGTTGAAAAAATAATCGACGTTAAAAAATAATCATATATATTATACTTCATATGCATTTGTCATCGAACAATATTATATTGCTGCTGTGTATTATCTAGTTCAGATCATCGTGAAATTCACGTCAGCCGAAATTCACATCAGTGGAGAAGATAAGTATAACAGTAATACCTTACTAAATTACCAAATAAGGAGAAAAAGAGTAAATTAGTTCATTATTTTCGTTTATATCGATACAATAATATATATATATATATATATATATATATATATATATATATATATATATATATACATACATATATATATGTATATATATACAATTACATCGATGCAATTTAGCTTCGAACCTAATATTTCCTGAATTACGAATCTAGATGCTTGCCAACGTGCTCCACATTGTTTATATAATCTTTTTGGTTTATAAACTCTAAAAGAAATTATAAGTTTTTCCAAAATTTAACAATATTTTACAAACTCAGATCCCTCGATTTAAACGATTGAACACATATTTTCTTATTTTTGGCATAGAATCGTCTAGCCAAAGCTCATTAAAATGAACGAGTGAGTACCGTATCCTCTCCGTGCGTGAATCGTGAAACGCATTTCTTTGCGTTTGAAAATATTCAAAAAATCTGAGCATCACCTATTACGCATCAACCAAGCAGGAAATCTCTACTTCACGCACACAACATACATTATTCAAGCGTTTATATGACAATCAGTAGTGGGGGTACGAACTTCTTCTTTTTCACCGCAAATTTCGAAGAGCGCCACAGTACCAAACTTTTTCTTCACGAGAAGTGTCGGAAACAGCATTTACGCCATCGATGAAAACAGAAGTAATTTTCGAATAATTTTAATGAACAAGATCTCATTTTAAAGACAAACGCTAGATCTACCGCGCATTGATTACGAAATTTTGAGAAAAGTTTTTATTTATGCATAAACTATTCTCGAAAAATACCATTTTTTAACACGGTTTTTTTTCGATTCGAAATAATAATAAATATCGAAATAAATCTTTTTCAAAAATTCGAAACCAATACGCGGTAGATTAAACCTTCGTCTTTAAAATGAGACCTTGTTTACCAAATTCGATTATAAATTACGTCTGTTCTCATTAACGGTCTAAACCATTAAAAAACCAGGGCTAATGAAAAATCTTAATAACGATTAATTATTGTTATATAGTGTATTTTTTACTTAACCCTATTATTCTAATTATTCGCGTTATTGAAAGTTGTTTATTTTCGCTGGTATATTCGACTTGCGATGATTATTTATAAATTTTATAACGGTGGTCAACTGGTTGATCACCATGACAGTAGATGTGTTAAGCAAGCGAATCGATTTTTTCCTTTTCATTTTGTTTGTCTGATAGATCGATTATAAATTTATAACTCAATTCTCAACAAAATTATTCAACAACGACAATAGTAATAGAAATACTTTCGAGATTCGAAATAAGAAACGATATTATCGACCTAGTTAGTATAATTCAATTCGTAATAAATTTGTTCCTGCTCATTGAATTCCTGCATTATTTATTATATTATTCGAGTAGATTTAACGGATGAAAACTGATATAATATGTATGTATGATTGAGAACCACTGTTTTATCATAGGTTAGTTGCTTTGGCGAGTTGAGTGACGTAAAAGTCGATATTTGCGTTGGTTTTTTTTTCATTTTTACCACCACCTTCGGTCGTTTTCTCAACGAGAAAGAAAACCGAGACGAGACGAGTTTCTGCGTGCAGATAGTAAGAAACTGAAAGAGAACACCGGTATTTCTAACGTTTGTTCCCATTTTATCATTTATGGTGCCATTTATTCTGACGTTCTTTGAATTACAATAATCGTTTGTCTCTCTTTGCTCAGTGGTTATATAACGGGTGATAAGAAATTTATAATAAGCAGTATAAATAAAAGTTAAAATAACTTGTTATTAAAAATCTCAACAAGATGACATTACAAGTGAATGATTTTTATAATGGCAAGAATATCTTCTTAACTGGTGGAACTGGTTTTCTTGGAATTTGTTTGGTTGAAAAGCTTCTTAGATCTTGTCCAGATCTGAAAAATATTTATTTGCTTATTAGACCGAAAAAGGGAAAGCAAATTAACGAGAGATTGGTAGAGCTAACACAAAATTCGGTAAGATTGTGCTATAAGATTTTCTCTTTAATATGTTTCATTTTTATGTTTCATTAAATTCACTTATGCTTTATGGGCTGCCTCACTTAGGTCTTTGATAGATTGAAAGAAGAAAATAAGACAGAATTGTTTAAGAAATTAATTGCTGTTTCTGGTGATGTTGGTGAAGATAATTTAGGTTTGTCTAATGAAGATCGGTCACAATTAATAGAAAACGTACAAATTGTTATACATTCTGCTGCTACTCTGGATTTTGAAGCTAGTTTAAAAAGTGCTGTTCATATTAACTTGCTAGGTACTAGAAGAATTATTCAACTTTGTCAAGAAATCAAGAATCTCAAGGTAAACCAGATTATTAGAGATAGACTTGAAGATATTTTTTTTTTATGAATATATATACATCTTGTTTATCCTTAAATATATTTAATATTTTATTTTTGTTATCATAATTTTGTATTATAGGCGTTAGTACATGTTTCCAGTGCTTATGTTAATTCAGTATTACATGATGTTCAAGAAAAAATTTATCCAGCTCCAGAAGATGTAAATAAAGTACTAAAATTAGTAAAAGAACTGGATGATGAAGCATTAGAAGATGAAACTCCAAAACTATTAGGGGAACATCCAAATTCATACACATTTACCAAACATTTGGCCGAGCATGAAGTAGCTAATGCTCACTTACCATCTGCGATAGTGAGACCTTCTATGAGTGAGTTTTATATAATATGTATTAAAGTAAAAAATATTTAGAATGCAGATATTTGCTTTCATTTATTTCTGTCTGATTATAGTTGTAGGATCATGGAAGGAACCAGTACCTGGATGGACGATATCTAAAAATGGCCCAACAGGTTTTCTTATGGGTGCCAGTAAAGGAATTGTGCGGAGATTACCTCTTGCTAAATCTTTGATATATGATTATATTCCAGTAGATATTGTTGTGAATACTCTCATTACTTCTGCTTATGCTGTTAATCGTGATGGGTAACTTAAATTTTAACTTTTTAATAAATTCTTTATAAGATTATTGTATCTTCTATTAGTTTTAAAAAAGATATTAATTATAACCAAATTTTAATATGTATTTTATTTATTTCAGTGGAAATAATGTGAAAGTATATCATTGTACGTCAAGTACATGTAATCCCTTTAAATGGGAATGCATGGAGTCAAAAATTACTCCATTTCTACACAAATATCCATTGAAGAGTGCTGTTTGGTATCCGCATCTCAAAATTATAAGCTCAATATTTTTATTTAAAATTTCTGCCTTTTTTGTACACATGATTCCTGCATTTATCTTGGATACAATTACAAGATTATTTGGAGGACGGCCGATGTAAGTTTTGAAAAGTATACTTTAATAAATATGAACATATAAATTATTCTAAATAATTTATTTTTTAGATTAGTGCGTTTGCACACTAACATTAATAAATCACTAGATCGTCTTGAAAGGTTCATTTTTACGGAATGGAAGTTTAATAACCCACTTTTTATGGATTTAAAAAAATCTTTATCCGAGGAAGATAAAGATAAATTTTACATGAACATTGAATCATTGGTTTGGGAGGATTACTTCTTGAATCTAGTATTGGGTGTGAGAGTATATCTAAATAAAGACCCTAAGAAAACGCTTGAAAAAGCACGTTCGAAAAATATGATGTAAGAAAATCTAAATGCATTGTATATTCTCCGATATTTTTTTATTTTTTAACTTTAAATATGTTTTGTACAGATTGATGGTGGCCCATCTAAGCTTACAAGCTTTACTATTAGGATTTTGTTGGTGGGTGGTCAAAGTTCTGTTCAACTCATCTTGGACAAAAACAGGCATGACCGTTCCAATCGTATATCTTCTCTTCAATCAGCTTTAAGTATCATATAAAGTTTATTCTGTTGTTTGTTTATGTCGTACACAATCTGGGAGGGTATAATCTTTTGTTACATAATGAATATTACTAATTTCTTAGTTTCTTAAATTCACTTTAACTAAAATAAAATCGTATGTTAGGATACATCCATTTATTAATATTAAAGCTTTTTGTCATCGAATGTATGTACAAGGGATTACATCATAAGGGCTCATTCATAAGATTAAAACTGAAGACACGCGATTACTTATTGATTTTTGATAAAAATATTTTCTTTTGTAAAAATCGTGTCAATATAAAACTAATGTAAAAAATAATAAAAGAAAAGTGATAAAAATATTCAAGTGTAATTTTTGCGTAAAAAATTACAAATTTTCGTCTTTGATCTTTTGGATGAGTCCTTGATCATCAAAGTCAAACAAGAATTCTGACCAAAAGAATTTTTAGTTTAAAATATCAATGCAATGATATATAATTTGCATTTGTGTTAGCGATTAAACATTTACACAGTATAAATTTTATATACATTTATATTTTCATAGTTTAAAGAAATATTTGTACCTATGTAGTTTATACTATGTAGGAGCACTATGTAAGAGCACCATAAATATTCTTGAACATAATTCTAGATCGATTTTAATAATCAAAGTTTCATCTAAAAGATGAGAGATGAAGACGCAAGGTTCTATTTTCTGATATTTAGACATGTTACAATTACAGGAAGGAAAAAATCTATTGCAATTTATAGTTTATGATGCAATATGTGGGAGTACTAAATATTCTAATGAAAAATTTATGATACATATGTAATAAGGTGAATATAAATACATATATTTTCGACTTTTTTATAATATTGGTTACTCTGAGTACAATTAAAAAATATTTAAGATCGTCCTTATGTTGTAAACATTGGAGATTTGTATCGCATATAATTAATAAAATTATATTCTTCAGATGCAAAAAGTTTACGAAATATCTTTTATTCAGGAAAATGTATTTTCTATCTTACCGATAGTTAACTTCGTAGAGTTTGATTTGTCCATCAAGATAAGGTAAAATTTTGTTAGGGTCAATCAGGACGATTGTTTCGAAAATTATGTATTAATTGTAAAAATATGACAACGGTTCTACAAACAGTCGACGATGATGAAGAAAGAGTTTAGTATAATAAGTAAGACTTTTTCGTTTTATTTATGTTACACTTTATGATACTATTTAAAGTATTCCAGTATCATTCATTGTTCATGATTTAAATACAATAATCATATCATCAGCGTTATGATTATGATGTCTTATATACCTTAAAAATAAAACTTACCGAATGAAATAAGACAAACAATTATACTTTTATTGTTACTGTTTTAATTTTGCAAATTTATCTGTTTTTGTATGATACAGTTTGGGTTGTACTATATTCACTAGTATATTTACCATATCGTTTTTATCGTTCGTGATACGATTGTAAAAATTAGAGTAATAAGAAAAAAATTATAAAAACTTGAGAAACTTTGTCAATAAATTAATGATGTTAAAAACGATTATTTAAAGGAGATAGAAAGAATTTTTTACACAAGAACTGATGTACATTATTAATTATTACATGTAAATTGTGCCATTTACTATGTCGAAACAGTACTGAAATGGAGTGTGAAAAGAAGCAGATGCATCGTCAAGATAGTTGACTATGTAGAATGCATATTTAATCATATTTCTGAATTGTTGAGCAGGAAATTCAAAGCTACCAAGAGATTGTAACACTTGTTTATAATATATTAATAAAGTTGTTCAGATTTCATAGACTCCTATTCTATTATATGTATACATACACACATTTATATAAATAAGTATGAAAAAACACTTTTGTTCTATATTAATAATATTATTGTAATTTGTTTCGTTATTATTTTATTCTATTCACCTAATCTATTGATCTAGACACATTCGACAGCAACCCTTGTGTACTTTCTTCTGCTATTATTTGTATACAGAGTATACAAGTTTATCTGTAAGATATTAAATTTCAACTAATATGAAGTTTGACATTATTTTTATCTACTGTGTTATACGATTTTGGTGTTTTCTTGTAATTTTATTATAAATTTATATAATGTAATATGTCCTAAACTTTCATTATATAATATTTTCTATTTGCTAAGTTTTATTGAGAGTATTACGAATAAAGAATATAACGAAGCATTAAGGACAACAAAAATACGCGTTAAATTCAAGTAAAATAAAATTTCAAAATACGTTCAACTAATAACATAAATTAATTTAATATAATAAATTAATAATTAAATTAATTAATATTATAAGTATCATTATTTCAATGTCACTCGTTTTCTTTTATCGCTTTCTTTTCTATTCATTTTGATTTATAAGCATCATTGCAATTAGTATACTTCTGCAAACATCCTATCGCGATCATATGTATTTTTAAACGACGGATAAAACGTGATTTCTTTTATTTTATTTATTTGTTTGTTGTTTGTTTTTTATCATTTCTTTTAATATGGTTCACAAGTTTCGCATTTACGATTATTAAATGTTATTTTTTAAGAATAATATTATATATAAATTGCGGAAGTAAAAACAACACTTTAATCATTGTTATTTAATAGATATTCAGTTGATGGTCGTACTCAATGCGATCATAGAGTTAGCGATTTGAATAAATAAGAATAATAAAGATATAAGTTTTCAATGCGTTTCTATAAAAAATGATTTTAGAATTCTACTAAATCAAATCTGCTTATCTATTGAAGTATGATCAATAATGTGAAATATGAGTACTTTAATGTTTCGATAGAATCAGAAAGAAGAAAAGAATTTGTAAACATACTGAAATATGGAGCCATTCGTTTGGTAGTACTTGCATTATATAGTATAAATTTAGATTTCAATATATTGCAAGAAACCCAGCATGAGGAGGTTGCTGCTTTTGAAGACTTACGGGCTGATGGAAATTCTACTCCAAAATCCGTGTTTTCGGAGTGACATGAGCTAACCGAGAATTCTGGCCTCCAACATTGGCAGATATATACAACGTTTTCTAATACGATTGATCTTCTATTCGAAATTTCAAGCAATAAAACCGAATCCATGGACTTTTAATCGCACCTGCGAACACCTACTCCGACGCGAGAGCGAGCGTTTTTTTATCCTACTCGTACTTCCGTTTAAAATTCTCAATGATGAATCGAGCCGTTCTACGATACATCGGATCTGTGTCCATATACCGAATACTCACCGATTAACCACCGCCGATGAATCTGTCCTTTAATAAACCAGTCTGAAGAAGAAGAGAAGAGAAAGAGAAGAGAGAAAAGGGTGAAAAAAACGATAGAACATAGAACGAGAGATCAGTCAAAAGTCCGAATTTGTTGACATTTTATTATTTATTTATTTTTTTTTTTATTTATTTTATTATACGTAGCCAACAACCGCGGGATCAAAATTTTAAACTATTGGAATTTTAACCCAATTGAGATTATTTTATGTTTATCGCATGTTACGAGTTTTGTAATGTTTAAACGAATGTACTATTGTTTGAATATTAGTTTATTGTACTCCGTATACGTTAAGGATTGTTTAGATAATTGGAAAATTATCGAAAGTATGATATACAGTAGACTTCCGTATAATGCGGTTAATACGTTACGCGTTGTATGAAATCGCATTATAGGAGATTGTGTTATACGAGAATTTTCCTCGTAATTATTAATAACGGACAATATAAATAACATGTTTGGGATGACTATTGTCATATTTAATTTTATTTTCTATATTTTATCTATTAAGATAGTAATTTGTTTTCGTTAAATGCACGTATGTATAGCAAATTGAAACAGGATAATGGCTTTATTGAATTCTGTTATATGCATATTGTGTTGTTTTTGGTAGGTAGCAATTTGTCATAAGAAATCGAATGATATACATATGTAGTATATACATATGCTATTAATATATTTAGAAAAAATAAATAAACGGGGAATTTTCGAATTTTGTTATATTGCGCGTTTTACCAGAATCGCGTTATATAAAAAAGTTGTCTCAATATTTTTAGCGCGTTTTAGGAACTTGAATTATACGGGAGTCTACTGCATTTAAGTTTACCCGTTTGAAAGAGACCTGAATGTTTATTCATCGAAATGCAAAAAAATATTGTATCGACAAGAATTTGTCAAAAACGTTCAAATCTTTTATCTCTGTTATTGTTAATATGACTGGCCGTTATTGAAAACGAATATTAAAATTCGTACCGAATGAAGTTTAAAACATAAATTATTTTACTTTAATGTTATATTTTCGGTTATGTTTTAACGAACATTTAGTGTCGTCTAACTCGGCATTTTTATGTATCTGTACAGTAAATGCGTGCAAATAAGTGAAAAAATATTTGTCTGCTTATAATGTTATTGAAAACACGAATTTTTCCAAGAAATTATATATACTAGCTTGTCAATATATATATGGGTCAGTAATTATCGCAGATTTAAATCAAAGTTTTTCATCGTTATCCTAGATTCCGTGTATTTGTTTGCGTGTGTGCAGCATTTGTGCAATAACAAACGAGAGAATTCTCTTGTCAACATATTTTTCCATTAAATACAAATATTTTTCCAAAAAATTATATTGATGAGTGTGCTAATGCTTTTTATAATTTATATAGCTTAATAATATTTGAAAATGTAGGCTAAAGCTCTCTTTTCACCTTATTCCAATTAAATACTTCTTTGTTACAGTTTCTTCTTCTAGAGCCATTAGATCTTCTATCATCGAGTTCATAACAAATACTTCGAATATAAATATTTATGAATTAATATCTATAGAACTTATAAGCAAGTATAATATAATATCATTATTTCTGAATATTTACAAGAGAAATTAATCATAGAACAAGATAAATTAATAAGAAAAAAAGAATAATTAATAAGGAAAAACAATCTGTAAATCTGTAATACGATCGAAAGCTTGAGTTCTTCGATGAATTTATAATTATATACATATATCTACACGCGTAGATATATGATGCGTAAGAAAAATACATTTGGAATGTGTCGCATTGCCGAATTCGACATTCGCGTGCATGTCTTTACTATCTGTGCAAAAATGCGATAGTTTTTTCATCGTCTACTTTCTCATCGAAAACTGGTATTTTCTAAAAAATTATATAGATTTGTATGCCAGTCCAGTTTTTTAAATTTATATAGGTTTTATATAGCTATATACTAGATTACAGTGAAGAGATTATATTTGATTATATTTGTAATGATTAGATTTGTCATTAATATGTCATAATGATTAGATTACATTTGTCATGTCTTTCATACTCCTACATATTTATATTATATATTTTTATTATTTTTAATTGTAGAAATTAATAAGTGAATTGACTCACGATGTATCGACACTAGTGCTATGTAGTCAACCCAGGGGATCCACTTATTTCCCTTGCTGGTGGTCTCCACGCCATCTTGGATGTAATGATAACTGTACACGATGTTTTGTTGCTCCGCATAATTACAAGTAATTAGAATATTTTTTCTAACGTACACCCTCTTCCAATATATGTAGTTTGTAATGTTGATGCGCATAAATGAATATAGCGCGAATGGTAGTTATAACAGTATATTTGTTGAAGTATGACACAATTGTTGATGTATTCTTATGTAGTAACTATTTAGATTGTGCTGAATAACTCTGTTTGAGGCATAGCCAATGATATTGGTGAGACTCGATTGTTTTACTGTTGAGTGCGAATGCTTATTTGCAACTGACTGTAAATTCCTTCCGAATTATCCACGAAGGCATTAATGAATTAGGAAAGGGAAATGGATAGGGAGGAGTTAACGTAAAAAATGCTCGGAAAGGAAAAGCAATATCCTTATTGGTCGGAGGCAAGTCGGGATAGTTCTTTCGAAATGTTTAAACAATCTCATGTGTGGTCCTTTGTCCTGTTGTTTGGACCCATGAGAATTGCATTGATATTTTAAGGGTAGGCGCCAAACAAATTCTTGGCTCGTCGCGCTTAGGAGTTTACTTTCACATCTTATTTATTGTCCGGCTCGATATATTATTGAACATTAGATAATCGACTAAAAATGCCTAAGTTCGGGCAGAGATAGCAATGTGTTTTTTTATCTATGCGTTTTCTTAGCGAGTATCCAACGAGTCCCCAAGGGCAGATATTTCCAATAGTGATATATGACCCTTAGGAGAAAGTACTGTGAAGAATTAAGGAACACACGAGTGCGTCAACAAAATTATAAAAAATGACTGATTATGGACTTTGCCTTACTCTTGCTCGATACTCAGCTTCTAATCGTTTTCTTACTTGTTTATTTCCGTCCGATCAATTGTCAAGTATAAATTCGTTGCACGATCGGTTCGACGAATGACTGAAAAATGTCTTTACGCCGCCAATCAATGTCGTTCTTCCCTTTCCTTTTCCCTAATATTCTAACTCACAGAATATTTGGAGAAGCAAGTCAGTCTAAACTTTGAGTCTCGAAAAGTCAATCGATAAAATAAATTCTAAAATTCAGACAGCGGACTAGTATCGAAAAGTTATGTCCAAATTTAATTTTTGTTAGTCCTAATCGCCGCGCGGAATATATCTAAAACACGTCGAATCGATTGTAGTCTCCGCGTAGCAAAAGCCGAGCGAACGGTAAAACCCGCGAAAAGGAAGACGAATAATTTAATAATTATTCCTCTTTCCATCTCCACCCCATACTCCATCACCGTCCCCACTAATCTCTCATACAGCCATAATCTTCTCTTCCAGTCCCCCGCAAACCTTCTTTTTCCAATTCCCCAGACCTTCCTAACTAATGCCACTGCTTTCCTGACTCTTTCCCTCACATGCGCACCCTGAGCCCCCTTCCTCTGCATTCTGTATCCTAGATAGGAGAATTCCCTCACCTCCTCAATTCTTTTCCCCTTCCTTTTCACCTCCGTCATTCTCCACCCTACCTTCCTAAATCTCATTACCTTTGTCTTTTCTAAATTCACTTCCAACTTCTTCCTATCTAGTATACCCTCCATCTTCCCCAGCATGTGCGCCATCCTCTCCTCATTTTTCGCTAACAACACCATGTCGTCCGCATAAGCCAGGCAGAACACCTTCTCTTCCCTCAGCCTTATTCCCTCCATCCCCCTTTCTTCAACCTCTCCTCTACATCTGCTATCACAAGGTTGAAGAGGCTCGGACTCAATGGACATCCCTGCTTCAACCCCCTCGCCATTCAAAAACTCTTTCCTAGCCTCTCCTCCTCTACCCTCACCTTACTCCTTGTCTCCCTATAAACCTCCTCTACTCTACTCCTTAGTCCCTCCCTCACCTCCCTTCCCTCATCGCCTCAATCAACCTGCCTTTAGGTCCAGAAAGGTAGTCTCTACCAGCCCGCCCTTCCTTTTCAGCTGCCTACTCACTAAATAGTTTATCACATATGTATTATACATAAAGTATATATATATCTATATTATTTAGGTGTAATAACTTATCAAAATAAGGAGCCTATAAAATATTTAAAAAATACGATGTAAGAATAATGAAATGTATTTCCTATTTTCCAATTTTTTATTATTTTTAAACGTTAAATATGTTTTGTTCAGATTGAGCTCATCTAATTGTATTTTTAAATCCATTGTATTTTTTGTAGATGATCTAATGTAGTGATTCGTTGATATTCTTGTATAAATCCATAAATTTAAAATATGAATCATTCATAATAATTATCGATGTATATTTTGGATAATTAGTATCAGATAATTTTGTAATTGTGTCCGATAATAAGTGCAGGAATCATGTCTATGAAAGAAGCAGATATTTGAAATAAAAAAATTGATCTTATAATTGAAAGTTAAGATACGTTTTGAAGATAAGATTATTAGTTTCAAAATTGAACTCAAGATACTGATACACTTCTTAATGAATATTTCTACTATATGGTAATTGTACAATGGATATTTTCTACTTTTTTTTTTTGTAATATTGCACATAATGAATATAGTTAAGAATATTTAAGATCGTCCTTATCTTGTAAACATTGAAGATTTATTTTATATATGTATATTTAATAGTATAATTATATTTTTCAGATGCATACATTTAACAAATATTTTTTATCAATGGAAATGTGTTTTCTACCTTACCGAGAGTTAACCGTGCAGAGTTCGTTTCGTCCATCAAGATAATGTAAATCTATCAAATGTAAATAAACAATCAATTAGTAAGTCGAAGAGAAAGTAAGTAAGACGAGAACATGTTTCTTATACTTTTTGATAGTCGAATATATTTTTTATATAAAATGAAATTATGTACTTTCAAGTATTTGCAATATATTTCGTTACTTGCTAGGAATAATATTACTATTATAGCTGTTATAACTACCAATTTTATGTGAAAAATTAATATGTCTAAAGTTTTCATTTATTATATCATCATAATATATCATCGTTGTAACTAACACTTCCATTAACAATCAAGGCGATTGACATCGTAAAACGATTTTGTAATTACGGCAATGATATAAAAAATAAATTTAAATTCATTGAAATAAATACAAAAACTGGAGATTTGATATGTGATAAAAAGATCTAAGAGGAATTTCATCATTAAAAGAAGAAAAATAAAAATCTATAACTTCTTGGGGAAAGCCCGAATATATAGGGAGATATGATGAACTCACCGTAAAGCCTATAGACGAAATCATGGAGGGGACGACCAGGAGAAAAACAAGAAGAATACGTATAGTAATAAAAGAGCGAAAGAAAACGTATTTTGAGGTGCTTGCTACCTTCCATCTCCAAGTATCAAGGTTAACAACATGGTACATCACGTTAGGTGAATATACGATAGATGGGGATAAAGCGTCTCGGAGAACCAGTATTTTCTCTCAGTTCGTTTCTGCGAGCGCTGGGTACGAATCATTTAAGTTCGAAAGCACTCGACTTCTCTCTCTTTACTTTGCTACATAGCATTTATTTTTGAAACATCAGTTTCTTTTGAGACGGTTATACTTACGGAACTCAAATTGATTAACTCGCTGATACTTTTATTTTATTTTTCTTTTCGAAAAAACCAGTCACAGAAATTTTTATTTCACTCTATCTTCTAAACTGTTTGTTTCTCGTCTTCGATATCTACAAACAATCATATAAAAAAGATATTAATAATTTTAATCAAGATAATTATTAGTGCCTTTGGGATTCTTATAGTCGCTTGGCAACGAACATTCCTGGGATCTCAGTGCTGTGAAATAGGTAAGGACTTAATGTTTCTTTATGTTCATTTCTTAACTTTTATTTTATTTGTTTCTTTATTTAATTTTTTTTTTTATTTTATTTCTTTTAGATAATTATGTAGAAATATAAATATGACGAAATAAAAAATTTATCACAAAGATATCGAGTTATAATATGACTATGAATGAAAAGAATTTAAGTTTAAAATATATATTTATATAATGTAGAAAATACATATATTTTATTTAATATCTTATGTATATATAAATTTATATGTATTACAACAATGGTTAATTTTTTCTTTATATTATTGCAATATAAGAAAATATAGTACACATATATTATGTATATTTAATATAATAATATATATTAAATATTATTAAATTATATATAATATATATAATATGTTTTATACATTTTATAAAATATATATTATATATATTTTATATATATATATATATATTATTATATATATATGTAATATATAATAAATATACGTTATTAAATATAACGTATATATCAAATGATACTATTGATAATAAAATATATCAATGAAAATAAATTGGTAATGGCATACAGATTTTGTCATAAAAAAAAAAACTTTATTCAGCGAGAAAACGTTAAATGAATGTCGAACAATGAGTATCAAGAAATAGAGATGATCGTACATGAAAATAATTTATTCGAGTATCATTGTTAAATACGCCAAAAGAAGAAACAAAGAGAATTAAAAGAATTATCAGGAAATATTTGAGTGACAAATCAAATAATCATTTTGAGATAGACTGTATTCAAATTATTTCCTGAACATAATGTTTTCTCGTCAAAACCCTTGTATTAACAATGGAATAATAATGAATCACGACGACCTTGGCATTTTGAAAGCAATATATTTCTCCCTTTGTCGGACAAATACATCGTCCAGGAGAATTCACTTTATGCACATTGAAATTCAAGATCAAGTGGATGCGGATTGTTATATATATATATATATATATATATATATATATATATATATATATTATATATTACATATAATTGTGTGTGTATGTATGTGCGTGTGTGTTTATTGTTATTTTTTATATATAGTAGAAAATAATATATTATATATATTTTATAATATTTATAATGTGTTGTCATATTAAATATGTACTTATATATATATAATAATGTACACAATATATAGAAATTATATATAATATATATGTGTACACGCGCGCGTGCGCGCACGTGTGATGTGTGAGTACTCTTAATTCACATTGATGTTCACATATTTCATATTACTTGCATTGTTACAGTTCTCAAGAGGGAAGAAGAAAAAGAAAAATAATGGTTACGACGCCTTCGATACCGGAATGGTTTCGAAAGAGAAATGTCCTTATTACCGGGGCTACTGGATTCCTTGGAAAAGTTCTGATTTACAAATTACTGATAAGCTGTCCTGATGTTGGTAATATTTTTTTGATAATTAGAAGAAAGAAAGAAGTTGATTCTCAATCAAGATTGAAAGTCATCATCGAGGTAAGTTATTGATCTACCCCTAAGGAACACCTTAAATTGTATTTAGCATTTAGTTATCCATTGATCTGATCTACGAACATAAATAATCTATCGAATGAAAGTTATTTCGAATTAAATTTTCCTTGTAACAACTGTTATGAGCTCGTCTTTCTCTCTCTCTCTCTCTCTCTCTCTCTCTCTCTCTCTCTCTTTCTTCCTCTTTTTCGCTATCTCTTTCAAATTTTATTAGAAAGAAATAGAACATAATAACTTTTCTCATAAAACTTTTTTCATTTTATTTTATTATATTCTTTTATTACTTTTCTGTTTCTTTTAATTTTCTATCTTACAAAGCCCTTTTCTTTAATTTTTCTTTTCATTTGCTACAATAATTTTTAAATCAAATCGAATAAATCAAATCAAATCGGATGAATCAAATCAAATCAAATCAAATCAAATAAAAATGAAAAATTTTAATCATCTTCGAAATAAAAAAAAAAAAAATTTTTGGTACATTCTAAATACCAGTTAATGTGGGATTGTGAAAGTGAAATTAAACGGAGATTCGTGACGTAAAAAATGACCAAGTGGGAAAAAAAACTTGAATGAAATAAACGTCGCGAAAGTATGGAGAGACGGATAGGTGCGTGTCGAAAAAAAAAATAAAAAATAAAAATATACTGTCGAAACGTAGATGGTTTCGAAATTATGTAATATAACGTTATTGATTAGTGACAGGAGAAAAGTTTTTAATGTACAAATGACATTGCAACATGGATAAGAATGAAAATGAAACTCGGGCTAATTGTGAAATATCGTTGAAAGAAAAAAAAAAAAAAAAACAAAAAAAGAAATTAAAAAAAGAAGAACAAATATAATAAATAAGACTCAATTTCTTGTAAGACAGTTTTTGTTATTCGAATTAATTTTTTATTGTCATTTACATAACAAAGTTGCACGCTACGTCATTTAATACCTCACAGGCTGATACGCGTTTACATTCGTTTGTTCATTCGAGAGAGTAGTAGAACCAGTACGAAGGTAACAAAGTGCGGGGAATGCACTTACAACACACTACAAGTTACTTTGTAAAGTGATCTTTTAGTCTCTCGTTCGTATATCCTCTTAGTAGTAGCTTTTCTCGTTACTTTGTTTTCCCTTGATAGCTAACGATTACGTTTCTCTAGTATTGAGAAAGTGTTTTTTTGTTTCGTTTTTTTCCTTTTTTTTTATGTTTTTAAAGCCATTTTAACCTTTTCAATACAATCATCGACTTTAATTGATAGTCAAACATGCATGCGCGCGCGCGCGTGTGTGTGTGTACCTGTACAAAAGTCGTGCGTCAATGAGTAGGTATTTTTCCTACGCTCATTATAAACCTGCATCTATATAGAAAAAATTTATTTTATGTTTTTGTCTTTTCTATGAGTGCATATATTATTATGGTGCATATTATCGTATAGAGAGAAAAAAAATAATAGACGAGCAATTTGTCTACTTTCTTATCTCTTAAGAGATTATAAACCAAAAAAGCGTTACTGTTTTATGAAAAAAAACTCTTCTATGAAAAAACCATCGTTTGCTCTGTAAGGAAAAAAATCGTATTATTTAAAAATTTATCTCGTTTAATCTTTTTTTTAAATCACAATCTTAGTTTAGCTAAAACGTCGAGAAGTTTCATTATTCGATATACTTCAACTTTCTATTATCTATCAATTCTGTTCAATTTCTATTTTATCTATCTATTTATTCATTTTTTATGTTTTTTATTTATTCATATTTTTTTTTTATTTAACCTCTTGTACTGGAATAACGCCCCACGCGTGCAATAAGTTAATATTATTTTAGAGTTGGAAATGACATGACATATACATGGAGAGCTTTTCGTTTACGTCAATTAATTTAAGTTATGTAGATTAAATCTATAAGCATTAATATGAATCTTTAATTTGCTTTAATAAAATATAATTAGATGAAACTTTAAGTCTCTTATCGTAAAAACAATTCAATCCATTAAAATGAGCACGTTGTGGTGTAAAATATTATGAACTGTGCGAATCTAAATCAGAATATTGTATCAAATTTAAGATATATATGGGTCAAAACGTAGTAAAAAATTTGAATACTAATGTATCAGAAGAGATGTCCTGATGATTTTATGCACACCAATAGTGGGTTACGGACACATCCTGTTCTTAAATAATTGGTATTCTTTGTCAAACCTGTATCGAAAATTGCATGGTATAAAACTGTTTTCTAATATATAATAAGTCTAAATAGAGTTTTTTTTATCAAGAAGCAAGTCATACGTTAATACCCATTAATGAAATAGTATATCTATGTAGAAAAGTATAAACATCGAGGAAAAGGATAATATTTCTTTAACTTGCTTTTAATTCCTTTCTTTTCTTTTTTTTTTTTTTTTTTTTCTTAATATATCGCTGAAGTGACACACGATTCGAGAGAGAAAGAGAGAGTAATGAACAGTCTTTATGATAAAATAAGTAATGAGCGTCATTCTTAATGCTTAATACAATAGTTCAATTATTTCAATGATTATTGCATTATTTATCAGAAAACAATCGATGTTGAAATTTTACTGAAGGATGTATCATTAATAGCGGTATTTTTATCTATTATAAGAGATTTATCGATCGGCAACATATCTCGAAGTTTTATATAATAATTTGTTGTAATCACTTTTACAATAGGGGCTCTCTCTTCCTCCTCCTTATCGCAGATCTCCCTCGTTCCTGTTATAAATTACGCAATTACGATAATTCTGATTAGCTTAACACGAACGATAATAAATAATATCGATTCTACGTAATAATTCTATTTTACATGGCAGGAAGTAATAAATAAATTCCTGCATTAATAAGCTTTTTGTCATGATCATGTATCTTAACCATTATCATCTTGAATAATATAAGAATTTAATTTTCTTTTAAGACCACCGTTTTAATAATAATACGATATTTATGTCATATATATATTTAATATATTTAAATCTACTTTTTATGAATACATTATGATGTAACTAAGTTCGTAAGATATTAACAAATAAGAATTTAAAGAATCAAAACTGGTTGTCATCTGAAGAATGATTAAGAGTCAATACAATTCCCTTGATTTAAAAAGTATCGTCAAATAATTTCGAAAGATTTATTTGTATTTGCTCAATTCGTTACGTTATTAGAAATAAAAAAGTGTACGTGTTCTAATTTAAATGAAAAAAAAGCATTTCTAATTAAATATTTCTTTACATCGCACGAAAACTCACATGAGTATTTAATTTTGTTCGATAGACGTATAGATATATATATTCGTATATATGTATATACGTTCATACATACGTACATACCAAACGTATGAACGAAATATCATGTGAAAGTAAATCCGATCTTGTGTTATATCATTCCTTCTTATCGATATTTATTTCGATCTTGCCAAATGTCGTTATGCTATTCGATAGACCGTAAAATATAATTTCAATCGTTCTAGATATCAATTCGTATAATCTAAAGCCGATATTTATAACTCTAGTAAGATATAAAATGTTTTTATATCGTCGAGAATATACTTTTACTTGGCCATCATTGATAGTTTCTTTGGGCATTTAAAAGACGTTTCAACTAGGTCGTCAAACTCTCTAATACTCATCTTTAATTCATGTTTCTTGGGTAATCTTCCAAGATATTTGTACACGATCGTAGTCAAACATCTTCAATCAATGCGTTGACTTTTGACCTAATCTTTCATAATTTTTTCTAGGTAAAAAATACGTAGAAGAAACTTTCATTGTCATCTTCTTTTACATAAGAGGTTACTATAGTCAAGAAATATGTCCTCTAAATATCATCAAAGAAATCTTAAATGAAGACATTTGATGTAAATTTTATAATTAAATTTTGCTTAAACTAATGACTTGCATAACAATTAACATATTACTAAATTGGTTAGTAAGAAATCATTAAGGAAAAACTGTTTGGAATCTTGAACGATTTAAAAAGTAGGTGGATCGTGTAATGCTTGGAAAGAAAAGTGAAAGCGAACGCTTAGCCTCGAATTCGTCTGTCCTATCGTTTTACGCGTGGTTCATATTATTGTAGAAAAAAAACGGGCTTAATAAGGACATAAGAATCGATCGTATAACAAGTACAAGTACAGTTACTCACAAAAATGATCAATTACATTCTTCAAAATAAACAAGTATAATTTTTTTTTATCTTTTTGAAAATGAACACGAGAGCCTTGCAAAATTGTGAACAATTAAAGAGAAATGAATGTATTAAAAATGGAGAAAAATAATGCAAATCATCTGATCATATTTCCGATATACTGAACATAGATACAGATATGTATATATTGTATATATACACGTATCTACATATAATATATATATATATATAGGTATAAATATACGAATAAGAAAGAATCTCGATGTTCTTGATATGAGTGGTCCTTTCACATTTTACGTCACTAAGTTACGGACCAGTTAATTCTGCGATTAAAAAGCAAATGCCATATACACTGAATGTTTTACGGAAAAACGACCTTGAAGTTATATCTCTCGCAGATCGCTAGCCTGTCCATCTTTCATCCCACCCCTTCCTGAGATTTATACATAATTTTTCTAAGTATCGATTTAAATAGGCCATTTCATCGATGAACTTGATCTACTTATTAATATATATCTAGATTTAGAATAGTGAAATAGATGCAGATTATTGAATGATTTTGATATTTTGCAGCAAGAACCATTTAGAGAGCTTCGGGAAAAGTATCCCGAAAGATTGAAGAAACTTGTAGTGGTGCCTGGAGAAATAACTGAAGATGGATTGGCTTTGATTGCTTCTGATAAGGAACGAATTATGAAAGAGATTTCGGTAGTCTTCCATACTGCTGCAAACGTTAAATTCGATCTTCCATTGAAGACCGCAATCATCACGAATACGAAGAGTACCATGAATATCTTAGCGTTAGCTAAAGAGGTAATAATAATATTTTTAGAAATATTAATAGGTTGTAAAATTTTTGAAACGAATCCTATAAAAAATGAAATTAATTTTTAGATGCCACATCTTGAGTCCTTCATACACGTATCTACGTCTTATTGTCAGTGTGGTGAGGCAGTGTTAGAGGAACGTGCCTATCCAACAGCAATTTCACCTGAAAGTATTATATCCACGGTTAATACTATGCCCGATAACGTATTAGATGCTATGACACCGAAACTGCTCGGTAAACAGCCGAATACTTATGCGTTTAGCAAATCTCTCAGCGAAGATCTTTTGTTTAGATCTAATTTGCCTGCTGGAATCGCTCGTCCGTCGATAGGTATGACGAATTTTTCGTAATTCGCGTTATTTCGTTTATTTGACGTTTCTCTGTTTTGACTTCAGTGATAGCGTCATGGAAAGAACCGACTCCCGGCTGGATCGAAAATATCAATGGTCCAACTGGACTGATAATCGGAGCAGGAAAGGGTATCATACGTACGATGCTATGCAACTCCGATTACTTGACTGATTTAATGCCCTGCGATATAGCTGTTAACTCAATTATCGCGTTGGCCTGGCACGTTGGTCTGAAAAAACCTGAGAAACCGATTTTCATGAATGTCACGGAAAGCGGAGAAAATCCTATATCTTGGGGCAGCGCTTTGGAAATTGGAAAAAAACATGCTCTGAGCAATCCATTTTCTGGTAAACGATAAAAAACGAAAAATATCCATTTATTTTTCATTTAGATATCTACGTGTTGTTGGGATATCAAAATATCTAGTAGTCTATCGTTATCATGATTTCTCATGATTCAAGACCTTCAAGCCAAATAATTGATTCACTCTTGATGAGAGCACGTCGAGATAATAATATCTCTATTTTGCTCTTGACATTCGCTATGAGTAACATATAATAAAAGATAATTCGTATATAATCGGCACATAATTTGATATTTTCATTGGTTATTTATCCGGATTAATAATTATGTCACGTACTGTGTAACGTTATATCATTAGGTATACAATCATTATTAGAATCAAGGTCTCTATATTATCGACAGAGATAAAATTGTTATTTTCAATTTTAATATTCTTATTTCCAGGACCGCTTTGGTATCCAGGTGGAAGAATAACTTCATCGAAAATTTTACATTGGCTCACTATGTTATTCTTCCATTTTATACCGGCATATCTTTTAGACGCTATAATTGTTTTAACTGGAAACAAGCCATTTTTGGTGAAAATCCATCAAAAAATCACGTATGGTTTAGAATTATTACAATATTACACAACTAAAGAATGGGTATTTCGGTAGGTATTATTTACGAAAGTATGTAAAAGTATGTA
This sequence comes from Dolichovespula sylvestris, assembly GCA_918808275.2. NCBI lineage: Eukaryota > Metazoa > Arthropoda > Insecta > Hymenoptera > Vespidae > Dolichovespula > Dolichovespula sylvestris. Next base: position 3,400,027 of record OU964962.1, on the reverse strand, counting down.
AATATTTTAGCTATAATGTAAATATATGTAAACATATGTTTTTTCTTCAAATTTTTTAAAGGAACGAAGTAAAGAAAGATTTAGAAGAACGTCTTTGTTCCTCGGATAAAGAAATTTTCTTCATGGATACTAAGGCCTTATCTTGGGATGAATATCTATTAAATTATATTTTGGGAACAAGAAAGTATTACCTAAAGGACGATCTTTCAACTTTACCTCGTGCAAGACAAGTTTTCAAATATTTGTATATCGCCGATTTATTTGTGAAAATTCTTTTTAGTATACTCGTCGTGTGGTTTATTTATTCGTGGATGAATACGTCTAAAGAATTAACCGCAGAATTGTTTGGGGAGAATGAGATCTAGTTTCTACTTTATCGACTCGGTGATATTTATTTTACCGACTCAATAATATTTACCTTACCGACTTATAGTATCTTACAGCTTCTTGATGTATCATCAAGAATCAATGTATTTATTAATAAAATAATATCTTTCTTAGGAATTTAATTTAGAATAGTTCACATTATCTGTTCTGAACAACAAAGAAAAATGTAAATTGACAATGATGATAAAAATGTAAGTTCTTCCACACTCATCCATCGTATTTTTTATTCTATCATTCTCTGTAAATATTTTATGTCTCGTTTAATCCTAAGTTAACATTGTATGTGATGACGTAACACTTTATACGTAGAATGTACCTTTTTCTTTTACTACCTGAAATATTTCTATTTTTGGTTTTGTAGAAAAAATTTTCAAGGAAAAGTTACATTATTTCAAGGGGCATTAACGATGGAAAGAATTTTTTCTCAAGGTTATTTTTTTTATTAAATTTCAAGGTTATCGATATTTCTTTAAACGAAACCCAATAATTCTTTTTTATCATAAATTAATTTATCCTGCAATTCTGAATTACAAAGTATTATAGTACAACGTCGAAAAATGTTTAGTTCGTGAGATATTTTCAAAAATGTCTGAAGATTTACGAAATTATAAGTCATATATTTTCTTTGATTTAAATTAAATATAATGTTAGAAGAAAAAGATGAATAATTTCAAGATGGATTACGTATTCATAATCATACCATCATCGCAAATAAGTGTGTGTATATTTACAAAAAATATAATTCATATAAAAAATAACCTTGAGAAAAATCTCCATCATTAAATCCATGTCTGAAAATATTGTATCTTTATTTTGAACATTGTTTTCTATGAAATCAAATATAACAAACATATTTCAAGTAATAAAGTTACACGATACATCCTGTATAATGTATATATATATATATATATATATATATATATATATATATATACACCATCACATAAGTGTATTTTTGTTGATATCTAACTATTAATAGAATGATATCTTTTTCAGCAATATCATATTTAAGAAAATTAATCTCTTTTCAAAGTAATATAATAATAATTGTGTATCCCCAAAGTTGATCAATATCTATTATTAATACATATAAGTATTAATGTAGTATTATCTCTATATATAATAAATAATATTATATATATACATATTACATTTCTTAAAAATAAAATAAAATATAAAAGTAACGCGAATCAAAAGAATCAGCAAAAAGGATTGTTGGAGAAAAAATTCGATATAATGCATGATAGAACTTTATACAAGTTTAATGATTAAACAATAAGTAAGATAAGGGTAACAATAGTGATAAAAAATGAGTATCCAATTCGTAATATTCGCGTGAGAGCTTAAAAACCAAGATCTTGAGTGCAAAGAGAACTAAAAAAAGTGTTTTTATGAATGAAATCAAAGAAATTCTTTCACGTGCATACGTATTTTGAACAAATTACGGAAAACAAAAATTATGAATTGAAGACGGTAGTCGCATCTGGACAGTGTTGTACTTTCTTAGTTTTTTCTCCAGAGTTAAATTATTAATGAACAATGTGTGAAAAAAAGAGCAAGCGAAAAATAAAAAATAAAAACGACGACGCAACGTTTGACGCACCTTACCGCGAATCGTCTCGACGTCCTAGAACGTGTTGAAAGTACATATCTCCCGTCTCTTTCCTTTTTACGAAGAGACGGAGAAAGGTATACACATATACCTACGTAGATAAATATATACGTACATATATATGCAAGATGTAAAGTTACTATATAAGCAAAATGGCAGGTAACGAAAGTGAAATTCTACAAACGAATAGAGGTCGAACATCGGCCTAAAGAATCAATGTTCGAAATTCTCTCACCTTTATTTTGCGTTCGTGAATATTTTAACCCCAACTTGTTGCTCTACCTCTCTTTGAACATATTTCTCTCTCTCTCTCTCTCTCTCTCTCTCTCTCTCTCTCTCTCTCTCTCTCTCTCTCTCTCTCTCTCTCTCTCTCTCTCTCTCTCTCTCTCTCTCTCTTTTTCTTTCTTATATATAGTGATGCAGGGATAGTTGAATTAATGTTTTAATCGGAAGATAATTTAAATCATGCAATGCATATATTACACGTATAATTTATTGATAAATTATAAATGATGTGATAATTAAATTTTCTACATATATTATATTTTTTACTTATTCGGATATTTAAAGAGATGCTGTAAACCATTCATGAGAAAAGAAACTTAAACTTAAACTAAAACTATTTTGTTAAAACTTTTTAAGACAGTTGATTTGAATCTTAAAAAATTTTATTTTTCATGAGATATCCTTGCGAAACAAATATGCGATGCAAATTGGAACGATGATCAAAGATCGTCTAAGTAAGGTCAGACGCATTTCCTACTTAGCAAATAATCTTCTCTGGCTTCCAAGAATGTTTAATTAATAATGAATATTTAAAGAATAGTTTCTTAGAACTCTTTATATTGAGCGTCATACATCTATAATAAATATTTTTTAATACCATAATATATATATATATGGGTGTGTGTGTGTGTGTGTGTGTTTATAAAAATATTTCCGGTAATATTCCTAAGAAATTATATAATTATTTACTTGTAGCTCTATCGTTAACAGCTCTGCCGTTAAATGGTTAATAAAAAATAGAAGATGTATCAGGTAACTTTTTGTTACAATGTGACGTTATATTTCTTCTGCATAAGAGATTCGATGAATAGATTAACGCATATATGTTGTTTTTATGTCCTTATGCATTCTGTATTATCAACCTAACGTAGTTATGATGTACTCAGCTAAGTATTGAGACATCCTTTAAAATTATAATAAATCTTTGTATTCACATAGAAAAATATAATTATCCAATTCAAATGAGAATGAGAATTCGACATATCTAATTAATAAAATTGTTTTATTTTATTGTTATTATTTATGAAACATAAGCTTTTACAACGATTCTTACAAAATTCAACGAATTTATATATATATTTATATAGATATAAAATATATATATATATATATAAATATATATATATATATATATATATATATATATATATGAAACAAATTCGAAAAAGATCGGTTAGTTTATAATAAATGATTTCATTTGAAAAACTATTATTATAGAATATTTCCATAAATCTCTGCAGTTAAGTCTCCAAAAGTGAACGATCCTAGAAAATATCAGAAAGATCGTTTCAGCGTTCTCCAAGATGGTGATAATGACGTTAGCAATAGTGGTGGAAGGAGTAGAACGGTGACCTAAACTTCATATATTTACTAGGGGATAGGTGGGTAATGGTATGATTCGGTCTCCGATGAGTGTTCAGCGAAAAACAGTAGGCTTAAGACGTTATGCTTTCTCAGTCTACGACAGACACACTATCAGTAGTATCACGAGCAACATTAGACTCATACTCATTCGGTTAAAAGATTTTTATAACGACATCACTTCCATCATTTTTTCTTTACTCTTTTCCTTCATATTGTGTAATCCTAATTAACTGATTATTAACGGTGTAAATATCAACCGGGAAACGAAGGGATATAAATTTATTTTCAAAGTAAGTGTATTATTTATTATTATAAATTCTAAATTTTTAATCGACAAAACAAAATAAAGAGAGAAAATAAGAGAGAGAGAGAGAGAGAGAGAGAGAGAGAGAAAGAAAGAGAGTAGAATTAATGGATCGAATTACAAAAAATCGAGAATGAGTATAGAAATTAAATATCATACGAACTTAAAAGGTCTTGCATTTAAATTGTGAAGTACTTTTAAAAATCTGTTAGTAATATATGCGAATTGTTCATTGTAATATGTCGTTTAAATGCATCACGATAAAATCATTTTATTATTTCTTGGATAATCTCTGATACGTAACTTTATTTTATGATACAAAAAGCAACTGTTTATTGTTTTCCTGATCACAAGTTTCTCTCTCTCTCTCTCTCTCTCTCTCTCTCTCTCTCTCTCTCTCTCTCTCTCTCTCTCTCTCTCTCTCTGTCTTTCTTTGTTTCAATGTCCATGACATTCTAAGGTCGTTTCAGATTTCTTGTCAATTGCATCATGTAGTTCTTAAGATTGAGAACCTAAAATTAAGATATTCCAATTAAAAGTAATTTATTTCATCCGTTTCTTTCATTTTTTTTTTCTTCCTTTTCGTTTTATGTGACAAGTAAAATGTACCTACCGATCGAAATTACGTTTACGTGCTAGCATGCATTATATTTGCAAGTGCATAGAAAGAGAAAGAGAGAAAACATTGTCCTAATTTTCATGGTTCATTATTCCTAACCACCAGTTACGTAATCGTGTGCGCGTGCATTCCAAATTCATAGAACCTACGATACAATAGAATTAGAATTTATCGAGAACGTTATAGAAATATTAAAGTGATTCTCCTGAAGGAAAGCATTTTGTTTCGTGCCTGTTAATTCTGATTACTCTTCAAATTTTTTCTTTTTTTATCTTCTTATTTTTATGAACATCTTGAATCGGAGAAAAATCAGGAAAAAATTTGCTTTTTTTTGTCTTTATAATTATTCATCAAAAAAATTAAAACATTTCATTCGTGACAGATTTTTTCTTTCATTAGTCTTTTTTTAATTATTTACTTTTCTTTTTTCGTTATTTTGTATAAATGAGATTTTATAAAATAATATTATTATAATACTACTTTACTCTGATCATGAATGTCTGTTGTCTGATTTGCTGTTTTTTGTTTACTGAAGCAGAGACAGATAAATTATGCATAAAATTGTCGTGCCCTCGTTTTTTATAGACTATTTATTGTTTATGATTATCAGTCTGTATCAGTTTTGTATGTGTATTGTATATGATCGTTATCTTCATATCGTTACAACAAACGGAAATTACATAATTGATGTGTTGTTTATGTATCTATTTCTCGCCTTGCATAAGCATCAAAATTAAATACTCAGCGCAATCCAATGACTCGTATCTTTTTACATATATTTCATTCTCTTCGTTCTTTTCACTTCCTCTCTAACTCTTTCTTTCTTTCTTTCTTTCTTTCTTTCTTTCTTAGCACTTTCGAGATATTAACACGTATTATATGTGTACATGCAAAGTGTTTGCACAAACGCAATTTACTATTCAAAACACACGTTGCACAATCGACTTAATGTTTAGAAATCGTAACGGATTCAGTGCAACGTTTCTTTGACAAATCGATTGTTATTTTCTATGCACAGTTTCTATCATTGATAATATAGTCTTTTCTTTTATTTTTTCATTTTTTTTAATTTTTTTTTTTAATTAAATAAAAAATCATTACTAATGATTATTGTATTTTTATTCAATTAAAAAAAAGAAAGAAAGATAGCAAATAAAATATATGCAAACGGAATTACATGTTAAGGTAATCAAAAAAATAAATAAAACAAAAACACTTCTAAAAAATTCGTTTTAAAGCACATTTTTAACTCCTTTTTCTTATATTTAAAAAAAAAAGAGAGAGAGAGAGAGAAGAATTCACTATATTATTAAAACTACAGATATAATTTATACAGAACAAACGCGGATTTACAATCAAATTTATAGAACAAAAATGGAAGTCTTAAAAAATATATATATGTATGAGTGTGTGTCACTTTAAAGTTGTATTTCCCGTAAAATGTTGGACAATAACATTAAAAATGTAACAAGAAAAAAAAATCTTTTCCACGTTCGTTTACGTCCTTTTTCACGTCCTTTTTACGTCCGTCTTGTCGTCCGTATTACTTTTACTTTTTTTTTTTTTTTTAAATTCATTAGAAACATTTGACATAAGTGTTCGCTTTCACCATTGTAATAAGAATCGATTGTTTGTTTCTAAAAAAATAGTTCTTAAAAACCCCAAAGACGTAATGCAACCGCAAAAGAACATGATCGAAAGTATTAACCGATGTAGTAGAGATAGAAGAACGGTCAATGATTTGTGGTTCATCAACCATCGTTTTCATTACGAAACTCGTAATTCTCATCAAACGGACATGTCTATCCTTCTTTCTCTCTCATACTCTTTCGTTCTCTCTCGTTTATTTCTTAGCGTCGCGCAATACGCGGATATGTTTCGGAATTGACGATAAAAGTATTCGTATGCTTTTGTAATTTTAACGAGCGAAACTTAAGCAATCGTCTTGTGAAAAATCAAGAGCGTAGACATTGCATTCTACTAAATTTGAATGTATAATTAATAAATTAAAGATTTTTCTATTTAAAGTATTCAAATGGACTTAATATGAAAGTAACGAACTATTATATTGTCAAAGTCTTTTAACTAATAATAACGAAAAAATAAATAAATAAATAACAAAATACAGTAAATATTTTTTCAATGAATAAATTAATTATGTTATTAGAATGGACTCGCACATACACAGAATAAAGAATTGATTAGTTATTATATCATCAATGTTTTTTTATAATATTTATTAATTTTTGTTCATTAATTTTAAATAAACAACAAATACATTACATATATATATATATATATATATATATATATATACGTAATAAATATATAATTATATAAACTATATAAATAAAAAAATTATATAAATATATATACATATACGTATTGTAAACATTATATAAATATAAATGTAAATATTATATAAATATATATAAACATAAAGAAAGAAAAAAATCGTGCAAAGAATGATCAGTTATAAGTTTGTATTATTTGATTTATTTTATTTTTATTTCTTTTAATTTTTATTCTCTCGTATTTCAGAAAAAAAGAGCAAAATAGAATACGAGTACAATCGTAATGGCGGAGGCAAAAAGGGATAATTTACCTGACAGAATAGAACAGACTTTTCGAGGTCAGAACATCCTTATTACCGGGGGCACTGGATTTCTTGGAAAAGTAATGCTCGAGAAATTTTTACGTTGTTTACCAGGAATAACACAGATCTTTATGCTCGTCAGACCTAAAAAGGGCAAAGAACCTAAGGATCGTTTAGATGAGATCTTGGAGGGTCCGGTAAAGTTTCCTTCTCATTCGTAAATTATTTAAGTACATCGTAATATTAAAATAAACATTTAGAAACCGTAACATGTGTTTGGACAAATCATTCTAATCGTTTCATTGAATTCAAGTAACAATTAAAACAAAGGAAATTCTTTAAAAAATATATAAATATAATATTAAATGATTGGAACTTAACAAAATCATTCAATCGTTCAATTCATTCTATTAGAAACAGGCTTTCCGTATTTGGCTATATTCTATACATTCTCTGAGTGATAATGACGTTGAACATGAAATTGCACCATGAACTTATTGCTTGTTACGTAGATCAGATAAATCTAAAAAAGTGCTCAAAAAAGATCGTGGAGTCATTTCTTTGAAATAAGAAGAAATAAATAATTTCTCTGTGATGAAATAATAAGTACTCTCATGAAAATAATAATAAAAAGAATAAGTGTATACGTATAGCTTTAGTATAACTTTCGAGAAATAAATGAAAAGAAGAAAACAAAAAATAAACAAGATATACAAAAAAAAAACAAAAAAGAAGCAAAAATAAGAATAAGAAAAAAGAGGTCACAAAAGATATCGACGAATACTTTTTTTCCAGAATTACGAATGGCAACTACACAATTGTCCCCTTTTGTTTCACTTTCCCGAAACATTCAACGATTCGTGAGTGAAAGTCATTGCATGTTATCCAAGATATAAATGCATTATAGAAACAGAGTCAAGGCCTCGTTCAAATAGCAATGTAACGAAAAAGATTATTATTATTATCGTTGTTATTATTTAATCATACCAAAGCCAGTGAAAGTAATCTATCCGTAGTTTATCTGGTATATGGGTTATATCATGTCTTTTTCGATTGGTCTGTGGTTACCATTAGAGAACCTTTACTCAATGGAATCGCTGATACAGATTCGTGCTAAGTGGTGGAAATTATTTTAAACTTGTACTGTCTATTTATTACTGTAGATCTAGTGTGTACGCGCGCGCGCTTGTGTATGTGTGATATTGGGTAACAAGCAATCTTTTCCAGAATAAATTCCGATTTATACGATTAAAATTTTGTTTTTTAAAGAAATTGCATATTTTTATGAAATTCGAATGCTCCCTCTGTGTGTGTGCGCGCGCGCGTATGTGCGTGTGCATGTGTGTAAATCTTCCTTTGACATTAAATGTCAATTTAAAGTTTGATTAACATCTTCAAGAATAGAATTTGAAAGTAGAATTCATCTACTCAAACCAGTAAACGTAATAACATCTTGCGTATGTACCTATATATCATGTTATATCTTTTTAATCTAGCAGGAGTTTTACAACCAGTAAAAGTTCTAACACATCTCGAAAAAAATTACACTTTGCGTGCTGTGTCATAAGTGATGTACGTATGTCATGAAGGGAATAGTAAGGCCAATAGGGCAGAAAGCTATCTTGACTTTTTAACTGATAATGATCAAATTATACAATTATAAAAACAAATAAATGTTCTCTTTTCAAATGGTAATAGTAGTTATACAGTCGAGGATATATACTTTTTCTTTTGCTTTTTTTTCTTTAACTGTGAATTTACATATTAACAGTGACTATGACCCGTGAAATTCCAGTTTTGCAAGTTGTCTTATTATTCAATTAGTAAGTAAAATATTTGAATATCATTAAAAAGTCAGCCTAGAAATAATATACGTTGTGTTGAACATATATAAGTACATAATTGAGTTTTCTGTTTTATTACGATTTATACTTTTAAGATATCCAACATTCTGAACGATCGATATGATCGAAAATAAGAGAAGGAAATTTCTTTATCGGGTTTATTAGTAATGCTTTGTACTTTTCAATTGCATATAATTTATAAGTTTAACGTAGAAATTATATCTTGTTGATTTCTACCTTGAATTCAAATCATTAAAATGTAATATACATGTTATGATAGTATTGGAATTAAAAGAAAGTGAAAATCGTAAATAAAAAACGTGTCATAACTTCAAAAACACTTATACGTGTATCTAATCCAAATATGTACAGTATGTATGTATGTATGTTTTACAAACATGTACTACAATATTTACCCATAAATTTACCTCACAACGATTATTCAACTTTAACTAATAATATGTATAAGCATATAAAGTAAATGTGAAATGACGAAATATACGACTTTTACAATTTCTATCGCATCATTTCTATGCATCTACGTGACGAAACTGTACTGCAATTGACTTACCAAACACTTTCTAAAGATTTTACAATAAATTTTCTTCGACACTTTAGAACCTAAAATGTATGATATATCATTAAGATATCAAGAAAAAATTGTAAAAGGGAAAACAATGATTTCATTTCATGTAAAAAATGATATAATTTATTTCTTATGATATAATTCAGATTTTTTTAACGAATTATAAACAATTTAAATTACAATTGATTTGAAATTTTTAATTTTAGAATGAATTATATAGAATTAAAATTAATATCGATTTGAAATTTGAAATTTTATAATAAATTAGTAGGTATTCGATCAAATTCGTGAACAAAGAGGATTGGAAGCACTGCACAATACGGTGACGGCGATAAAAGGAGATGTGATATTACCGGAACTTGGTATTTCAGCAGAGGATAGAAAAATGTTGATTGACAAAGTTACTATTATTTATCATGCGGCAGCAACGGTAAGGTAAGGATTATAATATTTCGAATTCCTTTCATCGAGTATCATAAAAAAGTATTACCGAGTTTTCCTAACGCTAATATGTTAAAGATTCGATGAGGCATTAAAGAAAGCTGTATTGTTGAATACGCGTGGTACGAAACAGATGTTGGAGTTGGCCAAGGAAATGAAGAATTTGTTATTTTTCGGTCACGTCAGTACATCTTATTGTCACCTTGATCAAAAAGTACGTATAAATAATAAAAATAAATAGTTATATATGTATATATGTGTATATATATATATATATATATATATTATATAAAATAATATATATATAATTATATATAGTTATAAATATATATATATATATATATATATATATATATATATATATCGTAAGGACAGATAGTCGATATAATATATTAGTATATACACACACACACACACATATACTGATATACATATATTGAGAAGTTACCCCTATTTACAATGATGTTCTCAACAATTCTTTTAGTTACTGGAAGAAAAGCTGTATCCATCTCCGGCGGATCCACATGAGGTAATAAAATGTATTGAATGGTTGGATGATGAAATGGTGAATACAATAACACATAAGATATTAGGTAAAATACCAAATACTTATGCCTTTACAAAAGCTCTATCTGAAGGGATTATTGAAGAAGCCATGCCACACATTCCGATAGTTCTATTAAGGTAACATCTCGAAATATTTTTCATTTTTTTTTTTTTTTTTTAATAGATACATATATGTAAAAGAATCAATCGTGTAATGATTTTACAATTATAGACCAAGTATTGTGGTACCCATTTGGAAAGAACCACTCCCAGGCTGGACAGATAATATCAATGGTCCGACAGGACTTTTAATCGGTGCTGGAAAGGGTGTAATTAGAAGCATGTATTGCAATGAAAATAGTTATGCCGATTATGTTCCTGTCGATATATTGGTCAATGCTATTCTTGCTTGCACATGGAATTATATTTATTTTAAAGATCATGATAAGAGAATATACAATCTTACAAGCAGTAGTGATTTTAAAGTAACTCTTAATGACTGTTTTATTATCATTTCTATTTATTTTCTCAGTATCTTTATTTATTAATGTTAAATATTTTTTAAAATAAATGGTCAATGTATACGAATATTTTGGCTAATATAAATAATTAAATTCTTGAGTTTAAAAAATTAAGTTGAAATCACTTATATTACGTATTGATATATTATGATATTGACCATTTATTTAAAATGTTAATTAAATGTTTAAAAATATTGACCCAATAAATATTATCCTTATATTGTGTGTATTTATCAGAGCTTTGTAATTTAATATAAGAATGTTTATCGTAGGTCTCGTGGGCTGAAATCATAGAGATTGGTCGTCGAGTAATAGAGAAAATACCTTTAAATGGGGTTGTTTGGTACCCGGGTGGCAGCATGAAAAAATCACGTCTTCATCATGATATTTGTGTTTTTCTATTTCACACGATTCCAGCTTACTTCATTGATACAATTATATTTCTTGCGGGTTACGAGCCAATGTAAGTGATAAAAGATGATTCGAAAGTTACAAATTGGGTATAATTACTATTCTCTTTTCTTATAAAGCATGTGTCGAGTTCAACGTCGCATACAAAAAGGATTCGATGTGTTTGAATACTATGCCAATAATCAATGGGATTTTGTTAATGAAAATATAAAGGAAGTGAGAGATAAATTTAATGCGAGAGAACATAATAAGTATTACTTGTACGGAGACGACATAGATGTGTACGAATATTTTGAAACTTGTGTAAAAGCTGCAAGAATTTATATTTTAAAAGAACTTCCAGAAACTTTACCGGCAGCTCGTCGGCACATTAGAATGTACAATTCTTAGATTTATTTTTTATTTACGTTACGAAAAATATTACTGTTTTTATTATTTGTTAATTTTTTTTACAGAATGTACTGGGTAGACATATTTACCAAGATACTTTTATTTGCACTTCTGATCTACGTACTGTTTTCATTTATCGGTAGCTTCGAAGCATTTTTTGAAGGAAGCTGGACCGGTGTCACCAAAATATTACCTTTGTAGTTATACATATTCTTAGTTCATAATTATTTTGTTTATAATGTATTATATAACGTGACCAAATAAAATTTCATAGTTATTTCTGCCGTAATTTCTACGGATTTCAATTATCTGAAGAATATGGATTAGGCTTATTTTGTTTTCAAATAAGACAAAAAAAACATTTTTTTTAACACGAAATTGTGGTTTTTATTTTTAAGAAATATAATAAGAGAATAAATCTCTTATACAGATTCTTGCACTGGAGGTTCATAACCCTCAGGCCTATCAACCTTCGAGCCACTTTCTCCAATGTCTTCGCTCTTACTACCACCACCATCACCATGTAGTTCGAGCAATTTGCTTAATTCAAATCTTGGCTTCTTCAAAACTTTTACCTAGATACAAGAATCGTGATTAAAAGTTATTGAATAGTTATTATTGTTTAGTATAATTTTTTTTAAATATAACGTTTGATTAATTTGATTCATACTTTGCGGATGTAAACATCATGAAGTGGATATACACTTTGAGACACCTTTTCTATGTCTTTGGCCATAGCATCAGGTAAAAGCTTGCTGACCACACCTTTCAAATCACTTTTAATAACATCATTCGTGATATTATCTACCATTTTTTGTCTAATTCTTTTAACCTAATTGTTAATGAAAAATAATTAAAGATTAGTGAAATATCAATGTTATTAGACATATTTAACAATGTTTTTTTCTCTATTTAAATTGTTGCAACATCAAATATCACTATTTCTTTATCCAGAAATAATGTGGTAAGAGAGTGCTTTTTTATATATGCAACTTATATAATATTTATATATTAATATATATATTTATAAAAATATTTATATATTAATATTAGTTGCAATGTGATCTTGTTATTTTAAACAAAGAAGTTTTACAATCGAGGATACTTACTTGTGCATGTTGGGCATAACATGTCTTTCTAGTACTCATTTGATCTTTGTTTGTAAAACCAATGCAAAAAACTCTGAGCAAATAACCATCAGTCGTTTTTACATCAACATTAGCTTCTATCAAAGTCTGCCATTTCTTTACCATGGATCTTAGTTTGTCTGTTGTTAGGTCCATTCCATGAAAGTTAGTCAACACATTACGACCTTGCACATCCTCCGCAATCAATCTAAATTTACGAAAGGATCTTTCTGCATCATTGTCATCTTGAAGGTCAGCTAACGAAACCTCAAATACACGGAACTTCAAACCTTCCGATGCAATTTCTGTCGGGCAAAAAAAAATTGATATGAAAATGTGTAAAAATGAAGGAGAAGTAATTTGATTAACAATATTAATTTTATAGCATCTAACAATGCCATCAATCAATGATAACATTGCATAGCAGAACAATAATATAATAAGTATATGTCAGTTTTAATATATGTAACAAGCAAGTTCACAAAAATTACAGAACATCTTTATAGAACTGAGGTTGCACCATATCTTTTCTCATACAAATATAATATAATATAATATAATATATATATATATATATATATATATATATATATATAAATTATAAAAATTTAATAAGATATCTTACTCGTTCCTTGGGTTCGGTTTACCAATGTTTTCCCAACATGACGATTTGTAAACATAGACGGTGCCTTCACATCATACCAGTCCTTCCGTGTGAAGGGATCAACACTGAAATAAAATTTCAATTGCAATATAAAATTAATATATATTAAATAATTACATGTATTACTCGATTATAATAAGATAGAAAAATAATTTTTATCCTAGGTTAACTATTTTTGAGTCACCTCAATGACAATAATTTTGAGGTTAAGCATTTTCAACTTTCACAAAAAAATGCGATATATTCTATAAAAGTAGGATATTTAATCTTATAACGAAAAATATGTAATTTGTATATTTATGAAAGAATAATTTTAATATAAGAACAGCAATAATATAAATATTTAAGTTTATCATAGTGTTTCGTAAACTGTTATCGATAAAGTTCTACATTATATAAAATATAATTCATTTTCAATTTTAAATTGTAGGTAAAATCATAATTTGTGAAATAAGAAATATAATATTAAACGATAACATATTATTTCTTCTAGTGTAAGTACCGCAGGCACGAAACGGTTCTGTGGTAGGTTAGACGAATCCATCAAAAAAAGAGACATCGCGAAAATTAAAACTTTAAAGAAAACTTTTCTGAATCCTCAAGTGAATGATATTCATGAAAAACATATTATTATTTACTTACATCTTCTTTTTAACACCCTTTTTGCCACCTTTCGACAGACCCTTATTTTTACCCACCGCCATGATTATAGCTACAAGCGGAAAGAAGTGTGTCTACTTCTGAACGGAAGTAAGCAACATGAGCTCTTAAATAAGAAATGTGGAAGGAAATCTCGTATGGCTATTGGTCGAAGCTACGTGAATTGATGATTCAAATGTATTGCTTTTTTATTAAATTCAGAACTAACATCGAGAACAATAATATTAAAAGTAATTTAAAAAACGAAATTTAATGAACGATGGATATTAAAAATTGTATTAAAAAAATATTTTTGGAGACATACTAGAAATTGTTAAACAACTTATAAGAAAAAAGAATCAAGTTTATTAATGTATAAACAATATCTAGAAGTAATAATAATAATAATATCTAGAAGTGCTACTTTTTCCTTTCATTGTCTAGATTTAAAGTAATATTCAACATTTTATTTTTGTTCTCTTAAACCGTACAAAATTTCTTCTTTTAAAATTATAAGACCTCGTGAAATAATTTCTTTTTATAAAATAATGTGAAATTCGTGAAAATAATATTCCATCAAGATTTAGTCAAAATATCAAGTCTTACAAAAATTATTATCAAAACAAAAAATGCAGAGATTATCAATAACTACAGATATCAGAAAATGATGATTTCTAATCGCTTGAAAATAGACGCAAAACATACACATATACATATATATGATAAATTGAAGTTTCGTATACTCATGAAGTTTTCTACTATGTGTAGTATATCGAATGTCGACAGCTGGTAGTGGGTGGCCTTTGGCTACTTTCAGTTCGCTCAGAATTTTACATGCGATACGGTGTAGTTTATTTTTTATGCAGACAAATGCATGAGCCACTCTCCGTGATTTTCCGCAATAGACTGCGCGATAAATGAAAAATCACTCGTGGAATGTACAGAAAAATTTATAAATATCATCGAAAAAGATTTGATCTTTCGTGGCAGTGCTGATAAATATGAATCTGCAAACACTTTTTCAAGATTTTAATCCAAGGTAATCCTTCTTGTCTCAGTATTTAGATCTCGAACTTATTCTAAATTTATCAATCAGTTCTTTGTGATACATTTATGTGAATAACAGTCAAGGATAACATTATTTCTACTGTCTTTAAATAATATCAAAGGATGAACAAAAATATAAATATTTAATCTGTATGTTACATATTTTTAACAGTTATAATAATAATAAGAAGTGATAAAATATAAGAATGATTGTGCATTAAAATTCATTATTTATAATTCCTTTGTCTTTGTTTTTTGATTTTATAGCAAATTTTTAGTCTACTCATGTTTGATGATATTTACTGCTTTGTTCGCTCTTCGATTGGATGGTTTCATAGAATGGAGTTACTGGACAATATTTAGCCCAATTTGGTTTTGGAAAGGTATGGTAATATTGGGTGCTACCATTGGAAGTTATGTGTGGTGGAGACATCCACATTCAAGGTTGGAAGGAGATGCCTATGTCCATTACAAGGCAATGTTGATTACTTTGGCATTACATTTGATCTTGTTAATGTTTGAATTATTAGTATGTGACAAACTGGAATCTGATAGGCATTTATGGATATTAGTGTTTATACCACTGATTTTCATCTCTGTTGTATCTATAGCTGTATGTATTATTTATTTGTTTATTTAATTACTACACTTGTATATTTATATATTTAGACTATTATCATCTTTTTATTTTAGGTTTGCATTTGGGCTGTGAAACACGATAGATCTTTTGAACTTGAACTCTTCTGTGCGGTCAATGTATTACAATTTATTTTTTTGGCACTAAGACTAGATGGCTTTATTACTTGGAGTTGGGAGGTAGTATTTGTACCTCTTTGGGCACTTCTTTGTTTGTCTCTAGTTGCTGTCCTATATGCAATAGTGTTTGCTGCTGTTTTATTAAGAACACCTCAAATTAATGCAAGGCAAAGGCGAACATCTTTAAACTCAGCACTAGCATATACATTTCTTGTGGTTCCAATTTTAGTATTTCAAGTGAGTAATAAGAAAATGAATATTATATGTCGATTGATAATAATATTAAATTGATATTTTAATATTAAATTTTTAAAAATAATCTATTGTTTTATTTTATCAGGTACTATTAGCAAATAAATTGGATGGTGATATTTCTTTAAATTATACAATGGTGGCAATGCCCCTTCTCATATCTCACATGACACTTATCTTCATGTCTTTTGGAGCGAAAGGAGGAAATAGATGTAAGGAATTTTAACATACTTAAACGTTTGTAAATCTTTAATCAATCTGTCAAAACATATTTTCATTTTTTGTAGGGTGGTTTGGTATTAGAAAAGACTTCTGCCATTTTCTGTTAAGCCTATGTCCATTGCTTCAAGAGTATGGTAACATTTCTTATCAACCAAGAGGTGATCAAGATCAACCACCATCTGAACCAATGGTTAGTGAAAAGAATGAGAAGCACATAAAAAAAATCGACCTAACAAAACCTGTAGTGCCTATAATTTCCATAGACATGCCTGATTGATCGAGTTGGCCTAGGTATACATATATTTTAATAATCTCATTTATATATATTAGATTAATATTTCCAAGGTAACACGCTTTGCATTACATTACAGAATTTATCTTGAACATTAATACATTCTCTTCAATGTTACTGGTGGATTCACATGCCATGTATGTAACATGAAATAGAGAGGTGGGTATATAATTGTACATTAAATTATAAATACAAAATTGTTATTTTCGCTACACTAGATCTTATAAAAAATTGTTATTGTTAGTTTAACATGCGCCAGGGCAATCGTGATGATCATGTTATGCATCTTGTTATTGGAAATTGAAATTTAAACATGTTCAGAAGAGCATTGTTTGTTTTATATAATACAAATTAGAAAGGTAATTATATTGTCCCTATTTGAAATAAAGGGTGAAACAAATTTATGTTTGTATAAAAATTGAAATAATTGGCCCCTAAAATATATTATAGTTTAATTGTTATGGTGCTCAATATGATAATGATTTTAAGTCTATCTTAGCTTCTGCATATTTGATCACTTAATTTGTGCTTAGCATAAGTAATTGACCCGTCCATTTCTTTCAATAATTCTGTTTTAAAATGTAAAATGTGTCTTTTTTCCTAATAATTTAACTTTTTTTATCTATCAATTGTAAATTATATTATGATAATATAATATAGTTGGCCTGTGTTGAAAATATTTCATATATAAATCAATGCATCAATTACAATAAGTATATCTATGATGGTGCTAAAAATCGATTGTGGTATACTGTAATAATGAAATGCTTAAAAATTTGATCATTCGCAATTATGGCTGCAACTCATTTTTCATTCTTCTGAAAAGATTTTGTTTCAATCAAATAGGTAGCTGCATATTAAAGAAAAAATAATTATTGTATATAGTATATATTTACCAATGCAAAGTGCGTTGAAGCAGACATTAATAACAACATCTTGCTGAGAATATTTTTCTTAATCATCCATTACAAATAATATATTTTTAAATAAGTTTAACAGTCAGTTTCTAATAATATCTAGTAGAAATATGTGATGTACCCATAAATACATATGTAATTTTAGTATAGATTATTTAAGTTCTGTACTACATTATGTCTTCAAAAGTGTTAAAAACACAGTACGAAAATTATAACATATACAATTGTTCAGAGTATAAATATATATATATATATATTTATACATATTCAGACACATATTTATATTTGCGTAACATCGACATCATGATATTTTTGTAACAATGTGTTCCTGCAACATTGCAAAGGTGCAATATTGCATAATATATACAATTCGTGATTGTGATATACAAAATTCTATTATTGAATGTTATTATATTTCATAATTAAGTATGGGTACATGCACATTAGAAATTAAAAGGCTTCGTTACTTCCAATTCAATATTTGAGTACTTGCTATAAATATTTTAGCTGTATCATATATGATACATATACATATACTAATGATTAATTCAATAAGAAAAACTCTATTATACTTTGATGATTTAGGTCGAGTAATATATTCTTTCATAAAATTATGTCTTATACGAACGAATTATTGTATTAAAATATTTTGTATCCTTACATTGTAAACTTCGTTATAAGATGAAATATGTGAATTGTTCAAATGTTAGGTACTTCATGGGGCTTAAAAACAAAGAGATTGGATTTACTGGCTGGGATACAAGACTGAGCACCTCGCATCTTTAGAATAATATTGGCAGGATATAAAAATGAAAAGATTACATATATATAAATTTAGAAAATAATAATCGGAAACAATTGTTAATGTTTTTAGGAATCGTATCTTTAAATGCCCGATCAATTCTTGTGTTATATTGTAGAAAAATGTACAAACCTCGTTGCATTACAATAATATTGTGTGTGTATGTGCGCGTGCGTGTGTATTATATTAGGTACTGTATAATATATATATATATATACATGTATACATATATATATATATATATACATATATATTATGCATATCGGCTATGAGCGATAGTTATCATGAATAATTAGTGATATTATTTTATTTTATATATATTACATATTAAGTCCATTATAATCTAATAAAGTTTATATTTTTTGATATCAATGAATACAATTAATTTATATAACAAATATCGATTTGAACTGAAAACACTAAACACAATGAAATAAGGTATATTACGAACCTTAAACATTAAAGTGGTATTACTACATTGGCATTTTTATTGTTAAAAATACTGCAAACTTCTAACACGAATAATATTTATGTACATTGTATTATTCAATGATCTATAGCCTAAATAACTTATTGGTTAAAGAAGTAAAAAACTGATATCCTTGGATTTTGATTATCACTTATACGTATAGTTTTCTTGTACGTATCGTTTATCACATCGCGTAACGTTTTGTACAGATTAACGTCATTTATCCTTATTATTTTAACATTTCCCGTTATTTAATCGTTTCACCATAAGGGTATATATTCAGGTACCCAAGTGCCTCCAAGGAGAGAAGAAACCTTGGCTGTTACATCCAAGACATCCAATTCTGAATCCTCGATCAAAGACGTCTCCCGGATATAAAGTATTTTTAAACGTTCGGCGCATAAGGCAACAAATTCTAGAAGACCCGTACAACTAAAAGATAAACAATTGTTAGAAGAAAATTACGCTCGATCTATTTTCATGGAAAACATCTAAATATTGATGTTAACGATTTTAGTTACTATCGTAATACCTAATTTCACAATCACCCAAACCAATGGCATTAAGACGAGGACATTCTCTAGCAACGTTGATTAAAACATCGTCGATAAGGCCAGGTCCGTAAGCAGCAATAACTAGTTCCATTAATCGCGGACAGTAACTGTGAATTCGCAATGCTACTGACTCCGATGGCGCTTCTCCAAAATATAAGTGCGTCACTGGAATATGTGACGTGAAAAGGGATTTGTGTTCTTCTTCGTCGGTTATGTAAGACAATCTAAATACAAAAACGATCACTTATATCAATAATACGTTACTTAATATAACTGTGATTTCCATTATTTCGTATTTTAAGGATATCAACGAAACTCGAGAATGAAATGACATAAATATACATTAGTCACTCACAAAACGAGATTGATGTTTGGAAACCGATCGGCGAATGTTGTCCACACTTTTTCATCGATAACAGGAAGTGGTCTTATTTCAGAATGTACTTCTATTCTTAATGTCTCCAAATTAACATCTTCTTCGGTGCACAAAGCCATCAGTAAATCGTCGCTTAATAAGGAATAAGACATGGATAATTCGCGAAGACATCGACAGTGATTCACCAACGTAAGTATATCTGAAAAATTATTTTACAATTATATTTTATTTTATTTTATTTTATTTTTTAATTTTTTACATTATTCCGATAAATCTTAATTTTTTCTTTCTTCATTTAAATCTAAAAAATAAAATAAAATAAAATAAACTTACCTTCTGGCAACAAATGCGGTGAACCTCTGATCCTCAGAAGTTGAAGACTCTTCGTAAACGCGTTATCCTCGATTTCCCGACGTTCCTTCCTTTGCTCTATCGCTGTCTTCTCGTTCGACAATGTCAACGCGGTATTGAAGTCTTCACTGTCGATATCGAGATACGCCGATTTCGACGTACTTATCAGTGCCAACATCTATCAAATTAATTCGCAAAATGGATCAATCAAAATGCGAAATAAATGAAAATGGAAAAGAAAAAGAAACGTAGAAACAAGATACAAAAAACTAAGATGTAGAAAAACGAATAAAATTATAATCGCTGGATTCACTACCTTTGAAATATCTCCAATTGAACAATTTTTCTTCTTTGATATAAAAAAACAAACAAACAAACAAACAAACGCTTGCAGAAACGAAACTATGAATATATTCAAGCGTAAAAACGAGCGAAGCTTCAGTCACGAAGAAGGAAGACAAGTCGAAGATACTTGTCGTCGCTAAGTGGCGAAGCCTTTTCACCAACTACCTAGGAAAGATCAAACGCCGAGAAAAAGCGAAAGGAGGATTGGAAAGGCACGTAATCATTGTGTAAGTTCACCATTGATCTTAATTTGTACGGGGGATGAAGTCAAGAGGAGAGAGGGGGGAGGGGAAAGAAAGGAGTTTTCTACGGGAAAAAAGGGAGAGGGGACCGGTCTGACCGCTGCACGTGAGGATATGGACCAAAAGGAAACACTCTATTGGCCAAGTATTTTACTCTGATGTTAGTATGAGCGAGAAGGTACTTACATACGGTAAAAGTACTGCAAAACGGGTCAGGGACTTGTTCGGAGTATACTAACAGAAAGAATCTAGTAGGGCACTCACGTGCTTCTCTTCGCCGCTCACGTGTACGTTCGTTTTTAACTTAAGATATTTTTTATAGGATCCCTGCGTTATATTTTATATATCCTTCGAATAGTGAATCGCGTGAAAAAAAAAAAAAAAAAAAAAAAAAAAAAACAAAAAAAAATATTTGTGATTTATTTATCTATTTTGTATATGTGTATGTATATGTGTGTGCGCGTGTTTAGTAAATCATTATTGGTATTTTTTCCTTTTTTTTTCGTCATAGATCGTTCTCGATATTTGATCAATAATCATAAGAATAAAAATAATTGTGTATTAATAATCAAACTAAACAGTAGGAGAAATCGTTCTAATTCACGTCCCTGACACGGATACACAGAACCTGTATCGACTCACGTGTATGAAAAGCGATTTGGTAGGGACCTCAGTAAAAGGTATTCGGAGTAAAAGCTATAGTTAAATGCTTGGCAGGAAGTAAATGGAATTCACGATACTATATTCTTATTCTTGGGTATACGTATCTGGGAAGAATTACGTGCAGAGCGTAAATCATTGCATTACTTGTAATTTGTTTGATTTCAGAGTCCGTAAAGTTTTCCGCTATTGCAGTTAAATAAAGATGATACGACGAAGAAAATACACCGTTCGTTTTGTTCCAATATATGTTTGAAATTGCGCACGTATCTTTCACGTCTTTTTTCTTCAGCATGGTTTAGAAACTTTCTCTAACACCTGCAAAAAAAGTACTTTTTCTACAATCAATATATTCAAATGTTAATATAATCAATGTATGTATTCTACAATACCCACGTTTATTTATTGAATTATAAATCGTTTTTATAGTTAACAATAAATTTTCTATTTCGCGTACAAGATAAAAATATAATCAATGAATAAAAATATTAATATGTTAGATATCAGTTATCAAACGTTATTCAATTTTTTTAAAGTAAGTTAACGTAAATTTGAGTTTGTCAAATTATTAAAGAATCATGGTTATTTGAGAAATGAAAAACAAATGTATTCAAATAAATTATTCATTAGCGACAGTACGATTTCCGTATATACATATGTATATATTGAATATGAAAGGTTGCCTAACAAGAGCGATTCATTGATTTATGGCTCTTCGATACATTTGACATTTAAGTTTAACTAACTAGCTTGTATTTACAGATTTGGAATCGTGACACGAATTTTCTCCGATAGATACTTCAATCTTTCTCGATTTTTCACTTTTTCGATTTTTCACAACACATTGTAGAGATATTGTTTAGTTAATTCGATTGATTGAATTTACTCGATTTACACGTCAGTCAGTCATATTCTATATTAAGAAAATGATTTTTATTTTCTTACTGCAAAGCTCTTATGTTATACTAAATATAAATTAATAGCACATCTACATGCTTTTATTATTTTTCTCATAATTAGAAAAGAAAGCGATATTTTATAAGCCATCAGATTCAAACTAAACTCGATATTTATGCTTACCATAAAATCAAAATTACATTAAAAATTTGCAAATGGCTAATAAAAAGAAATTGATACATTCTTCAAAAAGAAAACGATGAATTCTTAATTTGATTACACGATGATGTGGAACTTTTTGAAAACGGATTAAAACGGATTTAAATGAACGATACGTAATTATCGATCGTTTGGGCGTTCATTTGAGTCCGGTAAACGTATATATACATACATAAACACATACATGCGTATTCCACGGGTCGTGGATTTAACGTGCACGTGCCTCGACGCTCACGTGTGCCGTTGATGTTTCAAATAGGTGGTCGATCAGGCCGTCGGCCAGCCAAAGAAATTCTTCGTCTATCGGAAAATACGCAACGTTTGTAATCACATTCTTTCACTTCAATATTATAGTAGATAATTCTATAAAAGTATCGTTTACGCGTGAACAATAAATACACTGTTATCTGACAATATATTTTCTTTTCTTTTATCAAAATTGCCATTTGTAATATGAACGAGATACTTCTTATGTTATATACTGACGAAAAATTCAGTAAAAATCTATTTGGTTTTCTTTCTTTTTTATTTTTTTTTATTTTATTTATTTATTAATTCTTTTATTTTTATTTATTTATTTAATTTCTTTTTCATGAAACGGAGAAACCAAAGAATAATGTCGTTAATGTCACTTTTAATAAATATTATTAAATACATTTGTATAATATTTACGTATTGGTTATTGAATTTACATGTTATAAATGGGCTAATTAAAGTTATTGACTCGAACAACGAAGGCATCGCTATGTTTTATGATAGGATATATATATATAGGGACGATTACTTGCAAAATTAAATGTCATGCATACAATATAAAAAAAAAATAACAAAGAATTTATATATATGTATATATATTTAAAAAGAAATATATATATATATATATATATATATATATATATATATATACTTATTTATATAGCAAACGTAGACATATTGATAGATCCAGCTAATAGCCTATTACCTTAATAGATTTGTTTAAACATTTACTTAGATTTATCGAATGCGATGTTACCTCGAAATAACTGCAAGTTTCCCAATGGTTAGTAAATTTTACGTTGAGTTCTACAAAATTTTCGAACGAAATTCAAAGCGTCTCGTATTTAAAAGATCGACAACGATCGCGAAATCATCAATCACTTTTCACCTTATAAGAGAAACTTGTTTATCCTTTTTATTTAATTATTGTTATACATTTTTTAATTTTTTCTATGTTTTTTGGGTTATTTTTCGAAGCAACGTTACGTGTTACACAACAATACTTCGCTTGATCGACTGATACGAATGAAACGTTTCTCGACTTTTCACGACTGCGCATTGTACGTGTCGATTACACAGTTTCCTTAGTTACCAACTTATTAAACATAACATATTCATACAAAAACATTCAATTATTGATCAGTAAATATGTACATAATTTGTATTTCGCAAGGACAACATCGAATTTTTATCTATTTATCATTTGTTTTCTTTCTTTCTCCTTTTTTTTTACGTATTAAAGAATTTATCCATTATATTAAAAGCGAACTCAAAACCATAGAAGCAAGCAGCATTTGCTATAAATGCCCGTACCATAACCGTTGTCACTCCTCTATAAAATGCTAGAAATCCTCCTTCTTTCATCATGATAGGAAAAACAGATCTAACACCACGAGGATAAGTTTTCATTGATGAGGTTTGTAATCGTGTCTTTATTGAATCAGCAGGCAAACTGACGAGCCAAGTCATTACCCCTGCCATACCACCAGCCAATAGAGGTTGCCACGTTATCTTAGTAAAAGAATAAAATATTAAAATAAAATATATTAGATATACAAGGTGTCCGATCTGACATAAACATCCCAAACATCTCGCTTGATTTATACGATAGAAATAAACGTCGAATGAAAATGTTATTATGTTTGATGAGCGAAACAAAAGATATTTTTTTCAAGATCATTTTCGTCGATATTTCAAGGTCATCGAAATTATTTCTTTTTTACACATACTTTTAGCAAAGAGAAATGATAACTGTGATCAGGACGAATCCAACTACTTATAATATTACGATCTTCACCTGAGTGCCTCGAATAAAAAAAGAACAAAAGAAAAAGTAATTGTCGACAGAAAAAAAGAAAAAAGAAAAGAAAAATCAACAGTCTTACGAAAGTTGGCTGTCGATGCAAATAATTGAATAACTATGATAAAAAGATTAATGGAGGAGAATTTATTTTAACAAGTCTTCATCAAAATGTTGTCCATCGACTTCAATATACATTTTTCTGAACGATTAATACACGATTCCACGCCACTCCTTGTTAACTTAACTGATATTAGCAAATACAGTTCTAATAAATTCTTTCATGTTTTCCCGTGTTGTGGAAAAGCTGTCTCATAAATTATTGATTTAATCAGACCCCTAAGAAAAATATTTGGTAAAGGTGCGGCGGATCAAATATCTGCATTACGATCAATCCAACACTTGACCGGTTATTGATGCATTGTGAGTCAAACGTCTGTTGTTTTAAAACCACATTAGATAACTTTGAGATTTGGAAATGTTCTTTAACGATTTAAATTTTATGTATTTTCCTTTTTCTCTAACTTAAGGTCATAATACCAAAAGAAAGATCATAATACCAAAGATCGTTGGATTCGTTCTGACCTCAGCTATCATTTCATCACAATAAAAATACGTAGTCTAATTGAAAAAGAAAAAACTTCGATGACCTTGAAATATCGACAAAAATGTTCTCGAAAAAAATTGTTTGCATATCATAATATTTGGCCCTTTCAAACAAAAAAATGTTTTCCTCTGATATTTTTTTTTTATCATAAAAAGTAATTAAGAGATCCAAAATGTTCAGGTTAAATGGGGCACCCTGTATTGTAAACAATGTATATATTTATTATATAATATACGAATGTATACACAAGGTGAGCCAAATAAAATTTTACCAACATGTTTCATTTAATAAAAATAATGATAAAATGAATAATTGATATTTGCAAAAGTTTCAGTGATAATAAATCGCAGCACTTAAATTAGCAAATTTTTTTACATTAGAACATTGCTCACTTTTTCTGAAGAGTCTAGAAGAAATCTCATGATTCGTTCATAACTATAAAAGTATGTGGCGCAGGATGGTATATCTCGTAATAAAGTAGCACAGGTACCTAAATAAATATTTCGTATTCCACCTTCTTGATATAATTGTTTTGCACAATCCATAAAACCTTTGTATTGTCTTCTCGTTCCTACATCCCTCTTTTCAGAGGTTTAAAGTAAGAAAAAAGATAAGAAAGAGAGAGATAACGAAGAAAGGAATGCAATTTTGTTTTAATATAACCTTGTAAATACTTTTTTTTTTCTTTTTTATTGATCAAGATATTTAGATATTCTCATATTATGAGAAACGAAACGAATGATATTTCGAGAAGGTTAACATATTTGCTATAGCTGTACTTGCGATTGAAGAAGGCACTTTATACGTTCGCTTGGTGCTGCTATGATAGTCGTGCATGCTCCGCTGAACATTCCTGAGAATAATAATTGTGTGTCCGTGAGTTTTGTTTGACCTGGTTCAGTAAAAAGTAATTTTCCAGCACCAAAACAAAAGAAGCCGATAGCCGATAATGGAATGGCGGTTATCAAAGGTGCTGATATACCCTACCATGTATAAAAAAATAAACATTATTCTTTTTTATTTATTTTTTCTTTAATACCTTTAAAGTGGCAAGTCATTTATTATTGTTATTGTTATTATCAAGAGTACATTTTTTATGAACAATTTCTATTATTGAGAAATTATGTATAATACGATATATCAGATGAATCACGATCAGCTTATTTAGATTATTCTATTGTTAACATATTTTGCTAAAAGTATGTGTGAAAAAGAAATAATTTTTATGACCTTGAAATATGAACGAAAATGATCTTGAAAAAAATATCTTTAAATAACATGATTTAAAGAGAGTTTTTAAGGATATATAAACTTTGATTCAGATAAAAAAAAAAAAGAAAAGTATTTATTACGATACTTGTCGAATTCGTCTAAAATATATGCGTCTAAAATATATAATAATAATAATAATAAAAAAACTAAAGGTGACTTTAAAAATTCATTGTCAGCAGAAAAAGAGGACAAAAAATTTACTATAAATTTAATATAACAAACTGATCACATTTTGTAGTTCACCCGGTATATTAAAATATTCTTATGGATCTCTCTCTCCCTCTCCCTTCCCCTCCCCTCATCTCACCCTCTCCCTTTCCTCTCCCTCACCTTCTCCCTCACCCTCTTCCTCCCTCTCTCTTTCTCCCTCTCCCCTAATACATTTAAAAGTAATTCATTAGATTTACGAAAAATGAAATAAAATGTACCTTGTACAAACCAAAGGGTCCTTCTCTTATAATGAGATTCCTAACTAGATGGTATATGTTTTTATCCATATTTTGTGTCATTTGTAGTCGAACTTTAATGGTATCAAACGGATGACCAACAACTACCACACATAAACCTCCAAATGCTCCTCCTTATTAGAAACGAGTAAATGTTATTATTGAGTAAATAAATTATTCAAGGTATATGTAATCGTTTTAAGGTTAATTGTACCTCTTACCTATCAAATATTGTAAAGGAGTACGTTCCTTCAACATATTATTAATCGGTATGATATTCTATTTTTTCTGAAATGGAACTTTTTATTATCTTCAAATACAAACATGTTTGCTGATAAAGCATAATTCAATTGTATTAAAAGACATATATATATATACATAAACAAGTTATAATATTAAAGAAATCGACATATTGGGTGTGTGTGTGTGTGTGTGTGTGTGTGTTTATGTATGCATGTGCGTGTGCGTACGTGCGTGCGTGCGTGTATGTGTGCGTGCGTGTATGTGTGCGTGCGTGCGTGCGTGCGTGCGTGTGTGTATGTGTGTGTAATATCGAAAGAGAAAGAACAGTTTCAAATATCGGAATAGTTAGATATCGAGATGATGATATTTCGATTTTCGAGTTAAGAAAGGAAGACGAATCGTTATTTTAAAAGTGATCTGATTGGTAGTGTATTGATAAATTTTGGTAAGTAGATTATATTTATTTTGTATCAATTTTTAACAATCAATTAACTTTGAAAAGAATAATAATTTCGTAACATCTTGAAATCGAGTAAATTTTTTCAAATATATATTCTAATACTAAAAATCAATAATTTTACAAAACGTAACCTTAATATAACTTGATACGATCAATTTGTAAGCTTATTTTACTCGTATTAATAACTATTTAACTTGTCACTTACTTTCTATCATAAATTCTACATATTTTAAATGATATAAATGTTGAGTATGTATCATTATACATCATAAGAAATATTTGTCCCTTTGAATTTTGAAGACAATTAAAACTTCTCGCATAATTTTTCATAGTTCTCGCTATTACTATAAGTTGTCACATTAAAATTATATCAAATATAAATTACATATTGATTGAAACTTTAATCGAATGGTTCAAAAGTCTTTACATTTTATTATATATTAATAAATGATTAAATATAAGATATATATATATATATATATATATATATATATATATAGATAGATAGATAGATAGATAGATAGATAGATAAATAGATAGATAGATAGATAGATAGATAGAGAGTGATATAGAGAAAGGGAAGATATATATAAATGTATTAATATTATAATAAATCAATTTTTGAATAATTAAAATGTAACAATATTATAAAAAAAGATACATTAAAAAGAATATAATAAAAAATAATTACTATCAAAAATTGTTATCAAAAATAATTACTGATAAAATAATAATCAAAGATTACGTGAAGCAGGATTATGTAAGTCCCCGTATTCAGAATCAGTAATGTAAAGTTCATGAACAGGATAAAATCTCGCTGTGGAATAACGACATTTTCTATATGTCTTCTCGTATAAAAAAGGACAATCAACATTCGAAGGAACACGTATCCATTTAACTCTACGTTTCATATTTTTCGGATAAACACTATGGGGGATAGATAATATTTTGTCATTTGGAAAATACGTTTTCGTATTTGGCGATAACTTAGTCGCAACATTGTTGTAATTAAAACTATTTTTATTTTTCGATGAACATGATGTACCAGAATTTATGTAATCGCTGGAATAATCGATTTTAATATCTTCGTCCGTGGTTGTTCCTCTCTCGCTCAAAATTTGTTGAGCCTCCCACGTGTCTCCGTTCTCGAATGCGTTGACCGCCATTTTGACGAACGTATTGTCCAAATTGCATTTCTTCTTGTATGTTTTCTTCGCCGTAGATTTTATCTTTTCGCAATCAAACTTATTAACTAAATCTCGAACTAAACCTTTCGAAATATGACGAGTTTTATTTTGTACGATCTTCTCCATTTCCGTAGATTTTCTTGTCGAATTAAAAACATGATTCCACGATTCGTCCGTATCCGATTCTTCGGAAGAACTAACCTTGGGCAAATTTTGCAAATCCTTTGTCGGTGAACGTACTGCAAATTGCCTTAATTCTTGCAAACGATATAGAAGTTCCTGTTTCTTCGAAATCAGATCTTTCAAAGCCAGTAATTTTTTTTCTTTAATGTTTAATTCGATAAGTTGTTGTTTCTGATAATCAATGTAATTATTTGGAGGGTATATCGACATTGTCGATGATGGTCTGCTGCCACACAAAGAATATTCTTCATTCTTCAAAGTTGATGAGAAAATGGCAGTTTTTGAGCCACTCGGCATTGTCAAAATACGTGGCTTAAAAGTTTTCCTTCTCTCCGGGATCGAAACAATCGGAGGATCATTTTTCATCGTAACTTTGTCAGGTGAAATGACTTCTCTGCAGAATTGCTTTTGATTATTATTATCTTGAGAGAAATCTGGCTCTTCCTTTGGGAAATCTTCAGGTTTATTAAATGGATCAGTTTTTCGTAGCAACTCTTCTGGTAATTTTAAAGGTTTTTTTTCTAAGGGAGACTTAAACACAATGTTGAGATTCTCAATTTTTCTACATGGCGATATTCTTGGATATGTTACATTGACATTCTCGATTGTTACCACTGGAATTTCCGAATTAAATTCTTCGTTCTTGCTAGACGAGGGTTTTGATAGGTTTTCCTTCTTGGTGTTTTCCTTCTTGGCGTTTTCCATAAAATCTTCCTTTTTCTCGATTATATCATACTTTTCAGAGGTATCTTCGGAGATTTTCTTACATTCTGTTTTTTTTTTAATATCCTTTGGAGGAATCTTAAAATCTATGGTTAATAACAATTGTTAGACCGTTTGATAAGTGAGTATAATATAAATTACATATAAATGAAAGAAATGAAAAATACATATATATATTTTAATAAAAAATAAAACAGCATTAAAATTACTTACTTAAATATTTATAAGAATCAGAAGCTTGCCAGACCGATGAAGGATTTCGTCCTGATTCGAATTCTTTATTCACCTTCGAATTATTATTTTTACTTAAAAACCAAGATGGCAAGAATAGCTTCTTAAAAGATCTCTGCACTTTTACTTCTTCCTCGGTAGATCGTCTTCGAGACTATATATAAAAAAAAAGATAAAGCAACTAACTAAATAACTTCACTAATGCTTTTACTTTATAGAAAAAAATATTTATAGAGAAATTTATAAAAATATTTTACAAATAAAATATTCATTTGTTAAAAAAAAAAAAACAAAGAAAAAGACACTGACCGATTGTTCTGAAGATCGAAATATATTTCCCTTTAACCACTTCATTGGCACAACCATGATGATGAGTTTGAATTTCTTCAAGATATAATTCACATATATTGTTACTAACTTAGTCTGTTTTTTTATCGGCCGTTTCTCTAAGTATACTGTGATAGTACCCTTCCCGAATGATTTCTGCAAACTGGTAAGCAACGTGAATTCTACCTCTGTTTATATATTTAATCCCACTTTACCCACCTTTAAGGAATTGGGGTATACCTGACTAAAGTTTTGACCAATTAGAAATTTTTATTTTAAAGATTTATAAACGAAGGAAAAACCCTTATTATAATAACACCATAAATACCGTAATTTGGTGAAGATCCCTTACCATACAATGTTAATATACCTGGGCTAAGTAACTCACTGAATGGCGGGACGGACTTACCGAAGGGTCATTGAAATATTATAAATTTCCTTTTGAAAAAATATCGAGGAGAAATAATATTTAATAATTCATCTCTCTCCCTCTCCCTCACGCCCCCTCCCTCTCTCTCTGTGTACGTGCACGCGCGCGCGCGTTTGTGCGTGGACATCTGGATTTTTCATACCGTCCAAAACTTAATTTAAAAACAATATATGACCTGTATTAAACTAACTATATAAAAAGTAAGTTAGAATATAGAAACCCATGAACAAATCGTATTTTTAAAAAAACTGTAAATATGAATCGTATAAAAAAAATACATGCAAAAAGTGATCCAGATACACACTCACAAAAATTAATCGACTATGTAGAAAAGCTAGGGAATTCCATTCGTAAAATAATTTTTAACTACGATATAACATCTGTTCGTTGTACGGTGAAGCCAAGATATTCGGGCTTGTCGTAAATCTTCTTCGGAGGGATCGATAATACTCGAAGTTCGTGAAAAAAATTATTATTCTTAAAGCAAATGTACCTACATATATACCTGTGAAGAAAAAGAGAGAGCTACAGGCTACCTGTCTCGCATATGTATTCAATATATGATAACTATTTAAGTAATATTATTTATAAATGTACGTGAGCATATATAGATGCATGAATTTTCATCATTATTTTCATATAATCCTCATTATTTTTTGTTTGCATAAATGATAAATGAACATATTTAAAAATTGACGATATATAAGAGAAATATCAAACTATATTAATGAAACGCCTGACACGTCCTATTAAAATTTTTTTCTATTTAAAATTATGTTCTATTTATTTTATTCTATTTGAATTGCTTTTCTTATCACCTTTATTATTTATCGATAATGTTGAAGTTATTGAAAAAAAAGGTATGGAAAGTAAAAATAAAGAAAAGAAAAAAAGAATATAAGACGATAATTATATTTCGTTACTTTTCTTTGTTAAACAAATATTTTTTATATCTATTTCTTGCACAAAAGTACAATTTATTTTACTATAAAAATAAACATCTGTGCTATATTAAAAAATAGATAATTCCTATTTCGTATTTCGTAACGCTTATATTAGTTCTGTATTCTTAGTAAAGAAAAAAGAGAGAGAGAGAGAGAGAGAGAGAGAGAGAGAGGACAGATGAAAAGGTGGGGGATATATCCGTTCAGACCTTTCGGTTCTCTCTTCTTCAATGTGGCTCTTCCATCTGCAACGAGTCCATCCATGAATTGTTTTAAACACCGGGCACGTTCAACATAGTGCCAGTATAATCATTCTTCTTCGAAATATTGTATTGTTTAGTAACATATAAATATTATATTATTTTAAATGAATACTTTGCAATAATATCGGAAGTAGAAGAGTCGGTTTGTCTGTTTATATATATATGTGTGTGTGTGTGTGTGTGTGTACTTTTGTCTCTGCATACATTTATATATATATATATATATATATATATATATATATATATATATATAAAATATATAAAATATATAAAATATATATATATATATATAAAAATTTAATAAAAATATTTTAGCTGAACATTTTAAAAAAATCTGTGTGCTTGTCATGGAGGCTCAGTTAAGTGCAAGGTATGATTTTTTCTTTTATTATTTTCGACAATTAAACGGCTATTTAATAACGGGATATTTATAACCACTTTCATACAAATAAAATAGGATGTCAGGTAGTCGAATCGTTTCAGGTAAATCGACTACTTAATGAGGGAAAATCCTTATAAATTCTAACGAGAAATAATTAAAATTATTTTCTTGAGTGTTTTCAAAGGGAATAAGGACAGAACGTTCCATAAATTTCTAATCTTAAGTAGGACATCGTAATTTTACTGAACGTCATCACTGTTATTAACGTAAATTTTTTACACTATTGTTTCGGAATGCTAAATTGCAATGTGAAAATAGAAAATTATATTATGTTACTTCAATATAAATAATTTATATTGGAATTTATTATAATTTGAAAAACAATGTTTTTTTTTTTTTCAATATAAATAATTTCTTTTGGAACTTTATTGGAATAATTCATATGTATTATATCATATTTATTATATTATTTAGGGAATTTGTTGTAATTAAAAACAAAAACTAAAAAAAGAAAACTGATTTCTTTAATATAAATAATTTATCGTAAAATTCGATAGGCCTTCTTAGGAAATGTTAATCATATTTCGAGGCTTCTGAAAATAGTGTCATGTTCCGTGACTTTATTTTGCTGTTAGGTGATACTATTGCATGTTCCTTTTAAATTGGTTTGAAGAGAAAGCTAAGTTTCCCCGATCGGAATGCAACGTAGATCATATGAGAAAGAAACATCATACAGAATATCGTTCACATTCTTTTCAATGAAATTAGTATACCGAAATTAAAAAGAAAAAAAGAAAAAAATAGCTACAACATATTAAATACTGAATATTCAGCATGACGATCGCCATGAGTTTTTATGTACTTCTGGAAGTACGATAAAAAAATCTTTTAAACAAAAAATGATTACTGTTAGATCGTCAACATATTACAAAAATAAAAATTATAATTATACGTATTATTATTATTTCTTTTTTTCCAATAAAAAGTCGCGGTCAGTTTCATTTTTACAACAATACAATCTTCGATTATGTTCTTAGAATCAGCCGACTTTTGCGGTCGAGCACTTCTATGTGCATGAGATGCAAGCAAGATATACTTTCACGGATGTTATCTACTAAAGCGGTAAAGTCTTCTGAACAATAGATCATATATTATAATCATTTTATTTTATATCAGTTATATGAATTGTTATCTCACAAATATCAAACAAAATTTATATAATTTATTAGTGTACTAATGTGGACGTGGAATATGATGTAAAACCTTATGATGAAATACCAGGACCAAAATCAATTCCAATATTAGGTAATACTTGGAGAATGCTACCACTGATCGGACAATATGAAATTTCGGATACAGCAAAAATAAGCAGACTATTTTATGAAGAATACGGAAAAATCGTTCGTTTGAGCGATTTGGTAGGTCGACCGGATTTACTTTTCATTTATGATGCAGATGAAATCGAAAAGATTTATCGTCAAGAAGGACCGACACCTTTTAGACCTTCAATGCCTTGTTTGGTTCATTACAAAAGTGTTATTCGTAAGGATTTTTTCGAAGACATTGGCGGTGTTGTTGGAGTGTAAGTGAGAAAAATAAGAAATTAATTTTTCGTAATCTCTTATCTTTTAATACATGAATTTTATCTTTTCAAGTAAATATACTCTTAAATCTAAAATATACTCTTAAAACTGACAATTATTTATTCGAATTAATATACTCTTAAACCGTTGAAATTATAGTACTTAAAATGATTTATTTTTATAAACAATTATTCTTCTTAAGATATAATTTTACTAAGAACAATTTCATTTTTGAAAAGGAATAAATCCTCTTCCTTATTATGCCATACTTAGCAATTAAAATAGTTATTAAAATTCATATTATACTTGGCTTCTTCACTATATAAAATAAACTAGCTGTTTATCCGTGTCAGTTTAATAGAATTAATGAAGACGTTAAAAAATAATAATAATTTAAAAAAATAACAATAACAAAAGTATGAAAACAAAATAAGATAAAATTAAATAATACTAAAAGCAATAAAAACAACAAATTCAAACTGAAACAAACAATTATTTATTGAATTAATACTTCTAATACATTTAAATAATATTAGGTTGGCTAATAAATAATGTCGGGATTTTTAATATAACAAATATTAGCAAAATTTTATATATATATATATATATATATATATATATATATACATATAAATGATCATTTTATATATATATATAATGTTGAATTATAGAATTAAATTTACATATATGTATATATGTAAATCTTGTAAATAATTCAAACAAAAATACACAAATTATTGGTTACATAAATAAACTCTCTTATTTTAACATTACAAACAACTAATAGTAAGAACTACTAAGACATCAAATTATTATACATCAATATTTATTTAGGCACGGTGAACCATGGAAAAAATTTCGCACGCGTGTTCAGAAACCGGTTCTACAGCCACAAATCGTGAGGAAGTACATAACACCGATTGAAATTGTCACAAGTGATTTCATAAAGAGGTATTATTTGAAATTATTGAAAAATACGTCAGTTTTTAAAAAATACCACGTCAAAAAAGAGAATTTAGTTTTATCGATATCAAATATATACGTTTGCAGGATAGAAGATATTCAGCAAGAAAATGGAGAATTACCGGGAGATTTTGATAACGAGATACATAAGTGGGCATTGGAGTGTAAGTATTATTTATATAAAATATTTGTTTAATATATTATATAATCGTATTTTTCAAATGATTCTGATTTACGAATACGTTTATATGCAGGTATAGGACTCGTTGCCTTGGACGTACGATTAGGATGTTTAGGTGGATCCCTTGTACCAGATTCTGAACCACAAAAGATTATCGATGCCGCTAAATTCGCTTTGAGAAATGTTGCTGCCCTTGAGCTGAAAGCTCCTTTCTGGAGATATATACCAACTCCTCTTTGGACTCGATACGTTCGTAACATGAATTACTTTATCGAGTATGTTAATCTGATCTTAATAAGTTGCTATTTCTCTTTTTTTAAACCCTTATCTATGTGTTGTCCTTTTTTATATGATAATTTGGATTTCAGAGTATGTATGAAATACATTGATGCTGCGACTGAAAGACTTAAAAAAAAAAAGTCTACCAACGAAGAAGATCATTCTTTGGTAGAAAGAATTTTAGCCACCGAAACTAATCCTAAAGTAGCTTATATTCTCGCTTTGGATTTAATTTTAGTCGGAATTGATACGGTATGGGAAAAAAAAAAACAAGAAAATAATTTAATAATGTTTTTACTTAATCGCATTAAATATGTGTTATTATATACATATCATCGTGTTATCATTGTTTTAGATATCAATGGCAGTATGCTCAATATTGTATCAACTTGCAACAAGACAAGAAGAACAAGAGAAGGTTTACCAAGAGTTACTTAAAATTCTACCTGATCCAAATACTCCTCTCACTACGTCGCATCTCGATCAAGCAGTCTACACAAAGGCTTTCATTCGTGAAGTTTTCAGGTAAATTACATACGTATGTATTGAATGAAAATAATAATAAGAATAATAATGTAACAATTTTTATCGTTCCTGTTTCATATTTTTTAATAAATATCAATTAATTCATGCTGCAGGATGTATTCTACTGTTATTGGCAATGGTAGAACATTACAAAATGATACTATAATATGCGGTTACAAAGTGCCGAAAGGAGTAACTATCGATAATCTTTTAATCAATTTAATGATAGTAATTAGAATATCTTACATTTATAATCACAACTATATATCGTAGGTTCAAGTTGTATTTCCTACAGTCGTAACTGGAAATATGAAAGAATATGTAAATGATGCAAACATATTTAAGCCATCGAGATGGCTTAAAGCTGCTTCTGATCAAAAACTTCATCCGTTTGCATCACTACCGTACGGATACGGCGCACGCATGTGCCTTGGTAGAAGATTCGCTGATCTTGAAATGCAAGTGCTCCTTGCAAAAGTAAGTGATATTGAATTGAAGACAAATTTTACTTACTATTTTTACTAAAAGTAGTAAATAAAATTTGTCTTTAGTTTTTTTATAAAAAGTGGGACGAACTTTTGCATCAACCCAGGTGTGTGGTGCGCGCGTGCGCGATGTGTGCGAAGTTCCGTCCATAGATGTTCGGAACAAATATATTACGATTGAATGAAGTTACAAGAAAAGTTAATGAAAGAAATTTGTATGGCTCGTGAGTCAACTACAAAGTGCATGTAAAAAGGATTCTTTTTTTCTTTTTTTTTTTACTCGTAACCTTTTCACGATTTATAAAAATCAACATAGTTCTTGTAAAACGAATACCTACATATAATTTTCTTTTTTTTTGCATATTTATATAGTAGTCATTTGCAATCAAAATCATATTAAATATTAAAGTATATAGTTGCTTTTTCGTATCAGAATTTGTAAAACAATCATCAGACAACATAATATTTTGAAGTCGGTTACATCAAACATGAACTTTCAAAATCTTCATCTCGTCAAAACTGTTTGATTTATAAATAATGTATCTGTATGGCATGGAGTATGAATTACAGTACAATATAAATCTGTTAGTAAATTGCTAAGATACCGATTGTATTTGTGAAGTTTTTTTATTAATAATGGTCGAGAAGATTGACATATGTCATTTCACAATGAAGCTTCTATGTTCTATGTTTCAGCTTATAAGATCATACAAGTTGGAATATCATCATCAACCATTGAAATATAAAGTAACATTCATGTATGCACCAGACGGAGAACTCAGATTTAAATGCATTAAAAGATAGTATAATGTTTAAAATTTATGTAACAATGATGAGTATATACAAAAAATCAAAATATACTTTTTTAAAAAATACCATATATTCTTAGAAAAATATAAAAGATAATAAGAAATTGTATTGCTTCACGATTTTCCAAAAGAAATATGGACTAATGCATTGATAATCAAATCAATTTCAATAGATTATAATTTTCAAGGAACATGTTATGTTCTGTTTACAAAAATTTGTATTCCTATAATTTTTCTACAGAAAAAAAAAGAGAGATAATAAATATCTATAAGTTAAAAATGTTCCTTAGCTTTCTAAAAGTTCTTATTTGATTTTCAGTTGAAAACTACTAATAAAATTAAAAAATAAATAAATAAGAATAATTTAAGTAATATCTACATTTGTAAGACAAACTTATAAATAAATGCTCCTATAACAAATAATATACTTATAATAAATATGATACATATATATGAAAAAGTGTAATATACGTTTGATTTGTTTTATTCGTTCCCATTGTAAACCAGAAAATTTCCAACAATGCACTTTTACCTCTGAATATTATGACTGTGAATATTGACTGAATATTACCGAACAAGTAAATAGTTATTTAACACGTTGAATGCCACGTGGGTCACCGGTGACCGGCGCGCCCAGATTGATAGAAATATATATAATTTAAACAAATGACAATACTTATAATTTTTTATTATTATCATCGTTGATGTAGTGGTGTGAAGAAATGAATGCAGTATAAAACATCTGGCATTCAACGTGTTAAAAACTGTTAAACCTTAGCGCTCCATTTGCTCCACTACTTATTATGATTCTGATACTTCAAGTAGTTCTAGGGAAATTATACCACCAAATACAAGAAGAATAAGAATTATTGAAAGCGAAAGCGAAGATTCGTTAGAAGACAGATGAATGGCATGATGTTACAGAAAAATTATATATTCCAGAAAGAATAATTAATTCATACATTTTCTATAAAACTGTACAGCACAATAAAAATGAGAAAGCACTGACACATTTTTAATATCGGAAAATGTTAGTCAATCAATTCGTAGGAGATTTTTGTCAGAAAAGAGCAAGAGTTACTACATCAATTCCTGACATCTGATTAAGCAGAAAACTTCACATAATCAGGAAAGGTGTAAAGAGAGGCTGCGTTGTCTGTTCTAAAAGGAAAAAAAATGATGGCAGACGTCAAACAAGTGATTACTATTATGCACTTGCCCAAGTAAATCCAGAATGCACATGGGAAATTGTTTCCAAAAATATCACACCATGGCAAATTACAAAATTTAAAATTTATGGCTTATTTACACGAGGAAAATGCATATTTATAAAATAAATAAAATCTAAAACATGCACAAGCACGTGTAAATCTTTCCACTCAAAATAAGACTTCTTCTTTTCAAACACTCCACTGCAAAAATGTGTCGGAGTTACTGGTATGTTAAAGGTTAAATTTTTTGATTCCGTGACCTTTTTTGTCAGATTATCGTAGGTGATTACTAAAATTAAAAATCATGGTTACCGTTACAAGGAACGTCCTGTATATATATTAATTATTCTATATATTACGTAGTTGTTGTATTTTTTGTATTTGTTATAATTGTTAGAAATAAATATATTATATATTTCTATATATGAAACAAAAATGAAAGGACAAAATAATATTTTTAAATGAATCAAACATGTCTTCCTTCTGAAATAACACTTATCACTGTAACAAAGTATAAAACAATCAAAACAAATCTTTTACGACTACATTTCGAGACCTTGTACGATAAAAGTTAGTCCGTAAAAGTAAGATATTTTGTTTACTCCGTCTAGTGTGTTTTAGTTTGTAAAATAAACTATGGGACGCTTTATCGAATTGATAATTCGCAGTGATTAGTATCATGATTTCTCCAATAGGTGGCGAATTAATCGAATGCATAGGATTCTCAAAGCGCTTTAGATATTCAAGAGTGCCATTATACGCACAATTTTAATGTTAGTAAAGTTTGAAGTACGTTTTGAGTCAGTACTTCTTTCTACTATCTGTGCTGAATGATGTATTCTTCATAACCTCTATTTCTTACTCTATCATAATTTTTTACTTTGACGTTTGACGTGATCAGTGATAATAATGGCAAGATTTGTAACATGGAAATATCTTGTTTTATTAGTTATAATAAATTTTGGTACGCAATTTTTTTATATGTACCCTGCATTTTTCGTATATTATATTGAAATTACTTTAATAAATGATAATTTTTTAATAAAATTCTTGATTGCAGTTACGGCCGAAAGAATAAAGGATATGATTTATATGTCAGTTGATGGAGCTGCTGCTTGTTTTCGAAGACACAATGGAACACATCAGTTTGGTTGCTCTTGTAAGTGTCCTGTTATGTTAAATCTTTACATATTTTATTCCATCTATTTATTATCATTAATATTTACAAAATTAAAATTTTTGAAGAGCGTTCTCTCTAAGATGTTTAATATTAGTTATTTTTGTCTGTGT
Source organism: Dolichovespula sylvestris (assembly GCA_918808275.2). Taxonomy (NCBI): domain Eukaryota; kingdom Metazoa; phylum Arthropoda; class Insecta; order Hymenoptera; family Vespidae; genus Dolichovespula; species Dolichovespula sylvestris. The sequence goes on along the minus strand of OU964962.1, from coordinate 3,360,209 downwards.
AGCAAGCAGATCTGGTAGTGTTGGTGTAATACATTTAGTGGAGCATGAAGATGATGTCAAATGGCTAGAAACAAATGGAACTGCAGGTCCATATACCGCAGTTATATCACTTTCTATGTTTACAAGAAAAATTCTTATACGTTTGAAAAATACTAATAATATTAATGGTGTTCTATTGGCAAGAAATATTAGTCAAGAGTATCCAGATTTTTATTCACCTGAAGATACATGTCCAAACAGATACTCAAGTTATAAAAAATGTAATGAAAAATATGTATGGAATCCTTATGGATCATCCATTCTATTGGAAGACTGGCCATTTCCTATGTTCTACATGGAGGTTATAAATTTATATATATATGTGAACATTATATTAAGTTAGAATTAATTAGGTTTTGAGCTAGGAAGTTGTAATGATTAATATAGATTTATTAATGAAATATGAACAAAGGAACAAATACGTCTTAACTCAGTGAACATCTTAAGGCTTCTCCCCAGACTGACCATTCTTGTATCTTAAACAAAACAACATCTCATAACGAGGAATCAACGCTCCTGCTCTAAAACAAAATATTAACCCAGAACAAAAAGAAAACGTTCGCATAAAACTCTTGTTAACCCTTTTGCATCATGACTCTATATAAGCTGCCGCCCTGAAACATCAGTGATGTTAAACTGTTTCAAACATGGACTGTCGCATCTGAAGAATATTTAACAACTGGTCATAAGAAACAGTCGTATGTTCGCGGATTATTCCGCGCTCGCTGATAGCTGATAGTCGCAAGTTTGCGAAATATTCCGCGCTTGGATGCAAATGGGTTAAAGAACCTTCTAGAAACTTCTCTGATACCACACATATATATATAAGTGGATTATAATTATAATTATACATATTATATATGATAATAGTAATTTTTTATAATTACAGAATCAAACACTTTTGGAAGCTATAAAGTCTTGTTTTTGGACTCACAATGCTCATGATCTTGAAAATCAAAGTAAACGATCTTTGTGTGCATTAGAGATGAAATCTTTTATGTTTGCGGCTATTAACTCTGAATCATGTATAAAACGTAGTGATTTTTATTTCACTGTCGAACCACCACAGTTCTGTGATCCACTTGGAGATAGAAATATACATTGGCCATTAGCACCACTAAAAACGGATTCAAATTCTGTAATTATGGTAACAGCTAGAATAGATGCATCTTCTATGTTTCATGGAATATCTCCTGGAGTTCAAGGTACAGTGACAAGCATGGTTACATTATTGGCTACTGCAGTTTACTTGAATTCTTTAAATCCAGTTGTAAAAGGTAAGTTATTTCTCCCATAATCTTCATATGTAATTATCTAACAAAGAAATATAATTTACATAATTAATTGTTCCAGGAACAAATGTTGTTTTTACTCTTCTTAATGGAGAAGTTTTCGACTATATAGGTTCCAGTCGATTAGTATATGATCTAAAAGAGGGTAAATTCAATACCCTTGGTGGAGTTAATTTAAAACTCAATGACATTATAAAAGTAATTGAACTTAGTCAACTAAATGAAGGAAATTTATTTTTACATATTAGCAATAATGATAATGATCAAATAATAAGGCAGTTAACTGAAGATTTACAAGCCCAAGTATTAAATGATAGTGTCCCACCTACATCTGTACAAAGCTTTCTGGAAACAAAACCAAGTCTTACAACAATCGTTATAGCTAATTATCCCAATCAATTTATCAATAAATATTATAACAGCATTTTAGACAATCCCAAAACTCTTTATTCCAATAGGTATTATAAATTGTAGTAAAACAAAGAAGTATATAATTTTATAATAATTTCTTTTTTTTTTATTTTAGATCTATGAGCAGTCTTGCATCAAGTTTAACAAAAGTAGCAGTTACTTTGGCAAATGTTCTACACTATAATGTTACAGGTCAACATCAAAATCAAACTGGAAATATAACTTGGGTTGAAAATCTTATCTCAGAGATGTTATCCTGTTATCTAGAAAGTGCAAAATGTAACTTATTTCATGCAGCAGCCCCTCCAGGAACAATATTACCAGATCAAATTTTACCATTATATGTCAGTGTATACAGAGCAACTAATACTGTTACAATTTTAACTGGTCAACTTCTTGCTTTCTTAACCGGTAAAAAAATGACAGATATGAATGAATCCGCATGTTATGAGCATCATCTTGCATGGATGGGTGGATATAATTTAAGTGGAATATGTATAAATTCGACTGTAAATTATAGTATAGCTTTAAGCCCAGCATTTACCATCAGTGGTATGTATTTTTATTACTATTAATTTATTGAAGCAAATATAATGATAATTATATATTACCCTATTTAATACAGATTATGATATGAAGTCAGGCATTTTTTCAACATGGACAGAATCAGTATGGCAAATGCTAAGTGTAAGAATGTTTCTGAAACCTTCAGCAGCAACAGAACATCTTAGTATGATACTTGGCAGTATAGTAACCAGTACATCTTTTATCTTAGTATGGTTTATTAATTCCAAGGCTGATATATTATTTAATTCCAGGTGAAAATATAATATATCTTAACTTAAAAGAAAAAAAAGGACATAAGCTTTCCAAAATAATAATCACAAAGTTTCATTTTACAGGCAAGCCGTAGATTGCTAGGAATACGCCGCGGACCACATATCAATGACCAGGTTGGATCATCGAAGAGATGATGTTCCCATAACAAGTCTTTAAACATACATGTGTGGTACGCCCTCGGACAATTTTTTTATGTCGGTATCAAAATTTGGGTCTCACCTCGCTAGAAAGAAACTATTTATCTTGCAATATTGTAATAAGCTAATGTGGAATATTTTAAGGAATATTCACTTCTTTAAGTTATAATATTAAATTTAGATTTTCAGAACAATTCAGTCAGACTGAAAAAAATATAATTCATAGTAGATTTTTAATCGAAGCGTTCACACTTGAAAAAAGATATTTTTATGAAAATTATTCAACATCGTTTGTCAACAAGTTATAAATAAGTATCGCTCTTTTATTTGTTAGTCAACCAACTACTTTGACGAAAGACACTGTCGTGATATATATCGTCATATTTATAATGATTAAGCATTTTTGTCATATCCTGCTTACAAATTTTTGTTAATAACTTAAAAACTAAAAATTAATCTTTACTTAATTGCACTCGGTAACAACGTATTTCTAAATGAATTAATAATTAAGATTTCTGATAAGAGATATTTATTTCTTTTTTATTTAATATATTTAATATTGTATTACTGTGTATGATACTATATATTTTTTATAGTAAATTCACCAATTACTTTCCTTTATACATTTCATTTGTATGTTGTAAATGAAATTTTGCATTCTTTATATAGAAAGTACATAGTTGACGAAAAATCTGTACAATATCTTCTGTTCATGTAATACAATTTAAATGCTTATAGAACTCAGAATTGAATAGAATAATGTTTTTTACATAGAAGAAAAAAGTTATAGAGACAGTCATTTAAATATCGTTGTATAAGAACGTGTATGCTACATTTTTGGTGTGCCCAAACTGATTTTACTAAACGAAAAATCAAATACTTTGTAGTATAATATTAAAACTAAATAAAAATTAGCACTGACATAGCACCACTTTAAAAAAAAAAATATTTGATACCTATACGGCATAAGTTTTCTTGTTGATTGTATTTTCTAATTATAATCCAAGAAATGGAATAACATGTACGCATGTAGAATGTATAAGGTGAAGAAGTAGACAGACAATTATAAGAACAAAATTTATGCAGGATTAATATCATTTCAAGTATATCGTATGCTCATTTACTTGGCATAAACTGTGAAAGCCAAATGTAAAACACAAAACTTGAGCACAAATTTTCTTAATTGCTACAATATATCGTTTTTAGTTACTACACTAAAATATGTAGCAGGATCTTATATCTGTTTTACAAAATGCTGTATATTAATAGTAACAATATGACCAGTGACTTATCAGTATGATAAAGATGGAAAATTTGTATTGCAAGCGTGATGGCATTTATTATCAATAAACAACTTATTTAACAGGGCCTTGATGTACATGAGAGAGAAGTATTCGTTTTATTTAATTATGCTTTTTAATACGCATTTTAAGTATGCAATACGTGTAGTTTACGTTTTAAAAATTTGGCGGAAGTTAGGAATGGACCAATTATTCTCAATTTTTCCTTATTAATTAACTCCAGCCAAATAAAGATAACCGAATGTTCTATAATGAAAATTATTTTTTGAAACTTACAAGAAAGAATTTTTATCGTTTATAAAATTTTAATAGAAGATACAATTGTAGTAACGTGCTAAAGAACTTGCTTTTTTATGTGAATACATTCACCAATTCAAAGTAAAATAACAAATTAATATAATCTCGTAATTCAAAGCAACAAAAAGAGTAACAAAATTTCTCTAACATTAACAAATAAAAATGACATTAAAAACCACAACTAAACTTCATATTCATTTCAAAATAAAGAACGTTTCAGATTACAATAACGTGTTTCTGGTCCATTCCTAACTTACTTAATGTAATTCACACGTAGGACTCGCACATTACATGATAATCAACGTGCAGAGACGTGATGAGGCCTACTTGTTCAGTTCATATGCACATGTGGAAATTTTCTTTTCTACGCACATGTATATCGAGGACGAAAGTATTTAGATATAATAAAAACATGCCAAGTGCATACAAAATTACTTTATTCATGTGCATATGGACTATTTTTTAGTGTTTTTTCTTTTTCTTTTGTATTTTTTTTCTTTTTTTTTTTTTTTCATTTAACGCGCACGTTTACGACACACGTTCAACCTCCTCAAAATCAGTAAGTTTTTCCCACTTGTTTTTTGTAAGTATTTCATAGCTTTTAGTATACAAGTATGAAGTAGGAGGCTGGGCACCGCCCACCGAGTTATCACAGTCGCCTGGTGCCGCAGCACATACGTATACGTGGTTCAGCCTTATAACCTACTTCTTAATCTAACATTATCTGAATTCTAATTATTTAAAAACAGTATAGTTCCGTACCAGGTAGTTTATGTTACATATTAAAGCAATGATTCTTTTAGTCTCTCATGCTACCAGGAGCATGTATTATTGCTGTCATTTAGAAACAGCGGCCTAACTAGGTAGCATTTGTGCCCTTAAAAATTTGCAAAGAATTTCAATGAAGCTAAAAGGTAACAGATGTTTTGAAAATTTAAGCGTACATCATTTATCAAATTGTACATGTATTTCTAGTTAAACCACCGTTCGTTCATTCATTCATACACCACCTTTACATATTTCCTTTTTTGTAGTTATATTAATTTCTTTTACTACCACATATATGGAGCTATACTGTCAGCTGTCTTCAACTGATAATGGCGTTTTACTGGACTTTAATTGTACAATAATGTCAGCACATCTGTTTTTGCATATCTCAGTTTACAATAATACATTGGACAAAATTTTCAATTGAAGTTAGTCAAAATCTTACATTTAATCTCTTCAAGTACACATTTGTAAATACACTGAAGGATAATTTATAAATTACTAATGGAAGCACTCTGTAAATCTACTATGTACATTAAAGCATAAGGAAGTATTCAAGACTTTAAGTTTATGTAACTTTACTGTGTACAAGTGATAGTTCAATATTATTGGTTTGAGAACTTGTTTTCTTCTTAGACTCAACTGACTAGTGTGATTATGTGTAAGCTGTGAGATACCTGTGCAAACTTATAAAAAAAGAAACTGAATATATGTACTATACATTGAACTATTCAAATATGATAATTCTAAACAAAAATTCTAAATTTCATTGTAATATCCTTTGTACGAGAGAATTTCATTATGTTACATATGCTGCTGGTTTTCTTTCATTTTTATTATTTCTTTTTTTTCTTTTCCTTTCTTTCTTTCTTTTTTTTTTTTTTTTTTTAAATTATCCAGGAAGAAAATGTATCTGTAAATGTACAAAGTGATGGACGGAACATCAGAAGAGATTACATGGAATAAGTATAATGTTTCTTGTACATTATGAAAGAAACACCTTCAAAATTTATAACAAAAGTTATTTTAAATATTTTTAATCGACGCAACTCAATATGATAGGAATTCTATTATTTTTATTATTTTCCAAATAGGATATTTATCAAATCAACCAAATTTCCAACACTCTGTATCCAGTAAATATAAATAGTTGTTGTAAAACGTAATGATCATGTGTAGACAGCAAAAGTACAAATACTTATATTCTACAAATGGCATGTGGGTGTCGTCGTTTGCTAGACTTTGTTAATTTAAAAGGAAAGTTCCATTTTTCTTTTAGATAGTAATAATTTTTCTTCAGTTTTGTATCTTAGTAACAGTTCCATATTCATATGTACAGTAATACCGTCTTATAAATTACGGTACTTGCACAGAGACGACACTTAGAGTTTAAAAATATAATCATCATATATTTAAAGTATTATTATATTATCATCATGTTACTAATAGTCGTATTATTATTAGTATTATTACTATCCTTGTCATTTTCGTTATTGTTATTATAATTATTATTGTTAACTTGGAGGGACAGCACTTTGCTATGTCACGACACTGCAGAGCTGAATAAAGATTGTGGAAGTTACCACGCTCCTTAATGGCACAGAAAACAATGATTATAAATCTACAGTTTTATATATATATACATATATATAAAACTTTTATTAATTATATCTGCACAAGTGAAACAATTGAGTCTGCGGCAAATACAAGACTAGTGGATGTCGTGTACAGGAAGAAATTCAACATTTAATTTAATAAACTTGATTGTTTAGTTCAATATACTAACTTTCTTTACAAAGCTAAGTCATATTAAAATAGAGATGAAAGAAATTAAATATTGGTTACTCGTTCAGACACTGCCTTCTTTTATTATTCTCTCTTTATCACACGTAGATTAGAAAAACATGATAAAATTTAAGTTATTGTAACTTTACAAAGAATATACCTTTTTAGAAAGCAATTTCTTTTGTATAAAAATATAAAAACGCTAGTATATTATGGCATGTTTCGCATCTCCGAAGATATTCTTAGTGAAATTAGATGATTGTAATTGAAATTACAGCAAATAACAAAATTATATGATATATACAGACTTTAATATCATTATTATATGTAGCATTTTATCTATTGTCTGCATTCTTTTTTTGTGTAAATTAAACAGTGCAGATACTTTCAAATGACATTTTTTATTGTTTGCAGACTAAAGAAAGTTTTTATGATAAATCGTAAAAAAATATTGAACTGTGAAGGAAATACTAATTATATTTTCTGCAGATACGATTGGTGTCATAACTCGAACGACTCTAGTAATAATAATCGATAATCCATAAAAATGCTAGGAATAATTTAATCCTTATTACTAATTTACCAAACTGAAGATATATCATCGGTAAATAAATTTTATATCTTTTCTCGTAAACGCAATCGTATTTCTAATTAAGTTACACATCGAAGACTTTGATTTCTTTCCAGTACTTAGGGAACAATGATTTTCGTATTTTTGTTTGAAATATTATCTTTTGGGTAATGAGCGGAGATTAATTATTCATTTAGAGACGAGAATTTTGTTTTATAATATAAAGGAAGCCAGACCAGAAACATCGCTAGATAAGAGAGCGTGATAACCTCTACTCATGTACCCTTGGTTGCCGCGAGAATGATTACGTATTTAACAGTTAAAGCGAAATCTATCCTCGAATACCTTAATACTGTAATAAGCAACTGGATTTGAAGGTACCTTAAAGAGGTTGACGTTTCAATGATCGACAGAGGTCAGTGAAGATCATCTTCATCGCTATCGTTACCGTCTTTTGATCTATCGGCACCTCCTTCACCATCGCTAGAACCCGAATCACTTCCCGATTCTTCAGATTGCCAACCAGCTTGTTGCTGTTGAATTTGTTGTTGCTGAACCGCATGCTTGGACACCTTATGACGTTTTCCTACACGAGATACCGCTTCAGCACCAGCACCATCGAGCATAGGTTGTAAGATTCGTCTGCGCGCATTTATAAACCAGTTATTAACTTGAAGCAATGTTAGATTTGTCTGACTCGCGATTTGTCGTTTTTCATCTTCCGTAGGGTAAGGATGCTGCAAGAAAAGTTTGTTGTTATAATATTTTCTTACCGTTATTGTATCATCTACTATATTACATGATTATAAAACTATTAACTTACAACTATATGTGCAAAGAGCCATGTTCGCATGATACTAGTCGCTTGTTTAGGTAGAACACCACGCTTCTGTCTACCCTTTTTGACATTTCCATGATTACTACTACCGTGAATACTACCATGATTTGAGGTAACAGTACCAGTGCCACATTCTTCTTCATCTTCGCTTGGAGCTGGAGAAGGAGATCCTGCAACAGTAATATCTAAAAACGATTGATTGTTGGGACGTATAGAAAACGAATTAAGAATCTTATAATAATAAATATATTAACAATATTGTGCCCAATTTTTATTTGATATCGGTAATCAGTATGAAAAATTCCTTCATATTTAATTGAAAGATATCAACTTATTAGAATTTTTGACAACTGGGTATCAAAAAACTCAAGATATGTAATAATGTCTAACCAAAATACTTTTCATCATTAGCATCTCCAACATCCACATATTCGGTTTCCTGTTCTTGTAGTGCTAGAAGACCCCAGTATCCAACTTCTTCTAAATATATTCTGTCAGCAGTATTTACATAGTCGATATCATCTATAAACGTGAATTTATAACTTGTTTTTCTTAACAATTTAGAACTTCTTTGGAAGCTAAACTACTACATATTATGATACTTAATACATATACTATACATAAAAAGAAGACCTCAATGAACAATTTAATCTGGGCAAAAGTCATAAAGATGAAATACAATTTTATATTATTTGTGACATATTAAAAAACATCAAAATGAATTCCTTCACTAACCTTGACCAAGGTACATATCATTAACAGGAGTACAAGGATGAGCGCCAATCTGAGAAAGTGGTGTACTTCCATGTACCGTAGAGGGTGATACTGGCTCATCATGATCCTGACTGTTAGATCTGACAGAACATTGATTGGTAGACGTCGATCGAACAGAGGAAGGTCTATCGTTTCCAACATCCTCTTGCACGGCCACTTGATTTGCACCAACGTTTTCCAATAGCAGATCCCCTCTGCTTACTCTGAATCCGTTAGTTCCCGACTCAACATCATTGCCTGTAGATGACAGCACCTGGCAAATATATGTCGCAACTAGCCGTCAGAGAGCAGGGCGGGGTTCTATTGTATTTTAAGGAATGTACGAGTATTAAATATTTAATGATAAATAATACGTAGAACGTACGTATTTAGGTAGAAACTAGTTTTTACATGAATTACAAATATTATTTTCTATTGTGTTTCGAGAGAAAAATTATTTCCTTAAATCTACGAAAAGTAGAACATACTTTGTTAATACTCGTACACCCCTGATTGTAAGGATATCTACTAAGGTAAGGGAACAGGCCAGGGTGCCCTGAGCATAGTGAAAACATCTAACCTGCAATGGACTGCTGCCATTGCTGCCACTGGACGGACCCATATCGTGTCCATGGTGACTGTAGTCGCTGCGTAACAAATTCTCGCTCTGCATCTTGCCTTTCAGGCACGTTATGTATCTGTTGCAGAAGTCTTTGCACAACTCCTGTACCTTTTCCAATTCCAGGAGATGAATTCGCAGCACTTGTATTGCCTTGATCATCTACAATCGCGTATATGTGAAAACAAAAGAAATTCGTTAGACAGATGCTCTTTTATTTCATTAGCCAATATATCTAGATACGTAAAAACCAAGTCCTTAAATATCTTTTGTTTCTTTTTTTTCCCCTTAATAAACTTACCAAACCATCAATTTCTGGATCATTGATTAGGAAAGGTTTTCGATCTCTTTCTTGATGCTGAACAAAAGCTTGTATGTCCATATTGAAGCTCTCGGACGTCGAGTTGTCCGAACTCTGAGTCGCTTGTTCGCATCTTTCGAAGAGTAACGCGAGAAGTGGGAATAGGGGATGTTTATATACGGCCCTCTTGTCTGCTTCGAATTGGGCCTGATCCTGATGGGTCGTATAATCGGCAACCCCGCTCGCAGGGTCCTGATCATAACCAGGAGTCACCATCGCTAGCGCCACGGCGGTGCTACCCTCTTGCATTCTATCATTCCTCTCTAATACTCTCCATCCTTGTTTTCATCCACTCGAGTATAATTTGTAGCGAGTTTATCTCGCGTCAGAGACAATCTCACATGCTGGAGAAGAAAAAAATGTTTAATAACATACAAATCATTGTTTTTCATTTACAATAATATATATATATATATATATATATATATATATATATATAATTATTATTTTATTGAATAACAAATAATAATGTTAATGTAAAAAATACTATGTTAAGAAAATATTAGAAAATATGTCAATAAGATAGAATATTCATGTTGTATGTATTAAACTTCTTAATACACATTTAATCAGTCTAAGTAAGGGGAGAAAGGAAAATTGAAGGAGAATCGTTAATTTGAGTGCGACATAAACTCGCACGATCCTTCGTGCAAAAGTGGAAGAAGCGGCTGGTGGTAGAGAGGGTGGTTGGAGGTGAAGAAGAAGGTAGGTGGAGAAGTGGTAGAATAGTAGATAGAAAGAGAAGTGTCCGTGTCCGTGTCCGTGTATGTGCGTGAGAAAGAGAGCGAAGGAGGGGAGAAAGAGTCTCTCTCTCTCTCTCTCTCTCTCTCTCTCTCTCTCTCTCTCTCTCTCTCTCTCTCTCTCTCTCTCTCTCTCTCTCTCTCTCTCTCTCTGTGTGTGTGTGTGTGTGTGTGTGTGTGTGTGTGTGTGTGTGTGTGTGTGTGTGTGTGTGTGTGTGTGAGAGGTCGTCGTGGTACGAAGAACCGAACGATGCGGCACTGCATTTAAATGTCATCATTAGACGGCTTCAGCGCCATCAGTACCACTGCCACCAACACCCAGGGTTCCGAAGGCTTTCATTCCGAACGTCCCTTTTGAATTTTCCTGAAATTCCCTCAACCCTCATTGTAGACAACGTTTCGGCATGAATAAATAAAGTACTGCGGTATCGATAACGCTGGACCTCCAGTTCCAAAGGCAAGAGCCAAAAAGACGCTCACAAAAATATCTCAATCCTTTCAACTTCATAGATTGGATATTGGAATTCTGATTAAGTCGGAAAATATTCTTTTGAACGAACGATGCTCTTCTCTTTTTCAATCTATTATCTGTTATTTATAAATATTACACATGTTTTAATATCTACTAAAATATATATTATATTACTATATACAATAACACAATAAACAAACAAATATATATATATATATATTATCGTATCATTATATCATAATTTATATAATGTGTAATTCGCGTTTTGCGTGTTGTATAAAGTTTTTATCGTCATTAAATAATCCGTTATCAACTAACGAAAAGTTCAAGGAGATCTGCTGAAGATTATCGTATCGGTAATAAATCTTCTATGATTTTGATTGAAAGAAAGAAAAAGATACACATACATAGGAGGGAGGAATTGAGATCGTCTTCGTGAAAATGCCTTTTTACGCTTTTCGCACGTGATAAGGAGGAGAAAGGGAGGAGAGGGGGAGTATCTACCAAAGTGTCAATCTCATTCGCTTGGCGCGATAACTTTCATTTACATTTCAAAGCGCACATCAATCGTAGGACAATTAAAAAATAATTTCGTGAGGTACTAAAAAACAATAGAAAAATGATGAGAAAAGAAACATTAAAAAAATGAAGAAAAAAAAAGAAAAGAAGAAAAACGGAAGGAAAAGGTGCGAGATGTGGCGTAGTGTCATCAAAAAAAAAAAAAAAAGAAAAAAGAAAATGAAAAGAAAAGGAAAGAAAAGAAAAAAAGATTCGCGTCTGTGATTGGGATAGGGAAGGGACACGCGGTGGTGAGGTGTCGAAAGCGTAGAATGGCAGGAGAAGGAAGCAGGAGGATGGGGGGCGCGCCATTACTTGCAAGTGGCGCTTCTTCCTCCCCCTACCCCCACTCCCTTCCTATATCTCTCACGAGACCACACGATTCTTTCCGTTAAAGCACCAATATTTATCGTCCCCGCTGTCGCCACGCTGTGGTTTTCATTTAAAAATATTATCGCTGACGGTGAAAACGTAAGGGCACGGATTGTTTCCACGTGACTTTATGAAATTTATATCGTCGTCTGCCATTTTCTATCCCCCCTCCCTCTCTCTATCTATCTTTTCTCTTTTGTCATTCTTCGAAATGCAGCATACCATTTCTTTCTTTCCATTTTTCTTTTTTTTCTCTTTACTCAATAGATGATAACAGTCGAATTTCTTTAGTTCCTTCTTTTAAAACTCCAATGTATTATATTGCAATTCGAATTTGTCGAATGCATCCGATGTATTTTAAAGCAGCTGTTACGCACTATCAAGAAACAAGGCAAAATCTCACGATATCCTGTGTTCTTCTAACGAGCGAATGAGCAAATTAAAAACAAAACAAAAAAACGAAGAAGAAAAAAATAACAAAAAATAAGTAGCTTTTGCCAACGTTTGGTAAATCAAAATGCTTTATACTTTCGTATTATTTCTTCTATTAACTTTCGAACACTCCATTTAACTTTACTTTTGATGAAAAATAAATATTACAAAGAGACGCGGTTAGTGATTTATAAATAAAGTCATTTTATAAAATGTCGGTTTTACTTTTTGACTGAACAGACAAGAACAAAAAAAGAAAAAGAAGACACTGGTAGTCATACAAGTGGCTCGCCAGACCGCTTGTCGTCTTCTTTTTCTTATTTTGTCACGTTTCTCTCGAGTAAGTGCATATCCGTAGACGTTTAAATAAAACGAAACAAACAAAGCTTTGGATTATGTCAATTTGCACGCTTTAATGTCTTTTATTAGTTTCTTTTATACAAATAAAATAACAAAAATTATTTGAATAAGAGAAATTAATAAAAAGCTATTATATAATAAAATTCTATTGAGAATTATTATTGTCGTAATATTTACGGTAATAACAAAAACATACGAGGTTAACCACTTTAATCGCGTAAGAAAATGCAACGTAAATTATAACCTCTTTTTATCCACATTTAAATCCTCTCGATTTAAGATTATGATTTCACTTTAATATTAATTCTTCAATGACCAGAAAGTTTTTAATCTTTCTTGGTGCTGTATTATTTTTTTTTTTTTGTAACGTGAACGGAGAACACAAAAAGAAGCACGAAATCCAAAAACGTGCAAGACATATTGAACAATACAAACTTCTACATCCTGCATTATGGCGCGTAAAGTGTACCCTTTTGATTATCTACACTAAATTACTAAAAATCAAAAGGAATGGGTTTTTTTTCTTTTTCATATTATATACTTTCGCTTATTTGCACGTAATTTAAAATATTTCAAGTTGGATCAGAAGAAAAGAAGAACTTCTCACTATTCCCTGCTTACCCTTCACGTGCACCGAAACAAAATCACTGAATAAATCGACTTTTCATCGAAACATACATATATATAAATATAAATATAGCATACTTTTTTTGTAAAAATATCATATGTATGTATATCATTAACATTTAATATCTATTTTATATGTTGAAAAAATAGATAATGTTAATATCACTTATGATTTCAATACGACATAATAAAAATAAAAATAGAAATAAAATAGTAAAAAGATAGAAAAAAATCAAATCAAATCAAATAATAATAATAATAATAATAATTCATAATAATAAAATGTTGAAGTCAAAGGAATGCAAAGTTCAACAAAATGGCTGTTAATGTCCGTTAAATACTATTGTAAAATACGAATGAATTTATCGTTACATACTTCGATGAAAATGCTTTTAAGCGAACATGTGCTATCAATGTACCCCAAAACCCCTTCACCCTGTTTTCTCTTTCTTTTTTTTTTTTTAACGCACGGCGTCCGACCGACTATATTGCCAACGGAAACGCAATGCGGAAAAAAAACAAACGTCGCGGCGCGTTTCACCACTGCTTGTTTACTATCGTTTGTATACTAACACAACACACATATACGCACACAAAGAGACGCACGAGAGTAAGTGTTAAAACACGCCCCACGTTCAACTAACGAGCACTACCTGTCTCTCTCTTTCACCCTTATGTTTGACCTAACACTCCCTCCTCTTTCCTTTCCCCCTACGATCCCCACTCTTCTATGACATACGACGCGCGACGACGTCTGTCATCCAGACATTTTCGATAAACGGCAAGATCAAAGCGCGAGAGATTCGCCATGAAATTTGTCATTTTTTTTTTTACCAATCCACAATCTCTCGTCGCCGATTATTTTCTTTTTTTTCTTTCTTTTCATTCATTGTTTTTTTTTTTCATTTGTCTTTTTCTGTATAAGAGAATGATAATTTCCATGAGAAAAGAGGGCGTAACAAAAACTATGGGGGCTATCGTTACCGCTGCTGCCGCCACTGTCTGCGAATGATCAGGACCGTACAAGCTAGCAGAACCGATTGGGTCCGAGAAAAAAACAAAAAACAAACAAAAAGAAAACGACAATCATCGACATTGACGAATTGATCTTCGTTATTATCGATCAACGATTGTAACATTGAATCAAAATCGATTTAATAAATTCGTTGAATTAATTGTTTCATATTTAAAATAAACTTCTATTTGATCGATTATTAGAGGATTTTTTTCTGTTAAAAATTATATCGATTTGTCATTAGATAAAATAGTCAAATGCAATCTAATTTCAGTTATGAACACGTTATTTGCTTAATTGAAGATATATAAAAAATAGTAGATATAAACAAATACACACATACACATCAATAGAATAATATATATATATATATATATATATATATATATATATATATATATATATTAGGTGTAGTAAAAAGAAATCCATTATTTTTCCAATAGATTTCATGCAAAAATAATGGATTTCTTTTTACTACACCTAATATTAACAGACTATTAATACAATTATATATATTAATGGAATATTAATATAATTATTTCAAACCAGGATAACTCATTTTCTATTTTCTATCTCTTTCTTCTTTCGATGCTTATGGCGTTCCTTTCGCCACGAAGAGACAGATAATCGCAACAACGGTTCATTACACTGATTGTCTGCACAATACCGCTCGTCACGATACGAGCTCACTATGTGCGCATGTTATCATCGATATTAACGCCCGTCTCTTAATATCTCGTTATATATGTACACACACGCAAGCAAACCTGCGCATGCACACACACAACCAACATATATATATATATATATATATATATATATATATATATGCATGCAAACTTATAATATATGAATGTACGATTCAAACTATTCGGTCTCATCAAAATGTAGCAATTAATATAGACGTAATCGAAGGAAACCTATGATATAAAATATACGTATTGTTCCGATTGTATCACACATGACATGAATATGTTTTTATACTTTGATATCTGATCTTTTATAAATGGGACGAGTTATACATATGTATGTCGAGAGAGAGAGAGAGAGAGAGAGAGAGAGAGAGAGGAGAGAGATAATATTGACTGAATAAATAATTCAATAAATATTATTAATATCATATAAAAAAACATATTGATTAATTCGATTGTTCTTTCAAATATTTTTCTGCTTTTTTATTTTTCAACGCTATTTACAAATTCATTTTTCCTCATTATCGTCATTATATTTTTTTAAATTATTGATTTTAGGAAAAAAAAATAATTAGGCTACGAGTTAATGCAATACATACATATATTCACGTTATTCGGTAGCAAGTAGTTTGTTTTTATATAAATACATATGTATACATATATTTAATGAATTTCTTCCGAGAGATTGACGTAACTGAGGAAAGATAGAAAAGCAAAAAGGTTAAAGAATGCATGCGGTGTATGTAATCAAGGAACGATTAGACCGACTCAGCTGCGTCACATTCCTCTTCTGACATCGAAAACCGCGTGGCGGTGTTAACTATTTCCGCATAGAATACGATCATATTAAATAATTTTTTTTACTTCGATCGATTAATAATAAACGAAACGATAAAGGAATAAAAAAATATTTTAATTATCGTATTATCATCATTCTGAAATGTGATGAGGGTAAATGTGATGATATCGATCGCATCAATCCGCGGATTCTGTCAAGCGGAGGCCGCTACGACTCCGAGAAATGGGCGTTCACTTGCCACGGCAATGCGCACACAAAAATGAAAGTCTCTCGATGTGTGTTAAGCAGCGCGCGTGCTGCAGCACCAGGGAAGAGAAATAAAGCGAACCTAACCTCTAAAGGCGCGTACTAACGAGCGCCCGTGACGAAGAAGTAAATGCCTCGAAGTGAATAGTCAATGAAAATCGTTTCAGAAAGATTATCAGTAATTTTATGATACGTTACTTCTCTTAGTTTCTTGTCACGTAAACGAATCCATCGAGGATCATGTTAATTTAGCATTCCTCGTCTCATTCACTCTATATTTTTTGGACAAATTCTCTATCTCTCTTTCCTCCTCCTTCTCCTCCTCCTCCTCCTCTCTCACTCTCTCTCCTTTCTTTCTTTCTTTCTTTCCCTACCTTGCTTACCGTGATCACAGGCTCCCAAAGCTGGTTCTTTGCACGGGTCACGCTGCACTTTCCGTTTTATCCTCTTCTTCCTCTCCGTCTATCTCACTCTTCGTGTTCGTAGCTCTGTTACTGAATCTTCTTCCTCCTTCTCTCTTTCTCTTTCTTTATCTAATCTATCTTTCTCTCTATGTTTATTTTTCCTTCAAAAATGTACTCGCCGATTTTATTCTGCAAGTTTCTTCGACGAACGACCACTTTGTATCTCTTTTTTTGTTCCTCTCTATCTCTAACTCTCTTTGATTTTTGTCCTCCTCTTTTATATATGTGTGTGTGTGTGTGTGTGTGTGTGTGTGTGTGTGTATAATATATATTTTTTTCTTTTCTTCCTATCTTTTTTCTGTCCACGTGTTAAAACGGCGACACAGTAGCGTTCAGATTTGATACTACACCGGCTCAAAGATCCACTCTTGTGACGATACGAGCGCGGTCTGTTTACCAGCGTTCACCTCGATGATAAATTAAAGTAATCGGACATTTTTCAACGCGACCGTCGTGCACCCCACCGTTCTACTCCACCATGTCTCTCGGCTTTTGTGACGTCATCGATTCAATACTTTTCGCGAAGGTCCCTCGCGAGAGAGAGCGCGCATAATACGTGCGAGCGCCGTCCGGTGGCGCCACGAACGTTAAGCTCGAACCAGACTCGACCGAACATGTACGAGTGCCGCCAAATATGAACAACTTTCGTTGCCGTTCTTTTAGGTTTTTTTTTTCTTTCATTGTGTCTGGGTTTCATATTATATTATCCTTTATTCGTATGTCATATATTTTTAAATTACAGAAAATGATAAATGATAAAAATTCGTGGAAACAATTATTGAAAGGTATACACGAGTAAATAAATGTTTGTTCAATTTAATAAGATCAATATCGTTCGTCATTGCACAATAGGGTTTTGTTATCTGTCGTACAGTACAATGGTCAAGTTATACGTATTTACTTATATTTCAAATTCATTATCAACGTCTTAAATTACGCATTCCTTTCAAGGTAATTCTAATTAATTCCACTTATGCTTTCATTGTAATCGTACAGAAATGTGACACATTGTTGTAAAATAAAATAAAATAGAGCACCGAGATTAGATAAGAAGTTTAATAAACATTGCATTTATTCGATATATTACATTTTATAGTTCTTAATTCGAAACATAGCAAAAGGATTGACGCACATTTCGTAATCACACGAATAAAAGGAATCTTCAATCGAAAAATAAAAAATTGAAGCTGCGATCTTTCCATAGAAATGTGACGCTTTTAGGAATCATTTTTAGATTAATGATTATGATGATTAAGAATCTATGAGTTCGTAGAAATCGTACGCAAGACGTACGATACTTCATAAAAAAAAAAAAATATCAAAGAAATAAAGGAAGTTCAATCTATCTATATTTCTATCTCTCTCTTTTTCTCACCTGGCCACTCCGATGAGTAATGTTTTAACGGTATCTTATCATTGCTTCGTTATCAAAGAATAGTCGAACAGATAGAAGCAGACTTCATCTCAGTTTCCAGTAGATAGTACGCCGATCGACGATTCCGTTTTCGCCGTTTCGAAAACATGGATCTTCGTACGTTTCTATTTTCGATATTCGTCCTCTCCGTCGTTAATTGCCAATTGGATTCTAAACAGTTGACCGATGTTGTTTCTTCTAACTATAACAACTTAACAGAAGTTCGACAAAATTCGAATATGTCTATGATATTGCCAACATCTCTTCAGAGTTTGTGTACAATATGCTCCTGTGGTTGTATGTCATTACATATTCTTTTTATTTTTCGTTCTTTGTACATAATGACATTATGTATATATCTATACATATATATTTACCATTGATTATATTAATAATTATCTGTTTTAATAGCGAGTTTTGTGAATTGCACTAAACGAAATTTGAACAACACCTTTGAGGATGCGCAATGGCCGAAACAACCGATCGTGGAAATTTCATTTAGGAAAAATAAATTGGTTCATATTAAGCCCTTTCCATCGGTCATCATAGAGAAATTGATTCTTCGACAAAATCAGATTACACGTATAGATAATAGGGCTTTCAAAAAGATTATTAATCTTGCCGAATTGGATCTGAGTCATAATGAACTCACGACGGAAAATTTAAAACCCCAAGTCTTCGAAGTAATATATCTTTTTTTTTCTTTTCTTCCTTGTTTTTTTGAATTTATATACCTTATTATCTTCTTTTTTTTTTTTTAATTTCCATTTACATTATGTTGTTACTTTTCAGGGCAAATTTTCGTCGGAAGCTTACGAACCGTTATCGAAGTTAACATATTTAAATCTCGCCAACAATGCGCTTCACGCTTTGGACCAGGATCTCTTTGAGCATGTACCTTCCCTTAAAGTGTTGATTCTTAGTGGGAATCCATTGAAAATGATAGAAGGTCATACAACTTTTGCCATAAGTAGTCTACCGTATTTGGAAGAACTTGATCTCAGTTCTTGTGATCTAGATGGACTACCAAAATATATATTCTATAAACCCAGGTAGGCCATCATTCTCATTATCACTATTAAAATAATTATTGTATACACAAACACACACACACACACACACACACCACTATTATTATTATAATTATAATTTGTAATTATAGACACTTGAAGAAATTGGTATTAGATGCTAATAGATTTACTGAAATACCAAAGGCTTTAGAAAGAGCAACAGCCTTAAAGAATTTAAGTCTTGACGAAAATCCAATAAAAATAATCAATCGATTGAACGCGTTCCCGCTGATGTCTAATTTGACAGAATTAAATCTGTGTTGCATGCCACATCTGACCGAAATCGGTAGTGAATCTTTTGCTAAATTAATAAGTTTGGAAATTCTCCGTATACAGAACTGTCCGTTGTTGAAGACGATTGACGAGAACGCCTTGAAGAAGGTAATTTTTAATTATGATTAATCAATGATTAAATCGAAGATATTAAAAGTCAGCTGGCAAAGGATTGATTATAATAATTTTCTTCATTTAATGATGTCACATCATCACGAGATATAGTTTTACGTTAACTAATCAATCAAATATTTCCATTTTCTACCTTTTTATTTTTTTCTACGAAGGAAATGGACGTGGGACCGCCTTTGAAGATCCTCGATTTATCGGATAACGCCCTACGTTATTTACCGTCGCAACTCGTAGGAAGGTGGGACAAGCTTGAAGAATTGGATCTGATGAACAACGAATGGAGCTGCGATTGCAATAATCAATATCTGGTAAGTTCTGGCAATCACGGCCGTTCATACGCGCGTTCTCTCTATCTCTCTTTCTCTCTGTCTGTTCTCTCTCTCTCTCTCTCTTTCTCTGTCTATCTGTTTGTCTTCTCTCTCTCTCTCTCTCTCTCTCTCTCTCTCTCTCTCTCCCTCTCTCTCTCTCTCTCTCTCTCTCTCTTTTTCTCGCAACGAGAAAAAAAATTGCAACATCCCTTTCATCCCTGGCTAATCACCATGATCCCTTCGTAACTTAACTTGATCATTGGTCAAGTCTTATTCCGTTCATCGGTACGATCAATTGCTTCTCGTTTTGAGTAAGGAAATAAAAAGTAAAGGGATTGGTCTTCTACGTATTTATTAGAAGAAAAAAAACGACATGTGTACAATTTTTCAATTTTTTTTTAACAACGAATACTGAAATCGAACAAACAAAAAGATAAATGAAGTTAATCTTTTATACGTAACTGAGATAACGTTGGTCACTCATATATTTATTTTTAAAATATCATTTTCTTTTATCGTCACAAAATTAAGTAGTTATTATTTCATATCCATAGTTCTTCATGTTTTTTTAAAGTACAAGTTACACCGAGTGTAATGCAATTATATTAATACAAATAATATACTATTATTATTACGTTATATAATTTTTAAGTGGACAAGAAATAATTGGATCATTAAGGGAACAAAAAATATAATTAAAAGTAGATATACTTAACGATAATAAATGAATTTCTTTAATCTTTTTTTCTCTTTTCTTTTTATAATTTCTTTAAATTTATATTCATCGGAAAAACCTAG
The DNA here is from genome assembly GCA_918808275.2 of Dolichovespula sylvestris. Taxonomy (NCBI): domain Eukaryota; kingdom Metazoa; phylum Arthropoda; class Insecta; order Hymenoptera; family Vespidae; genus Dolichovespula; species Dolichovespula sylvestris. The sequence goes on along the minus strand of OU964962.1, from coordinate 3,339,425 downwards.
CAAATGATAAGAAAAATATTTCTTCTCTCTCTCTCTCTCTCTCTCTCTCTCTCTCTCTCTCTCTCTCTCTTTCTCTCCCTCCTTCTCTAATATCCTTTTTATGTTACATAGATCAATTCTTTACTACCACATCATGGAGAAAGATTGATGGGCGAAGAAGTGAACGAATTGAAGTGCAGTACGCCGTTGGAATATTCCAAGCAAAATCTTACGTCCCTAGTGAATAAAAAATTGCATTGTTTCGACATATACGAAGCCCATTCGAGCAAAGTTGGCGTCTTACACATCGGGGTTGTAGTCGGATTATTGTTCGTTATCCTGCTTAGCCTTTCGATAATCATTCTCTATCAACGAGGATATTTTATCCTTTGTGGTAGTCGTGGAGCAGCAACATATTCCCGAGCCTTTTACAAACGCACATCAAACGATTATGATATTTAGGAGTTTATAGTAATTAGTACGATTAGAATCTAGTCTAGACGAAAAAGACATTTTATACAGATTAGTTTATTGATATCAATAAGACTTGTTAATAATTCGTTTATTCTTAGATATATTAAGTATTTAATCGTTGTATGATCGTTGAACGTCTTCCTTTTTTTTTAGGCTTTTCTTTGAAAAACTTTTTATATGTGTATATGTATGTATGTCTCTCTCTCCCTTTTTTTATTTTTTTTTCATCGTAGAACAGCTCTCATAACGATCGACTTAGTACACAAATATTTGTTCGTATCAATTCTAATCAATTATATCTGTATCCAAATATTTTAATATAATAAATAATAAAGAATGAAAAAATTTATAAATCCAATAGAATGATATTTCAATGACTAAAAGAAGGTACGCACAATAAGGGTAGCGTGCGAAAGCTGGTTATTTTAAATTGATTTACTCTTACTCCATTTATTTTTATAGTTGTTAAAAAAAAAAAAAAAAGACAAAAAGAAATAAGAACCAAGAAAAGAAAACAAGAGAAAAAAAGAGGGCTGTCAGTTGGATTCTTCAAAAGCAGGATAATCACTGTGAAAGACTTGCAGCTTGTATTAGAGCATGCGGATGCTATGTGAGCGCGGTGACGATACAAAGGACGACGGACGCGTGCCGGTATTTAGATGTAGATGGTGAGAGATAGAGAGATAGAGAGAGATAGATAGATAGATAGAGAGAGAGAGAGAGAGAGAGAGAGAGAGAGAGGGAAGGGACTTGCCTCCGCGATTATTGAGTAAATTAACGTCGTAGTAATTGCGTTACCGACGCGTGTCCGTTCGCATCGGTCTCGTTCGTTGGTTTCTCTCTCTCTCTCTCTCTCCAACACGTTGACAGAAAACTTAGACAATGCACAATCCCTGTGTTCTTTCTCACTTTTGGTACGTAGCCCAAAATGAACTTTTCGATGGGCAGAAATTGCACCATAATTTCCTCCCTCCTTCTCTCTCTTTTACACACACTCTCACTCTCACTCACTTTCTCTCTCCCTCTTTTACACACACTTTCTCACTCTCACTCATTCTCTCTCTCTCTCTCTCTCTCTCTCTCTCTCTCTCTCTTTCCGTTTTTATTTATATCATTCATATATCCATCTCTTTTTCTTTCTCTCTCATACATCATAAAACGTCGAAAGCCGCTTCTCGATGTTTTCATCCCAACGAGCTCGTGCTAACGTCCCAGGAGACTTGTTAAAGGGAAGTATGACGTTGGACGATCCCACAACCACTATAATGGCGAGCCGTGAATTCGGCAAGTTTTAATACGAGGCTTTTGAAGGGTCACCGATCGATCGTTTATCGTGGTAATTAGCGACGTCATTTTCCTCGGTTCGTTAAGTAGACGTTAACGTATGAAGTCGATGATCGGAAAGATGTATGAAATTTATTTTTCTTTCTTTTTTTTTTTTTTGTTAAATATCGGACCTAAGTATTTACACGCGTTTCTTTCTTTTTTTTTGTTCATCATAAGTAGATAAATCCTACGAATTTTGAAATATGATTTTATTATGAAATTTATAGTATTATCTATCTATTGATTTTCTTATTGAGTATTACTGACTACTGGTGTATAGTTATATTCGAGAAGATTCGATAAAAAATCAAATAGAAAAGCTTTGATCCTTTGTGTATGTGGGCGCGCGCGTACCCTGTGCGTTGCTCGCCGTTCGGAAAGCACCGTATATACTACCGAGGATAAGTAATTTAATCTCGTGCTTCTGTTCGTCCACGCGTCCGTATCCCTCTCTCTCTCGTATCAAATCTTCGATACAGTGTCTATCGACTCGGTCTACGTGCTTTTGCGAATATTCACTCAAAGTTAACGCGTTGAAACAGATATTTTATTTCATTGGTATCGCTCATCATTTCCCTGTTAAAAATATCAGATTCGTAAGATCAGAAAAAATATTCTCAATCCAGACTAGTCTCAAACATAATCGATTACCTTGATAGCAATACTAAATATCTAATATCAGAAATAAGAAGCTCCTTTATAAAAGATCTTTGAAGAAAAGTGAATGCATCACTGATTCAAGATGGCATTCCTAAAGCAAAATTCAATGTAACTCTGAGAAACGACGATCTTATTCGAAAGCTGGCATTCGTGTAACCTTCTCACCATGTCCTTCCTTAACGTAAACGCGTATTTGTGAATATATAAACACATGGAAAGGATATCCATCTCTTGCGGATGGAGTAGGACACAAGAAAAAGATAGAGAAAGAGAGAGAGAGAGAGAGAGAGAGAGAGAGAGAGAGAGAGAGAGAGAGAGAGAGAGAGAGAGAGAGAGAGAAAGGGATGGATAGACGGAGGAGAAGGCAAACAGGATGTAGGAGAATCAAGAATAAACGGACGAAAAAGAAGTCAAGCTGAAGGTGGAACGACGCGAAGAACGGCTTTGGGGTTGGGAGTTACAGAGGAAGGACTGGAATGTCTTCGATCTTCCATCTCTCTTTCTCTCCCTCCCCCCCCCTCTCTCTCTCACTCACTCTTTCTATGCAACTGTAGAACCCTCTGATATATACATCGGTAGATTGTAGAGAAGACTAGAGGGATGATTCGCGACGCGAGAGCGTGTCCATGACAACGTTGAACGTTGGTCACGCCCTGATGCTTCATCGGAACCAACCCCAGCGTCGTGAAGCGTCGCGACGCCAACCAATACGATTGTGCGTCGTTCCGGGAGGCCGAGTTTCCTCCATGCGAGGGAGCCCGCGCGTCACCAAAAGCTGCTTTTCTTTGGTAGGGGGCTCGAACGATATCGGGTCTCGAATCTCCTTGGATATCACGCACCGATACTCCCTAAACGACGACAAACCCTGCTGCCTCTCCGCTGTCAAGTCTTTCCAGTGGTTTTCATTGCGATATATCGAACGAGGAAATCATCGGTTCGTTTTAATTAATCGACTCCGAGTTTACACGATTTCGTCTCTTGTCAGAGAAACGGGCATACATGTTTACCAGTTGTCTTGTGGTTATTTTATCGGAAAGTAATTGCGTCGCTGTTACATTTTCGGAGTTCGAAGAAAGACGTTGAACTACTTCGGGTGTTTCTTTTTTTCTTTTTTTTATTCCTTTTTGTTTTGTTCCGATGATTAAAGAACAGATTATTTGACACTATCTTTTGTTAATTAATTTCGATTCTTTTTTCTTTTTGGATTCCTTTGGAATTCCATAGGATTGAGTGTGAGTTTCAATATCTGGAATTATTATTTTTATAGAAAGTGATACGTGTTCTTTTTTTTTCTGTTGGATTCGAAGTGCGTTGGTATTGAGAAGTTCTTTGAGGATTCATACATTGAATAGAATCAGAGAAAGGATTGATGAAGATATACAGTGCCCGAGTGTGTTTTGAAGTGTTCGAAGCATCTCAAATATGACACCAATGTGTAACTTTCAATTATTACAAGCGATTGGGATGTGATTTATATTTGGGATAGATCAATTCATTATCTCAAGATTATTCAGGATTACATCTTTGAAATTCTTACGAAAAATAAACGGAAAGATGCAATCGACCTGCCAACAGCAAGCTCAAGCACATCCTGGTCAAAACGGTACCTCCGCAAGTCGGACATCCTTTCTGATCGAGGATATTCTTAGTCGTGGTAGCGTACCACCCCATACACATCATCAGCTTCATCATCAGCATCTTAGTTCGGCTCACGGCCAGCAGCATCAACAGTATCAACAATTCGCTAATTTGTTGCCTGGATATCCGTCGGCGCCGCCTACAGCTGCATTTTTTCTGGGACCACTTTTTGGTAGCACTGGTATGGGGGTTGGCGTGGTACCAGGGGTCAGTGAACTTGCGGCCTTAAAACATTGTCGACGACGAAAAGCACGAACGGTAAATGCACATTCATTTATAAGTTTTTGATTGTCTCGAAATTTGTATAAATACATTTCTGGCTTTCAATATATCTGATTGTTAGTTGTGTTTTAATCTGATTAATGGACATTGATATTCCTGATTAGGTATTTAGCGATCAGCAGTTAGCTGGTTTGGAAGCCAGGTTCGAAGTTCAAAGGTACCTGAGCACACCGGAAAGAGTCGAACTAGCAGCAGCCTTGCATTTGTCCGAGACCCAAGTGAAGACATGGTTTCAAAATCGGAGAATGAAGCATAAGAAACAATTACGAAAGTTGAACACGAATTCGACTAGTAATGGGATTCAATCGTCTGGTCAACAGTGCGGTACTCAATCCGGTTCGGTGACATCTCCAGCAGGTGAGCAATTACATTTTTCATCCACACTTTTTTTTCTATAAACTTTTCATATTAAAAAATGTTTAAATAAAAAAAACTTTTTTTTTTATGTAAAATTAGTTTTAACGTAATTAATTAATCAATGAACGAAAATATCCCATCGTTATTTTCTTTATCGTTACGCTGTATTTCAAAATACGTATAAAAGAAAAAGAAAATCTAAGATATAATTTCATCATTATTGGCGTTCTTTAAAAGCGCCGATAATCACGATTAAGTGAGATTTTGGTTAGATTTTTAACAAAGTAGTACGTCGGTTGTGGGCTAGCGCTATGATTACGATCGATTTGCCATTTACTCGGTCAGCTTTAGAATTTTAGCGCGTGTTAAATATTCCCGTGCGATCGTAATAATGGACCAGTATGACGATATAATGCAACCAAAATTCCACTGACAATAAATTACGCAAGTTCGGCTTAACTAACCAGACCATAACCCGGTGGGGGGCTTGCAGGAACTGTAATCATTAACTAGCGGTACCTAGATAATGATCGCCATCTATAGTAGAATTTCCCGCAATCGTGTATGGCTAACAATGTTACTACATGGAAATTATATTATACAAGACGAAAATTCAACGATGAAGTTACATGCACGCGGTAGAAACGATGGCCTAGAGGAAGATACGTTAGAGGAAAGGGGAACGAAATGTTGGTTAAACTGATATATCAATTTGGGAATTATAGCGTTGAAGTATTTTCTCGTTAATAAGTATAGAATGTTTGCGAAACTGTTACGCTCGTTTCTACCTTTAACGAATTAATATCGGTTTTGTATAAAAAGGATAGATTTACATTGCATAGGAACACAGAGAAAGAGTCGAAGTCGATTTAAAAATTTTGGTTTTATCACACTTTCATATTAACGATGTACTAATCGTTCGATAATAAGAAAATGTAAAATCGTTGTCCAAAAAAATGTGTTTTATTCGATGACAAAAAGGATAACTAAAGTCCGTGGTAAATAATTTCTGATGCCGATCGAGATCGCTCTTTTCCTCCATCTCGGGGATCGCCTAATGAAATTGGGTCAGGTGTATGCCAGTACACAACTCAGACGACCGGTACTAGTCTTCAGTGGCGAACAATTGAGAGAATATAGGTCTGGTCGAGCACTTAGCTGATAATTGACTAATTTTCTCGAAGACCGAATCGAGGAACGACGAGAAAAGGGAGAGTGAGAGAGATGGTAGACGGTAGAAGGAAATTGGAAGAGAGGGAACCGGGACTTCTTAAAGTATCTGGTAGCGTCTTGAAGATGCTGAAGATGAGGAGGTAGACAAGACTTCTCTCTCTCTCTCTCTCCCTCTCTCTCTCTCTCTCTCTCTCTCTCTATCTATCTCTCTCACATACACACACACATACACATTTATATCCTCTCCCTTCTTCTTACTTGCTGCCCCCTTAGCTTGCTACCAAGGAGATGCCTCGATAACTTCGTTAGCCCTTCCTACTGAACGAGAAGCCATCTTGGCTAGCAAGACGGAGTAACTCGACGACTCAGAGGTTAGGACGGTGAGGATGCGGTGCCTCCCGATTTTAGAATCGTGCACTGAGTGCATAAAGCCTAGTATCTCTCTCTCACCCCTTCGCTTCTGTCCCCCTTCACTTCTCCCCCGACCACCCTCAAAAGCGACGCAGTTACCTCCCCAATTGCCACGACAACGCCCGAATTCACCGTTATTGCTCGGATCACGACCCATCTTTCCCTTCGGTCTTCCCTCAGATTAACTCCGTCGCGTCTCTTTGAAACGGTGGATCGATGAATGATGTACGTCCCTTTTGAAGATATCTAAAGCGCGTCTTAGATAATTCCATGTGTTACTTTGAATTGGAGAATAACAGTTAAAATTTAAACGAGAGATTGTTTTAATTATCAAACGAAAGAAGTTGATATGAGATACTACAAATGACACGATCGATGAATTCTTAACATCTCGTTGTGTCACATTTGACACCAAAATTTAATTCATCATTTCATAATCATTTATCATCGTATAACGATCATCGATTATTACATGTTCTATAATAACATAAAAATAATGTCTGATGATCAACCGATGTACTGGTTATTAATAGAACGACCTGTGGACTTCTCGCTGAGCAGCGGCGGTGCTGGTGGTGGTCGAGAGTCGCGAGGAAGTAGTGATGCTGCCGTCGATTCCGATGAAGACGAAATTGATATTCTCGGAGAAGACGAGGAACCTTCACCTTCGAGAAGCGTTGGAAGCTTACACCTGCCAAAACGTAGTTCTTCGACACCCTCCTCCTTTCATCAAACGACGCATCCGCATCCGGTTACCCTCTCGCATCAACCATCACACCAACAACACCAGCACGGCGTTCAACGCCAGCATCGCTGAGAATTCAAGGACGAAAGATTCTCCTCGAGGAACACTATCTTCCAACCAGAAAGCTCTTCTTCTTCTTCTTCTTCTTCTTCTTCTTCTTTTTCTAATTCTTCCTTCTCTTCTTCTTATTCTTCTTCTACTTCAACATCTTTCGATCCATCAGCTTTTTCGACCTAACTCGAAGACGAAACGGCACCAACATTGAGAGA